>CM058040.1:80929741-81269239 GCA_030169165.1 Centaurea solstitialis | reverse complement strand
AAAGTTTTGACTAAGTCAATAGTTAATTTTAAGTAATAGTTGGTTTTCATATAGGTTAGTGGGAGCCCAGTTTATTCTCTATCTAGTCTATGATAAAGAATAAAAGATAAAATTATTGATTTAGTATATATCTCGGAATTCATGATCCAGGTAGGACGTAAATTCATAAGATATACGAATCTATCTTTTAGTCAAAAGGGTAGAACGAAAGTTTCAAAGTCTTTGAAACTAAAGTCATAATTAACTCTGAGACAAATCAATAATTAAAGTGTGTTGGAATAATTATTAAAGATATTAATTATCTTTTAAAAGTGTCGTAAACAGTAGAATAAATTTCCTGAAATTTGTCAGCTTGGTAAATGGAAATTTTATCTGATTTCAGGTAGAAATCATTCATCTACACAGCAACTAAGGGAGGTTGCAGTTTAAACTTTACATATTTAGGGAAACTAGGAGTTATTCCAGTATCTCCAAGTTCAGGGAATATGGTAAAGAAAAGTCTAATCCTTGTTTAAAAGTGTTTGCAAAACAAAGATTAACAGAATCAAGAAGATTGTATCAGATGATACAAACTTGTATTGTTTTGGTTGTTACTTTGATTAATACGGTAAACATTAATCAAAGGGTTTAAACTGAAGTTAGGTGATGCTTCGTTTAAATCAGTTTTTAGTAAACGTTGAATAGACACCGTAAAAGTAATTAAGAAATGCTATTAATTTTGTTATTATTACAGAGTGTAATATGGACTATACAAAATTAGTTTCTTTATAGCTTTTATATTTTGCATGTTTTATAATCCAGGAATAAGACTAGTTTCCAGTCTTTCATTCGAAATTTGTCCGTGACAACTTATCGTGGTGGGAACCCGTTAGGGCATTAAAGTCATTGTGAGCCTCTGGGTAGTTATGATCAGTGGTTGAATAACAGCTACAAGCGTTGTAGACCAGGAGTTGCACAGATATTTGATAGAGTAGCAAATATCGGACGTGATCCGCGGTTGAGATTACTTCTTGGATTTTGTCATAAGTAAATCTCACAGTGGTTGTCCCTATCACCTGAGGTATCTGGTTTGATATCATGAGGACTGCTGGATACTTAGTGCGTTCAACCGCTACGCCGTAACAGGGTGGCTATAAAGGGCGTAACTAGATTCAGCGGAAGCCGTGGTGTTAAATGCGGATATGCAAGATGGGATTTGCACCTCTTCTCTGAAGAGAGATATTTCTGGGCCCCTTGACTGACTGAATATACTGATGAAGTGCATGGCCATGCCCAAACGAACTGATTAGTTCTTTGTCGTTTACCTATCAGTAGAGGTCGGATAGTCAAGAAACATAATCTTGAGTATTTAGAGTTGACTGATTCCAAGCTCATACTCAAAGATGAAATGTCGTGATGCAAAGGGAAAAGCCAAGATATACCCGTTTTATGGACAGTAGTTTCATATATGTTATTTCCTTGTGGGAAATGTATTATCACCTATCTGGGTATAAGAGTTCTTGTAATCTGGTTAGCCTAAGTGCCTGTCTAGGGGCCTCCTTAGGTCCGTGTGATCAAGACGGTATTGCCAACTTGCACAAGTGGGAGTCTGTTAGTAATTATGTGCAAAAGTTGACAAACCAGTGATTATGCATCCAATGTTATAAGACACTTGAGGGTCACACCTGTGAGGATCTGTAAATCAAATAAGATAAAATCCCAGTTTGGAGAGATTGGGTTTATAATAGTTAGTTATAAACCAGTTGGGTATTTTATGTAAGAAAACCCAAAGATAAAGGTTTGAAATGAACTATATATATTTATTAGGGGAATAAATATATATAGATTTATTGATTAATAAATTATGTAAATATATAATAGATTATTAATTAATAAAAGATAATTATCAGATTTAATGGAGATTCTTTTCTTTGGGAGAAAGAAAAGATTATTTCCATAAGATAATTATAAGGAAACTGGTTATATGGAAACTTCTCCATATAAATATAGGCCTAGGGCTTATCAGTTATTCATTCATTTAATTAAGCCATCAAACCAGAAAAACTCTCTCTCTCTCTCTCTCTCTCTCTCTCTCTCTCCTAAATTCCGGCGTCAACCACCAGCACCGCAGCCAGCTCGCACCGCAAAGGTGGTACTCGCGCCGCGAAGTTCACACGTGACAGCCTGTTTCGTGATCTCGGGATTTTAGCCAGCTAGAGGGCAATTTGTCTGATCGTTTACGGGTGGATCAAGCTCGAGCAATCCGGGTAACAAACCTAAACCTTTAGTTGTTAAATAAAACTGAACGATTAAGATCTGTGAATTTTAGGGTTTTAATTCTTAGCTTCCGCAATAATTGAACCAGTTAGGTTTGATTTAGTCTAAACCTTTTGGGTCAGTTTGATCATTAGGTTTAACTGTGTATCTCTTCCAGTTAGGATTAAGATCCACAGTGATCCCCGTGTCAGATCGATACGAGGGATCCCTATAAAACCCAACAGTGGTATCAGAGCCACAGGTTTAATTGTTTTGTTTTATTTATCAGTTTATTAGATCCGTTAATTATCTTTGATCAAATAAAGTTTTTTTTAATGATTATCTGTTGTTTGATAAAAATTTATTGGTCATGTTTATCGTGTTAAAAACCCAGTATCACCAACAAGGAAAAACCCCACCGGGTGAGGCGGTTGACGGAGGAACGGCGACAGATAGCCGCCGGACTATCCGATCAATCGTCAACCATAGCTACGCCACCAGTGTGGTGGCAGCGGGGTTTTTCCGGTGGCTATGTCGCCACTCGACCACAGCCGGACCACCAGACTGGTGGGGCCGGGCGATGGTCAAACCACACCAAAGCCGCATCACCAGCGTGGTGGTGGCGATGGTCAATGGTAGTCGAACGGTGGCCGTATCACATTCGATCAAGATCCGCACCGCACCCGGCCATGGCCGGATTGCGAATTGACCACGGCTGCACCACCAGTGTGGTGGTGGCAGCGGCTTTACGGTGGCTGTGGCGGTGTTGTCGCACGCGGCGGTGGTCAGACGACCAAACCGCAAGTTGCGAGATGGCGGCGGTTGCGACTGTTTGTTGCCACGGTTGCCGGCCGAGGCGAGGTGCGGTGGTGGCGCTCACGCGTCGTCATCGCCAGTCCCGATCGACGAAGGTGACGGTGATATCGGCGGCTGATTGCTGTTGATATCGCCGGTCACTCGGTGGTAATGGTGGCGGCGTTCGGGCAATTAATGACGACGCCGACCGCATCACACAAAGAGGCAACAGTCGCTGGACCATGGTTGGATCGACGGTCGCCGATTGTGGCTGTCAACGCCCACCAGGTACGACCCTCGCGGCGCGAGCCATGCCCTCGCGGCGCGAGCTGCCAATTCGTTTAGGGTTTTTCGCAGTTTTTGGACCGAATTCGTTAACAAGCCCAAAACCCAGTATTTTGGACCAAGTTATGGCCCAAAAAGGGTTCTTTTGGTTTTAAGGCTTTTATCCAAATTAATTTTTATTTAGATAATTTTATTTGTCTTATAAAATTATTTTAAGGGAAGTTTTATTAATCGTTATCCCTAATAAAAATTTATGTTGTTTTATCAAATCAGTTAATTGACCCGTTTGGTCAAAATGTGCCGAGTGTCGTGTTTTGAACAGATGGTTAAAGCACAATACAGTTTATGGGCCAATGTTTTGACATTCAAACCAGTTGGTTCGGAATGTCCGGTTTGATATATGATAAAAGGTCAATTTTATAAAATGAATTTATCGTTTATAAATCTTGTTTTATAAAATATTTTTTTTGGGCTTATAAAACAGCTAGTTTTATAAATAAGTTAAAACCGGGTTTTACTTAAGATGAGATAATTTTAACGGATCTAGGTTTGTTTTACGCTTTATATTGCTTAATTTATGCCTTATAAATGCGTGGTTGTTATATATACGTGTATGTGTATATATATGTTATATTATAGCGTTTGCCAACATAGACCTTTGACTAGTTTGCGGGGAGGCCTGCGTGCCACTTACAACCCCTTGTGTAATAATGACCTTAGGATAGATTTTATTTTTTTCTTTTCGGAGTTCCATCAAAGATGCCGAGGCCAGTGGGAGCTACGCAAGAAATCTTCTGGAGTCCTGACGAACATGCTAAGGCCAGTGGGAGCTACGCAAGAAATCTTCTGGAGTCCTGACGAACATGCTAAAGCCAGTGGGAGCTACGCATTTTTTAGAAAAAATAAGTCATTATTGGTCCTTAGAAATAATAGTTGGCAAACCTATAATTAGTTACTCTTAAACTGTGTAGCTATAGTTTTTAACTGCATAATTGTTTATTTGTGATATCATGCATGTTAGTAGTTTTAAAATAGAAGGAGTTTTAAAACTAGATTATATCACAAAACATATAGGTTTTATAATTAAAATTACCTGTTTTTCTAAAACCTTTTCAAACGGTAGATTTTATTTAAAACCTGCAAAATTGTAAATAGATTGTTTAAAGGCAAGTTGATAAAACAGTTAGTTTTGGTCAACTAGAATGCTATCAAAACAGCTAGTTTTGATTAGCAAGTATGCTTTTAAAACAGTTAGTTTTAATTAGCAAGAGCCTTTTAAAACAATTAGTTTTATTACAGCGTATGTTTGAAACAGTTAGTTTAAACATCAGTTTATTTTCTGTTTAAACAATCAGTTTTTCAAAAGTTACAATTTTCAAAAAAAATACTGGATGTTAAAAAAGTTTTTTCAAAAATTAATTAAAAACCCCGAAAATCATAGATCAGTAGTGCAACCCATCTAGGGGCACCTCCGGCGTAAGGTACGCGGCCGTTGTAAGTGAACACACCTTGAACGACCGCGTTCAAACCGAAGCTGGAGGGGATTAACAAGACTCTGCGAATTATCTCCGGGTGGTACCGGCCAGAGTAAAGTGTCCAAGTCCCAAAATGGTGAGATCTGTTTTGGTTCTGTTAAGTTTACCGGGTGGTACCGGGCCAAAAAGCACTTAGAGGGACTAAAACATGTACGGATAATTACCGTTGTCCCGAAAAGATCTAGGAGTCGTGTCAGTTAGATATGATTGATAAAAGTCCTTACCTACCTAATTAGTACGTGGGCCTGGTGGGACGTGAACACACCGGTCATCAGGGCGTATGTAATTAGGATCCTAGTCCAATAAATTGATCATTTAAGGGTTTATTGATATTTATTGGAAATAGTCTATTCACAATTACTAAAACCAAAGTTTTTTGTGTAGATTGCAAACACAGTAACCAACACTAATCTTTCTCTTCGCTCCATTCTCGAAAAGGACAAACTTACTGAGTCTAATTTTTCTCGTCTGGAAGCGCAATCTGATGATTGTACTCATGCACGAGAGAAAGTGGTATGTCCTAGAAAAACCTCTAGGAGAAGGCCCCTCCAGCAAAAGCTACTGTCACTGTCAGGAACGCTTATAGAAAGCATTCCGATTATTTGCTGGACGTAGGCTATCTTATGCTTGCAACTATGAGCCCAGATTTTCGTATGAGGCTCATAAACACAAATGCCTATAACATGATCCGCCAGTTGAGGGACATGTCTCAGACGCAAGCACGCACAGAGCGTTATGATGCCAGTAGAACACTGAACGCGTGCAAGATGGCAAAGGGGACCTCAGTTAGTGATCATGAAAATAAAGAGGCACATTGATCACCTAGAGAAGCTCGGTCGCCCAGTTTCGTTGCAGTTAGCAACATATACGATAATCAACTCACTGTCTGAAGATTATAAGTAATTGAGTTGAGAATGGGGACCAAGACCAAAGATGTGCTTATGGTCAAGAATGGTGAAGTAAAGAAGAAGCGTGGGCATGGGAACACCAGTAAGGGAAATGGCCAAGTTCTGGCTACCCTGAATGCACCCAGTGTTTATGATATAGGCAAAGGCAAGGGTAAAAAAGGTTAAGCCTAACAGAGTAATAACCGAGAATCAATACTTCAAGTGCCATGAAGTCGGTCATTGAAGGCATAACTGCCCGAAGCGTTACGAAGCAGGTATAAACACCTCTGGTGTTCGTGACTGCTTCAGTTTATCACTTTCGCTTGTTAGTTTACGAGTGTGTTGACACCTAGAAGCAAAAGTTTAATTGCAGGTGGTCATTAAAAGTGAAGTGCCCAGATTGCAAAGATCAGCATGCAAGTAGATATTATCAAAGACAATTTTAAACTTTCATGATTTAAAACAATCTTGTTTTTCCAAAATTTGGATTTTTAGATATTTGTTCATTGGTTTTAAAATTTAAAATTATTGTCTTGATTTAAATATCTTTATGCATGGTATTTTGAATCTGATTAAGTCAAAATTGACTTGATTCAAAGTTAGATCCTAGATGTTGCCTATTACACTAACAGTATTACTTCAATCAAAATAATTTGAAGTAATATATATGAAAACTATCAAAAACACACGAAGTACTATAATTATAGGAATGTGTTTTTGAACATTTATGAGTAAAAGATTATGAAAGTATTTTATGATCAAAATTTATTACTCATATGTTTTTAAGAAGAATTTAGGATATTATCTCAGATATCGTTGATAATATCAGTATTTATAAAACTAGGAAAAATTCCAAGTGTCGGAATTAGGATTTAATAAAATCTAGTTAAGTTTTATAAATGTTAAAATTCTCGTATTCATTACTTGAAATAGAATTGACTAAGTAATCAAGTTTTGACTAAGTCAATAGTTAATTTTAAGTAATAGTTGGTTTTCATATAGGTTAGTGGGAGCCCAGTTTATTCTCTATCTAGTCTATGATAAAGAATAAAAGATAAAATTATTGATTTAGTATATATCTCGGAATTCATGATCCAGGTAGGACGTAAATTCATAAGATATACGAATCTATCTTTTAGTCAAAAGGGTAGAACGAAAGTTTCAAAGTCTTTGAAACTAAAGTCATAATTAACTCTGAGACAAATCAATAATTAAAGTGTGTTGGAATAATTATTAAAGATATTAATTATCTTTTAAAAGTGTCGTAAACAGTAGAATAAATTTCCTGAAATTTGTCAGCTTGGTAAATGGAAATTTTATCTGATTTCAGGTAGAAATCATTCATCTACACAGCAACTAAGGGAGGTTGCAGTTTAAACTTTACATATTTAGGGAAACTAGGAGTTATTCCAGTATCTCCAAGTTCAGGGAATATGGTAAAGAAAAGTCTAATCCTTGTTTAAAAGTGTTTGCAAAACAAAGATTAACAGAATCAAGAAGATTGTATCAGATGATACAAACTTGTATTGTTTTGGTTGTTACTTTGATTAATACGGTAAACATTAATCAAAGGGTTTAAACTGAAGTTAGGTGATGCTTCGTTTAAATCAGTTTTTAGTAAACGTTGAATAGACACCGTAAAAGTAATTAAGAAATGCTATTAATTTTGTTATTATTACAGAGTGTAATATGGACTATACAAAATTAGTTTCTTTATAGCTTTTATATTTTGCATGTTTTATAATCCAGGAATAAGACTAGTTTCCAGTCTTTCATTCGAAATTTGTCCGTGACAACTTATCGTGGTGGGAACCCGTTAGGGCATTAAAGTCATTGTGAGCCTCTGGGTAGTTATGATCAGTGGTTGAATAACAGCTACAAGCGTTGTAGACCAGGAGTTGCACAGATATTTGATAGAGTAGCAAATATCGGACGTGATCCGCGGTTGAGATTACTTCTTGGATTTTGTCATAAGTAAATCTCACAGTGGTTGTCCCTATCACCTGAGGTATCTGGTTTGATATCATGAGGACTGCTGGATACTTAGTGCGTTCAACCGCTACGCCGTAACAGGGTGGCTATAAAGGGCGTAACTAGATTCAGCGGAAGCTGTGGTGTTAAATGCGGATATGCAAGATGGGATTTGCACCTCTTCTCTGAAGAGAGATATTTCTGGGCCCCTTGACTGACTGAATATACTGATGAAGTGCATGGCCATGCCCAAACGAACTGATTAGTTCTTTGTCGTTTACCTATCAGTAGAGGTCGGATAGTCAAGAAACATAATCTTGAGTATTTAGAGTTGACTGATTCCAAGCTCATACTCAAAGATGAAATGTCGTGATGCAAAGGGAAAAGCCAAGATATACCCGTTTTATGGACAGTAGTTTCATATATGTTATTTCCTTGTGGGAAATGTGTTATCACCTATCTGGGTATAAGAGTTCTTGTAATCTGGTTAGCCTAAGTGCCTGTCTAGGGGCCTCCTTAGGTCCGTGTGATCAAGACGGTATTGCCAACTTGCACAAGTGGGAGTCTGTTAGTAATTATGTGCAAAAGTTGACAAACCAGTGATTATGCATCCAATGTTATAAGACACTTGAGGGTCACACCTGTGAGGATCTGTAAATCAAATAAGATAAAATCCCAGTTTGGAGAGATTGGGTTTATAATAGTTAGTTATAAACCAGTTGGGTATTTTATGTAAGAAAACCCAAAGATAAAGGTTTGAAATGAACTATATATATTTATTAGGGGAATAAATATATATAGATTTATTGATTAATAAATTATGTAAATATATAATAGATTATTAATTAATAAAAGATAATTATCAGATTTAATGGAGATTCTTTTCTTTGGGAGAAAGAAAAGATTATTTCCATAAGATAATTATAAGGAAACTGGTTATATGGAAACTTCTCCATATAAATATAGGCCTAGGGCTTATCAGTTATTCATTCATTTAATTAAGCCATCAAACCAGAAAAAACTCTCTCTCTCTCTCTCTCTCTCTCTCTCTCTCTCCTAAATTCCGGCGTCAACCACCAGCACCGCAGCCAGCTCGCACCGCAAAGGTGGTACTCGCGCCGCGAAGTTCACACGTGACAGCCTGTTTCGTGATCTCGGGATTTTAGCCAGCTAGAGGGCAATTTGTCTGATCGTTTACGGGTGGATCAAGCTCGAGCAATCCGGGTAACAAACCTAAACCTTTAGTTGTTAAATAAAACTGAACGATTAAGATCTGTGAATTTTAGGGTTTTAATTCTTAGCTTCCGCAATAATTGAACCAGTTAGGTTTGATTTAGTCTAAACCTTTTGGGTCAGTTTGATCATTAGGTTTAACTGTGTATCTCTTCCAGTTAGGATTAAGATCCACAGTGATCCCCGTGTCAGATCGATACGAGGGATCCCTATAAAACCCAACAGTGGTATCAGAGCCACAGGTTTAATTGTTTTGTTTTATTTATCAGTTTATTAGATCCGTTAATTATCTTTGATCAAATAAAGTTTTTTTTTAATGATTATCTGTTGTTTGATAAAAATTTATTGGTCATGTTTATCGTGTTAAAAACCCAGTATCACCAACAAGGAAAAACCCCACCGGGTGAGGCGGTTGACGGAGGAACGGCGACAGATAGCCGCCGGACTATCCGATCAATCGTCAACCATAGCTACGCCACCAGTGTGGTGGCAGCGGGGTTTTTCCGGTGGCTATGTCGCCACTCGACCACAGCCGGACCACCAGACTGGTGGGGCCGGGCGATGGTCAAACCACACCAAAGCCGCATCACCAGCGTGGTGGTGGCGATGGTCAATGGTAGTCGAACGGTGGCCGTATCACATTCGATCGAGATCCGCACCGCACCCGGCCATGGCCGGATTGCGAATTGACCACGGCTGCACCACCAGTGTGGTGGTGGCAGCGGCTTTACGGTGGCTGTGGCGGTGTTGTCGCACGCGGCGGTGGTCAGACGACCAAACCGCAAGTTGCGAGATGGCGGCGGTTGCGACTGTTTGTTGCCACGGTTGCCGGCCGAGGCGAGGTGGCGGTGGTGGCGCTCACGCGTCGTCATCGCCAGTCCCGATCGACGAAGGTGACGGTGATATCGGCGGCTGATTGCTGTTGATATCGCCGGTCACTCGGTGGTAATGGTGGCGGCGTTCGGGCAATTAATGACGACGCCGACCGCATCACACAAAGAGGCAACAGTCGCTGGACCATGGTTGGATCGACGGTCGCCGATTGTGGCTGTCAACGCCCACCAGGTACGACCCTCGCGGCGCGAGCCATGCCCTCGCGGCGCGAGCTGCCAATTCGTTTAGGGTTTTTCGCAGTTTTTGGACCGAATTCGTTAACAAGCCCAAAACCCAGTATTTTGGACCAAGTTATGGCCCAAAAAGGGTTCTTTTGGTTTTAAGCCTTTTATCCAAATTAATTTTTATTTAGATAATTTTATTTGTCTTATAAAATTATTTTAAGGGAAGTTTTATTAATCGTTATCCCTAATAAAAATTTATGTTGTTTTATCAAATCAGTTAATTGACCCGTTTGGTCAAAATGTGCCCAGTGTCGTGTTTTGAACAGATGGTTAAAGCACAATACAGTTTATGGGCCAATGTTTTGACATTCAAACCAGTTGGTTCGGAATGTCCGGTTTGATATATGATAAAAGGTCAATTTTATAAAATGAATTTATCGTTTATAAATCTTGTTTTATAAAATATTTTTTTTGGGCTTATAAAACAGCTAGTTTTATAAATAAGTTAAAACCGGGTTTTACGAAAGATGAGATAATTTTAACGGATCTAGGTTTGTTTTACGCTTTATATTGCTTAATTTATGCCTTATAAATGCGTGGTTGTTATATATACGTGTATGTGTATATATATGTTATATTATAGCGTTTGCCAACATAGACCTTTGACTAGTTTGCGGGGAGGCCTGCGTGCCACTTACAACCCCTTGTGTAATAATGACCTTAGGATAGATTTTATTTTTTTCTTTTCGGAGTTCCATCAAAGATGCCGAGGCCAGTGGGAGCTACGCAAGAAATCTTCTGGAGTCCTGACGAACATGCTAAGGCCAGTGGGAGCTACGCAAGAAATCTTCTGGAGTCCTGACGAACATGCTAAAGCCAGTGGGAGCTACGCATTTTTTAGAAAAAATAAGTCATTATTGGTCCTTAGAAATAATAGTTGGCAAACCTATAATTAGTTACTCTTAAACTGTGTAGCTATAGTTTTTAACTGCATAATTGTTTATTTGTGATATCATGCATGTTAGTAGTTTTAAAATAGAAGGAGTTTTAAAACTAGATTATATCACAAAACATATAGGTTTTATAATTAAAATTACCTGTTTTTCTAAAACCTTTTCAAACGGTAGATTTTATTTAAAACCTGCAAAATTGTAAATAGATTGTTTAAAGGCAAGTTGATAAAACAGTTAGTTTTGGTCAACTAGAATGCTATCAAAACAGCTAGTTTTGATTAGCAAGTATGCTTTTAAAACAGTTAGTTTTAATTAGCAAGAGCCTTTTAAAACAATTAGTTTTATTACAGCGTATGTTTGAAACAGTTAGTTTAAACATCAGTTTATTTTCTGTTTAAACAATCAGTTTTTCAAAAGTTACAATTTTCAAAAAAAATACTGGATGTTAAAAAAGTTTTTTCAAAAATTAATTAAAAACCCCGAAAATCATAGATCAGTAGTGCAACCCATCTAGGGGCACCTCCGGCGTAAGGTACGCGGCCGTTGTAAGTGAACACACCTTGAACGACCGCGTTCAAACCGAAGCTGGAGGGGATTAACAAGACTCTGCGAATTATCTCCGGGTGGTACCGGCCAGAGTAAAGTGTCCAAGTCCCAAAATGGTGAGATCTGTTTTGGTTCTGTTAAGTTTACCGGGTGGTACCGGGCCAAAAAGCACTTAGAGGGACTAAAACATGTACGGATAATTACCGTTGTCCCGAAAAGATCTAGGAGTCGTGTCAGTTAGATATGATTGATAAAAGTCCTTACCTACCTAATTAGTACGTGGGCCTGGTGGGACGTGAACACACCGGTCATCAGGGCGTATGTAATTAGGATCCTAGTCCAATAAATTGATCATTTAAGGGTTTATTGATATTTATTGGAAATAGTCTATTCACAATTACTAAAACCAAAGTTTTTTGTGTAGATTGCAAACACAGTAACCAACACTAATCTTTCTCTTCGCTCCATTCTCGAAAAGGACAAACTTACTGAGTCTAATTTTTCTCGTCTGGAAGCGCAATCTGATGATTGTACTCATGCACGAGAGAAAGTGGTATGTCCTAGAAAAACCTCTAGGAGAAGGCCCCTCCAGCAAAAGCTACTGTCACTGTCAGGAACGCTTATAGAAAGCATTCCGATTTATTTGCTGGACGTAGGCTATCTTATGCTTGCAACTATGAGCCCAGATTTTCGTATGAGGCTCATAAACACAAATGCCTATAACATGATCCGCCAGTTGAGGGACATGTCTCAGACGCAAGCACGCACAGAGCGTTATGATGCCAGTAGAACACTGAACGCGTGCAAGATGGCAAAGGGGACCTCAGTTAGTGATCATGAAAATAAAGAGGCACATTGATCACCTAGAGAAGCTCGGTCGCCCAGTTTCGTTGCAGTTAGCAACATATACGATAATCAACTCACTGTCTGAAGATTATAAGTAATTGAGTTGAGAATGGGGACCAAGACCAAAGATGTGCTTATGGTCAAGAATGGTGAAGTAAAGAAGAAGCGTGGGCATGGGAACACCAGTAAGGGAAATGGCCAAGTTCTGGCTACCCTGAATGCACCCAGTGTTTATGATATAGGCAAAGGCAAGGGTAAAAAAGGTTAAGCCTAACAGAGTAATAACCGAGAATCAATACTTCAAGTGCCATGAAGTCGGTCATTGAAGGCATAACTGCCCGAAGCGTTACGAAGCAGGTATAAACACCTCTGGTGTTCGTGACTGCTTCAGTTTATCACTTTCGCTTGTTAGTTTACGAGTGTGTTGACACCTAGAAGCAAAAGTTTAATTGCAGGTGGTCATTAAAAGTGAAGTGCCCAGATTGCAAAGATCAGCATGCAAGTAGATATTATCAAAGACAATTTTAAACTTTCATGATTTAAAACAATCTTGTTTTTCCAAAATTTGGATTTTTAGATATTTGTTCATTGGTTTTAAAATTTAAAATTATTGTCTTGATTTAAATATCTTTATGCATGGTATTTTGAATCTGATTAAGTCAAAATTGACTTGATTCAAAGTTAGATCCTAGATGTTGCCTATTACACTAACAGTATTACTTCAATCAAAATAATTTGAAGTAATATATATGAAAACTATCAAAAACACACGAAGTACTATAATTATAGGAATGTGTTTTTGAACATTTATGAGTAAAAGATTATGAAAGTATTTTATGATCAAAATTTATTACTCATATGTTTTTAAGAAGAATTTAGGATATTATCTCAGATATCGTTGATAATATCAGTATTTATAAAACTAGGAAAAATTCCAAGTGTCGGAATTAGGATTTAATAAAATCTAGTTAAGTTTTATAAATGTTAAAATTCTCGTATTCATTACTTGAAATAGAATTGACTAAGTAATCAAGTTTTGACTAAGTCAATAGTTAATTTTAAGTAATAGTTGGTTTTCATATAGGTTAGTGGGAGCCCAGTTTATTCTCTATCTAGTCTATGATAAAGAATAAAAGATAAAATTATTGATTTAGTATATATCTCGGAATTCATGATCCAGGTAGGACGTAAATTCATAAGATATACGAATCTATCTTTTAGTCAAAAGGGTAGAACGAAAGTTTCAAAGTCTTTGAAACTAAAGTCATAATTAACTCTGAGACAAATCAATAATTAAAGTGTGTTGGAATAATTATTAAAGATATTAATTATCTTTTAAAAGTGTCGTAAACAGTAGAATAAATTTCCTGAAATTTGTCAGCTTGGTAAATGGAAATTTTATCTGATTTCAGGTAGAAATCATTCATCTACACAGCAACTAAGGGAGGTTGCAGTTTAAACTTTACATATTTAGGGAAACTAGGAGTTATTCCAGTATCTCCAAGTTCAGGGAATATGGTAAAGAAAAGTCTAATCCTTGTTTAAAAGTGTTTGCAAAACAAAGATTAACAGAATCAAGAAGATTGTATCAGATGATACAAACTTGTATTGTTTTGGTTGTTACTTTGATTAATACGGTAAACATTAATCAAAGGGTTTAAACTGAAGTTAGGTGATGCTTCGTTTAAATCAGTTTTTAGTAAACGTTGAATAGACACCGTAAAAGTAATTAAGAAATGCTATTAATTTTGTTATTATTACAGAGTGTAATATGGACTATACAAAATTAGTTTCTTTATAGCTTTTATATTTTGCATGTTTTATAATCCAGGAATAAGACTAGTTTCCAGTCTTTCATTCGAAATTTGTCCGTGACAACTTATCGTGGTGGGAACCCGTTAGGGCATTAAAGTCATTGTGAGCCTCTGGGTAGTTATGATCAGTGGTTGAATAACAGCTACAAGCGTTGTAGACCAGGAGTTGCACAGATATTTGATAGAGTAGCAAATATCGGACGTGATCCGCGGTTGAGATTACTTCTTGGATTTTGTCATAAGTAAATCTCACAGTGGTTGTCCCTATCACCTGAGGTATCTGGTTTGATATCATGAGGACTGCTGGATACTTAGTGCGTTCAACCGCTACGCCGTAACAGGGTGGCTATAAAGGGCGTAACTAGATTCAGCGGAAGCCGTGGTGTTAAATGCGGATATGCAAGATGGGATTTGCACCTCTTCTCTGAAGAGAGATATTTCTGGGCCCCTTGACTGACTGAATATACTGATGAAGTGCATGGCCATGCCCAAACGAACTGATTAGTTCTTTGTCGTTTACCTATCAGTAGAGGTCGGATAGTCAAGAAACATAATCTTGAGTATTTAGAGTTGACTGATTCCAAGCTCATACTCAAAGATGAAATGTCGTGATGCAAAGGGAAAAGCCAAGATATACCCGTTTTATGGACAGTAGTTTCATATATGTTATTTCCTTGTGGGAAATGTATTATCACCTATCTGGGTATAAGAGTTCTTGTAATCTGGTTAGCCTAAGTGCCTGTCTAGGGGCCTCCTTAGGTCCGTGTGATCAAGACGGTATTGCCAACTTGCACAAGTGGGAGTCTGTTAGTAATTATGTGCAAAAGTTGACAAACCAGTGATTATGCATCCAATGTTATAAGACACTTGAGGGTCACACCTGTGAGGATCTGTAAATCAAATAAGATAAAATCCCAGTTTGGAGAGATTGGGTTTATAATAGTTAGTTATAAACCAGTTGGGTATTTTATGTAAGAAAACCCAAAGATAAAGGTTTGAAATGAACTATATATATTTATTAGGGGAATAAATATATATAGATTTATTGATTAATAAATTATGTAAATATATAATAGATTATTAATTAATAAAAGATAATTATCAGATTTAATGGAGATTCTTTTCTTTGGGAGAAAGAAAAGATTATTTCCATAAGATAATTATAAGGAAACTGGTTATATGGAAACTTCTCCATATAAATATAGGCCTAGGGCTTATCAGTTATTCATTCATTTAATTAAGCCATCAAACCAGAAAAACTCTCTCTCTCTCTCCTAAATTCCGGCGTCAACCACCAGCACCGCAGCCAGCTCGCGCCGCAAAGGTGGTACTCGCGCCGCGAAGTTCACACGTGACAGCCTGTTTCGTGATCTCGGGATTTTAGCCAGCTAGAGGGCAATTTGTCTGATCGTTTACGGGTGGATCAAGCTCGAGCAATCCGGGTAACAAACCTAAACCTTTAGTTGTTAAATAAAACTGAACGATTAAGATCTGTGAATTTTAGGGTTTTAATTCTTAGCTTCCGCAATAATTGAACCAGTTAGGTTTGATTTAGTCTAAACCTTTTGGGTCAGTTTGATCATTAGGTTTAACTGTGTATCTCTTCCAGTTAGGATTAAGATCCACAGTGATCCCCGTGTCAGATCGATACGAGGGATCCCTATAAAACCCAACAAGTCCATCATCAAGAACTACAGGTTCTTCAACGGTGTAGTTTTCATGAGAGGGCGATCCTCTGTTTGACATCAAGGCCAGTGAAGGAGGATCGATTTTCTTTTCAGTTTTACCGAATAAGGTTTCTTCATGAGGTAGCATCATGTTGTATAGATCATGAAGTCCAAGTTAGCCGAGATTCTGGCTCACTTGAATGCTTATAGTGACAGACTGCCAGAGTTTGTTCAGTCGTTTGAGGAATTTCACATTAACCTCGTACTTGTTCTTTTCCAGTCCGAGTCTCCGTAAATCGTTCACACATATGTTCAAATGATTATAGGTCTCTGTCAGAGTCTCTCCTTCACGAGCACAAAAGCTTTCATACGCGTTCATCGCGTTCTCCTTTTGGCCTTCAAGTGCCTTGTCACCACCCTGCATTTTCTGTTCAATGCCCAGCCACATCGCTCTAGCATCTTTACAGCTGTCCACTCTCGCGAACATGTCGTTTGGTAGTGCCATGGTGAGTAACGTGAGAGCACGTTTATCAATGGCTGCCCGGGCACGTTGTTCATGAGAGAACATGTCGTATGGTTTTTCAACCTCATATGCAGGTAGATAGGGAGTGACATCAGTTCTGGCTACTTCAGCTACAGTAACCGTCGGTCTGATTGGTCCCTTAGTGATAGAGACCATCAGTTTGTCATCCAGTAGATTAAGAAAGTTAATCATTCGGCGTTTCCATTGCTGGTATTCGCCGACGACTAATACTGGAGGTCGGGTTTCAGAACCGATACTGATTATTTCTTTTGACATCGCGTCCTCAGAAATAGGATCTGTTTTGAGTAGATGGTGTTTTTCGTTTGGACAGAGCTTCCGCGCTTAAAGCACTTTCCTTTATAGAAATTCGAAAATTTCAAAAAGAAAGGCCAAGGCGGGAAAAACAGTAAGTCCCGATTCGAGAGTGTGTGAGTCCCGATACGGGAGTCAGAGCCAAAGTCCCGATTCGGGAAATAAGAGTCCCGATACGGGGATTTCAAATTTCTAAATCGGGAGAGGCAAAAGATCCGATTCGGGAGAGGCTCAAAGATCCGATTCGGGAATTTGAAGAGTTCCGAATCGGGAGATCAAATGTTTCGAATCGGGAGATCAAATGTTCCGAATTGGGACACTAGTGTCTGATTCGGGAGATGATGATCCAATTCGGGAACTGACAAAAACAGCAAAAACGGCCTCTAATTTCTGTCCAAAACTACCAAAACGCGAGCTCTGATACCAATTGTGAGTCCGATAATCACTAAGGATACGATGTATGAATCACTGCAAGCTATTACAATCGATAGATAAGCTCAAACAGTGATAATCAGGCAATAAATATGAAAGATAAAGAAACCGACAAAGCATATATAGAAAGTTGTCAGTTGCATGATTATTTAAAAATGTTAACTAGCGACCCATATTTATAGAGTCGAAGTTACATAAAGCACCCCTAGAGTCTATGACTCTTTTAAAGAGATGCACAAAAGTATTGTTTAACAACTAACTATTACAAATGTTCAAAAGACGCCCCTGGCTTCTTTACAAACTATAAGTCAGGTTCTAACAATGGGCCATGGGCCCTTGGCCTTAATTGGTTGTCAAAGATAGCCTAAGCCCATGTTGTAATTAAACTACCAACTTTCCTCAAATGTCATAAACGGTCCTTGAATTTCACAAATTTCTCATAAAATCTTAATAGCAATAATAATTACATTAGATATTTTCCGGTTATTACACTTCAGTGTATCATTTTCAGGTGAGAAGAAGAAACAACATCAAGATACGATTGCTTTGATGCACGGGCAGCGAATGATAAGCCAAGGCTTTGCTAATTTTTAAGTTCGGTAAACATGAAATCTATGAGATTTCTACTTTTAGAATATGCAGTTCATCTTTACAAGTGGAGAATATCTGATCAGTGGTCACTACATAAGTTTTCAGAAGCATTCACCAAATCATCCATGAACAAGCTGTTTACATCTGCATGAAGTGAAAAAATGTATTTGACCAGGTCTCAAGGGGCTGATTCTTTTTAACAGCAGAGTTGTATGAATAACTCTACTTCCTCATTTGTGTTAATTTTCAAGACATCTTTACTTAAAACTTCAAAATTTAAGTGTAGCGCTCTTGTGAAATAATGTAGATTGAAAATTTCCCAGTGTTTTGTATTTCTTTCAAAGTGAAGATGTAGCATCTGCTATTGCAATGAGCATTGAATCATGAATTATAAGAAAATTGTGATTGCAGAGGCTGTTTGTTAGTTATTGCATGGTTTGGTGTTGGATGATTAAGTGATTTGAATGATTAACAAATATGGTTGTGTGTAATTGTTGAGATTGAAATTAAGATGTTAAATGGTTAAGGGAGACACATGATACAAAATGGTTCAGAGGGTTTTAGAACCATTAGGATGCATACCTCTTTAATGCCAAAGAAGATTTACTTCTTAGCTTTTCAGAGGCTCCCTCTTAGTGGAACTTCTAAGACCATGAGTTATACCCAAGCCGAAGGGCTCGAGTTGGCCTCGACTTCTTTGGGTTCCATCGGCAACACCACCATGCCGATTTTGGCTTGGTGGTCTTCGACTCCCTACTGCCGATTGGTTTCGACCCCACCCGCACTTTTCTTCTCTCTTCTTTTTCCATGTCTCTCTCTTCTTTTCTTTTTTCTATTAATTATTTAATAAAATAAAAAGTATGGTTAAGATTGGGTTATGTATAACTCATGATTTGAGTAATTTTAGGTAAATACTAGAAAGCTGATGTGACGTTGATGTGACTTTGAGTAGATTTAGGTAATTTGGCAAGTATAAACTTATGGTCTAAGAGCTAAACAAACATGCACTTAGTATTTGTTATTAAGATTTGGTAATATTTCAGTAGTGAGAAACAAATGCAGGTTTTTGGTTGTTTGGATTTAATTTCATTTGCTGTTTTTTTAAGTATAAAATATTAATGGCAATCTTTTACCTTTAGTGAGGTGTAATCCCTTGATCTTAAAGGTTGGCCTATAATAATAACCTATATATTGTTGTCCAATGAACCTTTGGTTATATACCTTAATTTGTTCTTGTTTCCACGCCATAGCCACACATATTCTTTCATCATGAAAATCAAAATTGAATTACAACAAATCCATTGGAATATTGCCATTACATAATTACTCAAGCTCCAATTCATTAGGGTCATTTGGTTTGCCGAAATAGAATGAATTGGATTTTATGTAGAGATTTGGATTTGGAATTCTTTTGTGTGCTTGATTTGAAGGATTTGAAATGGATTTGAATTCGCCTGATTATACCCTTATATCAATTGACAAACTAAATGAATAGTAAATAAATAGTAAAGTTACAATTTAACCCCTATACTTATAATATTTATTCATGTTATACCTTTTAATTTTTTAAATTTCATTTGACGTTTTAGCCATATATCGTATATTAGCCAACATGTGTTAAAAATATGTTTTAAATTTAACAAATTACGTCATTATAATCGTGTGGTCGATGCCTTCAAAATGGGCCTAATATTGAATATTTTTTGATCTAATTATTTTATTATATACCATATATAATTCGATTATATATGTATTCAAAAGTAGTTGAGAAGCTTATAAAAACGTCATTTCATCAAAGTGTTCACAAAGGAAATGAATAGTTAAATGAATTGTTTTTTCTTTTGATGTAACCTACCCAAAGAAAAGGAAAAGTGAAAGTATTTTTTCCCTTCTTTCAAGCAAGCTTTCAACAGAACAAGGAAAATGAAGTGACTTTTGTTTTTTTTTCTTCAAATTGAAGAGCGCACACACACCCAACATCGGGTGTGTGTGTGTGTGTGTGTGTGTTTTGTTTTTCTCTATTAGTTGATTGCAAAGGATACATAGAGAGATGAAGGAAGTATCGCTAAATACGTAACTGGTTTTGGAGTGTGCACCTGATAGAGAGATTTTTGCTATTGGAATCTTCCTGATCATTAAAGGTTTTCTAACCCCCATGCTTCCAATCATGTTTATCTTATTTGTTGATTGCATTTAATTGTTGTTCACTATCTCTATTAATCTTGCTAAATTCGTTAGAGAGAAAGAGAGTTATAAGAGATAATTATCACACACTTTTATAAAAAATGATGGAAACCATATTCATGTATCACATAAATAACAACCGTCTCATGATCTTCAAAACTCACATAAAGGCCACGTGTATAACATATATGAAGGCATGTGCTTGAAAGGAATTCGGTGAGGGTGTAAATATGTAAATTACATTCATTTTTTTCCGAGGTCTTGATCTTTTGGTAAGGGAGCAAATATGTATCCTAGAAGCTGCAACAACTAATATTGGTTTGCTTTAACTACTTTTGAAAATATGGTTGGCTAAAGAAAAGCTGTATTTTTTGTCCTTCTTAGAGGAATGACAATATAAATCATATAGTATTATGTACGTAAATTCAAATATACTAGATGGTTGGTAAACTAATATCGTCTACTTTGAAGAGTCACCTTATCTATAATATTATATATAAATCAGATTACTAAGAATGTGATTGTTTGAATATTACCCGACGCAATGCGCGGGCTTTATACATCTTGTTTACAAAAAGGCTTGAAAATTATAAAAATAATAAAATTACTTTTTATTTAAATGATTATTAAAAAACAAATGTTTTTAACATATTTTAGACCATTGTTATATACACATCCTACAAAATCCTTGAAATTCTAGCCGCCTCTTTGGATTTCAAAATCCCTATCTACGAGGGATTTCAAAATCCCTATCTACGAGGGATTTCAAATGAATCATAGGATTTCAAATCCGAACAATCTGACAAACTAAACACAAGATTGAAATGGATTTGAAAACCAAATCCTTCCGATTCCATTCCAATCACGCAAAATGAATGCGCCTTAAATACTTTTAACTCGAGTTCAGAATTCATTGCACCTCTTGGTTAAAATGTTATGCCACAAGATTTTCATTTCATATGCTTTATTACATCCCGTCACGTTGCATAGGTACTCAACTAGTAAATTATAAATTAATTAGTAAACATTATTTTAAGAAAAAATGTAATATCGATGTAGATGTATTTGTATTATAAACTTTTTTTTTTGGAAGAGGTATCCCAAACCACATTGGCCCGGACTAATCCTCGGCAATTTTGGGTCGAAGCCCGACTGCTAAAGCATGCAGCCCGGGGTCGAAGCTCCCGTACCTCCTGTTGGGAACCGGAAGCATAAACATGCGCAGCGGATAACAAAAACTGATTCCCAAACAAGGATCCAATCCTAAACCATTCAGATACTATTAAGGATGTTTAGAGGATTACCTTTTGAATAATGACTCTGAAACGCGAGTAGGGGATACACCGCTACTGACACCGGTTGAGATAGTTGCTAGACCACCACCGAGGATTACCCGAAAAACGAATGCGAACCTTCTTCTTCCTTGGATTCGGTGCCGGTTTTCGGGAAGAGAGAGAAAGAGAGTTTTTCTGGGTTTTTAGGACTGAATGAATCAAATAAACTTACACCCCTAACCCCTTATTTATATGGATAGAACTTAATAAGAGTTTTATTCCATATAAACTCTTTGGTAATTATCTCCAAATAATTTCCATAAATAACTAATTAATTATCTAATTAATTAATTACAAATAAATAGTTTAACTAACTATTTATATATTAACTCTCTCATTAAATAATCAATAATCAATCAATTATTTCTCATGTAATCCAAACGTTCTCATTTTGGCGTGCAGTAGTGTGACCTACTAGTGTCTTATAACATTGGATACGATAACCCTATTACTGTCTCGCACATAATCCTAACAGACTCCCACTTGTGCTAGACATGTAACTGTACTGTTACCATTAGCCTAAGGAGGTCCCTAGCCAGACACTTAGGTTAACCAGGTTATAAGATCTCTTACATCCAGAGATACAATTCACGCTTGAATTTGTACACAGGTTCATTCCTTTTGCACACGATATTTCTAAAGTGATTTAAGACATGGAGTGGAGGATTCATTTCTTAAAATCAAGTATTTCTTGATTCTGATTTCGATTGCCTGCAGTAACGGATATTACTAAATAACCCCTGTTATTCTATCCGAGCGTGGCCACGCGTTTTCTGCCAATCTTAATCGTCAAGGGGCCCGGAAATATCTCTCTTTTGAAAGAGGTGCAAATCCCTTCTTGACTACTTGCATTTGGATCCACGGCTTCTGCTGCATCTAGTCACGTCCCGTATGGCCACCCAGTTACGGTGCAGCGTTAGTACGCGCTAAGAGTACAGTGGTCCTCGTGTTCCCAAACCAAGTATCTCAGGTCTAAGGACAACCTATCAAGTCTGTGCTTATGACTGAGGCTCCATGAAGCAGACTTGATTACTGGTCACTTCCAATACCCAAACTCTCTGATGAGTATCTATAAATACTTGGTCACATCACTTGTGCTTTTATTCTCTACTTTGAATAAATCATCAAGTATTTATAATAGCGTTAAACTCCCTTGTTGTCCCTAAAAACAATGAAATACAATAGAAATGGATGGAAATCCAATCAATGGGATGAAATCAATGAAGCTTTTAAATAACACAATAATGGAGTATTTTTGCCCAATTTAGTATGAATGATTCCAACACAAAACCCTAGGACATCCTTTTCCTTTTATAGGAGAAAGGAAGTTACAAAGGTTGTCAACAAAGGCCCTCGAGGTTCTAAACCTCAAACAAGGGCTTACACAAAATAAGATTGTTTACGGAATAAGGAAACTAAGCTAGAAAGCATTTAAAAGATAGTTGATTCTGACTCTTCTCAACACCTGGGTTCTACAATCTCCCCCTTTGAGAAGCAGTCAGAATGGTGGAGGTAATTCCAGTGCAGGCTCCCACTTGGACATCTGCAGATACTCTTCCCACTCTCCTATGATCCGTGCTCTCATCTGCATCGCAGCCTCAGCTCGTCTGTACATCATCCGCTCCTTTAGCTTCTTCTCGATCAACCTCATAGCCTCCAGCAGCTTTCCTTTGCCATCTATGAACTTCCGACTAGGTATCTGATCCGCCAGCAGTCTGCTCTGCATGCCGTTGTAGACATAAAGGAGGGTCCCGTCGCAGAACCTGAAGAGCTCCCCAAACCTCATGAACCTGCGCTCCTTCTTCTTCCGAGTCAGGTACAGGACTCCATGCTCAGGTATCCTGGTTGGCATGTAAGGAATGTAGGCATCGATACCAGGAACGAGCAGGTTTGGTCTCAGCAGGTTGACCTTCGGCTGGCGGCTTTCTATGGCGAGCTGGTAGTCCGACACTCTCGCAAGAGAGATTGCATGACGGACATATTTCTTCAGAATCTCCGTGCCATCTCTGTAGTACTCTGGTCGGAGGATCGGGCCTTGGAGGTACTTGATGATTGTGAGAAGGTCTTCTAGATGCACCCGGTCTAGGTCAGCTTCCGTGAAAGTCCAGTTCTGCAGTTCACCTCGAGGGACACCGGTGCCGTACATGCGGACATCAAACTCCAGGAACAACTGATGGCCATGTTTGTAGGGGCGCATAGCAGTTACCTTGGTAAAGCGACGTCTGATCCTCTGGCGTCCATGAGTGGCCCAGTTGCACATTCGCTGATGCACGTACGCAGTCCTTCGTCTCTTGTTGCTGATGTGAGAGATCCCGAAGTAGACTTTTCGGGACCAGGCGTGCAGCTTTTCTTGCTGGTAGATGCGGGTGAACGTTTCTTCTAGGAACGGACGGAAGATGATGGAGTGGTTCCAGTTGAGCTGGATGACAGTAGGAGCATCGGTTTCTGGATCTGTAGAGTGGACTGTCCGTGGGGCTTCTGGAGTTGGGAACTTGAGCGCTGAGAGGAGGTTGGCGTAGTCAGGATCCTTGACGATGTCGTCTCCCTTGTGATAGACCCTTAGACTCTGAGCGAGCGACCGCAAGATCTTCCGGGCTGCTTCCGGAATCTGGAACTCTGAAGGATCAGTCGGTGCTGCTTCTGGGAGAACGGGATCAATCTGGGCAGTGTCCGTCATCTGAGGAAACTGAACTTTCTCCCCTTCCGGAATCCTCTCGTATCTCCAACTCCCCATGTCTGGAATGTCTTCTGTATCGGAGTTGACATAGGGAGCTTCGGCGGCATCTAAGTCTGAGGGGGCGCTCGAGGGAGCGGCTGAGGAACCTGTGGCTGGAGCTGATGAACCGGAGCCGGAACCAGGTTGGGGGTCGGTGCGAAGCCGTTTTGCCGCTTGTACCTCCCCCTCATGAGGACCTGGTGCGGAGTCATCAGGATCATCATGCCTCCTCTTCGAAGGCTGAGCCTGGGACCGACACACGGCCTCCAGTTCTCTAATCCTTTGTTGTAGCAGCTCGATCTGGGCAGCTTGCTCTCGGACTTGGGCGGACAGGCGGTCATTCTGAGTGGTGTATGAGGTGACCATCATCAAGTGCTCCACCTCAGTGACGTAGCCTGGAATCGGTGGAAGGTCGCCCGAAGTCGGAGGAGCGAGCCTGAGGACGTCTTCAGTTGGCCGGGGGATGGGAGCTTCAGTAGATGGGGCAGCCTCAGAATGCTTGCCCTTGATCCTCCTCTTGAGCTCGTATAGCTCCGCATCCCGGTCTTCTTGAAGCTTGCGCGACGCCTCAAGATCGGCTTGTCTCTTCCTCTCCGTCTCGGCCAAGGCTTTCTCGAGTGCCTCGACCCGCGCGTCCCTAGCCTGATTGGCTTGCTCCACGGCTAATAACCTGCTTTGGACGACTTTAAGGATGTCGTCCGAATCCGTCGGACCTATAAGTCCCGGTGTTGCAGGGGCGGTTTTAGGGATTCCGCCCGAATCCGTCAGGCTCAAAAGCCCCGGTGTTGCGTGAGCATCTTTATAGACTTTGCTCGAGTCTGTCGGACCCGGTCCCGGAAGAACTAAACCTGGTGCCACTTGGGCTCCAGTTGACGAGAAGAGTCCTAAAGAGGTACTCTCTCGGCCCGATGTCACCGCTGGTATAATGCTGACGGTGTCGGGGCTTCCGGTGGATCCTCGAAGGGCGTCCAATGACGCACCAACTCTCCCCGTTCCGGCCTCGCCACTTGGGCGGGCAGATGAAGCATCCACAAGTGTCCTAGACAAATGAACAACCCTGAAGGTGTCTACGAGTGGCTCTAGGACTACTGGTGCTCTGAAAGACGTCGAGAGGTGGGGCAGAGCCTCTCTCATTTCAACACCGGCAGACTCCGATTGAGTGGCCGGTGGAAGTTGAGCTAATTCCCCGTGAGAATGTGAAACGACCATCTGTTGAGAGATGGCCGAGTGGCTGGTTTGGGCGTGCAAATGCGCTGGTTGGCTGCCAGCGTCTTGACCTGACGTCACTAGGTGACCGGTCTGAATGAGGGTTGCCTCTGTGGGGGTTTGACTCTGGGTAGAAGGGATATCCAAATCTAACCTATGCGGCTCTTCTTCTACTTCCGCCTCCTCTAACTGAGCCCAAGGCTCGCTCAACTGGACCTCGACGTCTTCGGTCTCTTTTTCTCTGCCTCTCTCTCCTTTTCTCCCCTCTCTCTCTCTTCTTCCTCTTCGCTGTCTTCTCTACCCCAGCCGGTAGCTACCTCGGCCTCACCTTCTTCCTCCTGACCAACAGTACGGTCATCCGACGCCAGATCCGCGATAAGAGTGGGATCTCCTGAAATTCGGTCGTCGTTGAAGGAAGAGGTGGCTTCATCCAAATCGATCACTTGGGCCTTCCCGCCCTTTGGTGGTTCTGAAAGCTGAAATTCGGAATCCGATCCGTAGTCTACTCGTTCTGACTCTGTTGCCTCGTCATCGGGCTCACGACGGTCGGTAGGAGTGTGCTCTGAGGACTCGTGACCGTCGGAGTCATCACCTGATGGTTCGCCTGAGGGTTCGCCTCCCTGAGAAGTGACGGCCGCCGAGTGAGGTGGTGGAGGAACATGTGCTTGTTCTTGTGGGGAAGCTTCCACGTCCTCCCCAGTAGGTTGTTGCGGCGGCGTCGGTGATTGGTGCCCTTCCGATGACGAGTGAACCGGAGACTGCTGAAGGGTGCCCATGTACTGCTTTACTCTGAAGTGGCTTGTGTACTCGCGCAAGCGGACGGCATCAGTAGACTCCTCTACAACTGTAGGAGTGCGAGCACGAGTGGCACGGTTTTGGATCATGGTTTGATATGCACCGGCTCTGGAGGTGTGCGGTGTGGCAGACGTACCGACTATTCTACCCTCTCCTCCCCTTACGTCGACTCTCATCACTCCCGAGCCAGAGGCTCCCCACTGGAGCTCTGGCCCGCCGTACCAGAGGCACGGCTTCTAGTAAGGACGGGTCGCACGTCTTGGGCAGGGCTCCCCGGTTCTGAGGAGTCCGTAGACGTGTCTTCTAGGCCTATGGAAATTCGGTACATCCTAACGCTCATAGACCTACGGTCTGCCAAGTTCAGCACGTTATCCGGTATGGGCATCTCTACCTGTCCTGACTTCAGATTCTTCTTGTTGGCTCGTCCGATCTGCTGGCTTTCAAAACGGAGATGGTTTGCTCTGCGTCGGACAGCTCGGTTTTGGTTCATGTGATCTCGGATGACCAGACTGAAAAAGCGCATCCACGGGATGGATGTGTGCTTTGTGCGTCCGGGCCCAGCTCTGACATCACCGATGATGTCCGCCCAGATTTGCTGAGCAAAGTCGATCCGCCTTCCGTAGGCGACCGCATGAAAGATATGCCAGAACTGTGTGGATGCTTTGTCCACGCCATGGGTCTTTGAGGAGATCGTCCGGTTGAGTATGTTGAAGAATGAATACCAGATTGGGGGCAGCATTCCCTGAGAGATCTGGGAGATTCCTCTCGGTCTGTTGTTCTCAGTGTAGTGTACTCCGACAGCGAGCACTTCGCTGAACAGTTCAGATCCCGACACGAGAGGGTCAAATGGTGCCTCCGAAGTAGCAGCTGGCAGACGAAGGATTCTGCGAAGATCCTCCATCGTGAGGACCAGATCAGTCTGGTCCACTCGGCCGACGATGGCCTGAACTCCGTCCCGGTTCTCAACACGGGAAGTGTGCCAGAACTGCTGCATATAAATCATCGGAACATCAGCAGTGGCTTGCATCGCGTATGCAAGGGGGTGAGCTCGGAGAATCTCGAGAACAACGTCATCTTGGACTGTGAAGTTCGCCAAGTTAACAAACTGGTTGTTCTGGTGGATCGCAACGATGTCTGCCGGGTTGATCAGTGCGAGGTCCGCAGCGTTGCCGACGGGTGAAGTAGGAGCAATCGGTTGTTGATCAGCCATTTCTGTAAAGCATCAAGTGTTAGAAATGATACAACGTGAAAAGACTATACCCTCGACTAAGCGCGAGTCGGAAAAACTCGAAAACCCAATAATGAGTTTTTCGGGTTTTCCGAGTCGGAAAACGAGCAAAGTACACGAGGGGAGTTTTCCGATTCGGAAAAGAGTGTTTTCCGAGTCGGATAACTCAACACTTGGTAAATAAAGCACAAGGATAAACTGACAAGTTTTCCGATTCGGAAAAGGTTGTTTTCCGAATCGGGAAACTCCCACATAATGAAAGAGAACTTGTAGGTTTTCCGAGTCGGAAAACATGGTTTTCCGATTCGGAAAATGTCAACACTTAGAAAAAAATTTTGGCAAAGCTTGGTCTCTCGAACGAGTCGGAAAACCTTGGAAACCCATAAGGGTAGTTCCACGTTTTCCGAGTCGGAAAAGAAGCATTTGAAAACCGAGACCAAGTCCGATTCGGAAAACCATGTTTTCCGAATCGGAAAACACACAAGGAGACTTATCGTTTTCCGATGCGGAAAACTTGAACATTCAAGTTTTCCGATTCGGAAAACTTGAATACTCAAGTTTTCCGAGTCGGAAAACCGCGACTGTTCATATTTTCCACTTAGAAACCGCTCAAAAACCGTCGATCTAAAGCCCTAAACTATCAACATTCATCCTAAACTAGTTTATAACAACATTCTAAGCAACAAAGGATCGATTTAACGTCCCGAAATCCCATTCCAAGAAGTTTGGGTTTCGGGTAAGTTTTAAAATTTTTAGGCTTCGATCCAGACATTAAAACGAACGATTTAGATGTTAAAACTATATAAGGGTTGATCGTTTACTTACCAGGAATCCGAATATGTAAAGAAATCGACGATCGGAGCAACAACGAGCGATGTTCGAAATCGAGCGCGAAGTGGTTCGGGTGAGAAATTTCAGAGAAAACTTGAAGATTTTTGAAATTGTGAAAAAGATACCTTAAAGTCAGATATTTATATTTTTACCGACTTACACTGTGTTTGGGTCAAAAACACTGTGTTTGGCTCTCCTTTTGGCTCTCTTAACCCGACTTTCACCATTTGGCAAAAACCACCCCTGGACTTGAAGTTTGAGTAAACTTACAGACAAGTCCCTGAACTTGTATTTTTAGAAAAGTTTCAAAACAGACCCTGGACTACAAGTTTTACAAGATTTGCAAAACGAGTCCCTGAACATTAAGAAGCAGAAAGTGGCAAAGTTAGTCCTCGAACTTGTAAGTTCAAGACGTGTACTCTACCGCCCCCTGAACTTTCAAGTTCACAAAAAGTTACAAGTTCAGCCCTCGACTTCCGAGAAAGGAGACTTACCTGGTTCGTCTCACCGGGTTTAGAGCGAGTCCTGGTCTGAAGTAACCAGAAGTCGTTGTGAGGGACCACACCTACAAGATAGAATATAAAGTGGTATCCAAAGTGATGTGGATCCGAGAACGTTAGTGAGCACACCAAATAGTTATATACAGGACTTAGAACTCCCCCTCGATTCATGCAACATCTATAGGATTCCTACAGACTCCCCCTACACACATGCATATAAAATAGGAACTCCGGACTCCCCCTAGACCTCAGGCAGGGAGGTCTAGCATTCCTAACTTGCTTAGGAGGAAAAAGTGACGCTTCTCGTCAAACGGCTTGGTGAACAAATCAGCGAGCTGATAGTCACTCTCAACAAAGTATAGTTCAATGTTACCTTTCTCGACGTGATCTTTGATGAAATGATATCGAATGTCGATATGCTTCGTCCGAGAATGTTGAACCGGATTTGCCGTGATCTGTATTGCACTTTTGGAGTCGCAGTAGATTGGAATTCGATGCATGGTGTATCCAAAGTCAGCTAGTTGGGTTTTCATCCACAGAACTTGCGAGCAGCAACAGGCGGCGGCTACATATTCTGCCTCCGCGGTGGATAGAGAGACGCAAGTCTGCTTCCGGGATGACCAACTGACCAACTTGTCCCCGAGAAATTGACAAGCACCAGATGTGCTTTTCCTGTTGAGCTTGCAACCTGCATGGTCTGAGTCTTTCTTGTAGCCAACTCCGATTAAGTAGTCAGTGAGAGTTTCGTACCAGGCTCTCGGAGCTTGCTTGAGACCATACAGTGCCTTGTCCAAAACATAGACGTGATTTGGGAATCGAGAATCGACGAACCCTTCCGGTTGCTCAACATACACTTCTTCTTGAAGGACTCCATTCAGGAAGGCACACTTGACGTCCATCTGATAGACTGTCATGTTTTTGTGTGCAGCATAGGCAAGGAAGATTCGGATTGCTTCGATACGGGCTACTGGTGCGTACGTCTCATCATAGTCGATACCCTCTTGTTGGCGATAACCCTTGGCGACCAGGCGAGCTTTGTTCCGGATGATGAGATTATTCTCGTCGGTTTTGTTCCGGAGTATCCACTTGAGGCCAATGATTGTCTTTCCCCATGGTCGTTCTACCAAGCGCCAAACCTTGTTTCTCTCGAATTCGGCCAGCTCATCTTGCATGGCGATCACCCAGTCGGGATCGGTGAGAGCTTGCCAAACATCAGATGGTTCAAAATCGCTCAAGAATCCACCGAAAAGGATCAGATTTTCAGTGTGCTTTGCAGATCTAGTGTTTACAGGTTGTGAGGGACTCCCGATGATCTGGGAGGGGGGATGATCTTTTGTCCACCTTCGAGTGTGAGGGTGAGTGACATAAGCCTGTCGGTTGTTTGTGGCGTCGTTCTCATCTTGCACGGTAAAGATCTCTTCTAGGTTCCCACTTGATGAGCCTTCAGCCTGGGTGATCCGTGGGGCAGCCTCTAACCGGGGCTCTCTAACTACCTGAGCATATGATCGTTGGGCTGTGCTCGGGGAAGGTAGTGGAGCTTCTTCTGGAATTGGATCAAGAACAGGGTGTGGAGTCTGTTCTTGATCAGATGCCGGTGAAGCTGCGGATGAAACGTCAGATGGGGGAGCCACGGACTCAGGTGTCACGGAGTGAGTTGAAGTGCTGGAGGAGGGCTCCGTGACGAAGGCATCAGATGACACTGTGGTTGTGGTCGAACCTGTTGGAGCGGGAACTACGATTGGACTCGTTAGAGTGTGCAGATCGTATTCCGCGAGATCTAAAAAGTCTAAAGCAGAAAAGTTAGAAGACGGATCTGTGCTCGGTGGTGACGGGAACAATTCAGGGAAAGATGAAGACACACTACTAGAACTAGCATTCAGATAGGTTTCAGATTCAGAGAAATCAACATTTGAGCTTTCCAGGATAGTTCGGGTTCGTTTGTTGAAAACCCGGTAAGCCTTAGAGTTATGTGAGTATCCGATGAAGATAGACTCATCAGACTTAGGATCAAACTTACCCAAATTATCCCGGTCATTAAGAACATAGCATTTACAACCAAAAACTCTAAAGAAGTCAATGTTTGGCTTACGCTGTTCGACCATCTCGTAAGCGGTTTTACCAGTCCGCTTTACGATTAGAGTCCGGTTTTGCGTGTAACATGCTGTAGAAACGGCTTCAGCCCAAAACTGTTGAGGAACTCCAGAGTGAGCCATCATGGATCTAGCTGCTTCGACCAACGTCCGGTTCTTCCTTTCTACGACCCCATTCTGTTGAGGTGTTCGAACTGCCGAGAAGTTGTGAGTGATCCCCACTTCTTCGAGAAATGATTGCAGCTTTGAGTTGCGGAACTCGGTACCGTTGTCGCTACGTATTTTCCTCACCCGACGACCCAAGAGAACTTGTGTGCGTTTGATGAAGGCTATGATTCGTTCAGCAGCTTCTGATTTGTCTCGAAGAAATTCAATCCAAGTGAACCTAGAGAATTCATCTACGAGAACCAGCATATACTTCTTTCTGGCGAGGCTTTCTACTCTCATAGGTCCACAAAGATCCATGTGTATCAAGTCGAGGGGACTTTGGCAATTCGTATCCATTCTCGGTGGATGAGAGCTTCTAGTCATCTTTCCTTGTTCGCACGCAGGACAGAGAGTGTCCTTGGAAAGGCGAAGCTCAGGTAGTCCCCTGACTAATCCCTTAGAAACCAGTTTGTTCATATCTTTGAAGTTCTGATGGCATAGTCTGCGGTGCCATAACCAACTGTCCCCTTTTGATGCTTTTGAGAGCAGACAGATCGCATTCTTCGGGTTAGCTTCAAACTGGGGGTGAGTTTGAGGGATTGAACGGAAGACGGTTGTGTAGAGATTGCCATTTCGCCTGGCGGAGAGAATAGCATTGTTGTCTTCATCGTTCACGTCACTTCCGTACTGAAAGGTCTTCACCCAGTATCCGTTATCACAGAACTGGCTGGAGCTAAACATGTTGTACCCCAATCCCTCCACATAACGTACACCCTTGATGATGTACTTTCCATTGGTGATTTTTCCCGACCCTAATATCGGCAACGGCGTTCTGTCGGCAGTCTTTATGTATCCTTCAAACTTCTCAACGTAGTCGAAGATGAAGGACCGCTGCCCAGTCATGTGTGTGTGAGCCCCCGAGTCAAAGTACCACACATGACTGATCTGCAAAACAATTAGGCTTGTTTAGGGACCCATTGCCAAATGGGTTCCTTAGGGTCAGAAACAATTGAATTGGTCGATGCAGTCTCCTTTTCGGATTTCTCCTTAGGCTTAGGGGACTGCACTGACGAGGAAGGTTTCCCCTTTCCTCTTTTTCTCCCTCTTCTCTTTCGAGATTTGATTTTAGGCACATCAGCATTAAAGGAATCATAAACACCATAGCGCAGAAAATTGTCAAACATAAAGCACATGTCATTACGCAGAGAATTAAAAGCATGAGTTAAATGTCGATTACGTTTTACAGACATGTTTGAATTAATTCCTACACTAGGTGGAGCATAGCCAAGACCCGCACGGTTAGGACTATGCTGCTTAGGGAAAGCTTGAAAAGAGTTGGGTCTTCCTCGGTGATCCTTCCTCGGTGGCTTCACTTCCTGTCCACCATCCTTCTTCCTCCCATCTGCATTACGAGCATGGTGTGAGTTAGATGATGGTTTAATAGGAGAAGAGTTGCCACCCTTTCCAGAAGATGTTTTTGAAAATTTAGGTTTTGTGGAAGAGAAAGGTTGCTTTGGTTTTAACCGAGAGGTCTCACCCACTTCAAAGCTGCTTGAATTAAGGTCAAGGCTTTTAATGGGTTTAGCTGAGTTTCGAGCATCGTTAGACTTTGAATGCTTTTTCTGGAGTCCTTTGGGTGCGTGAGGCTTAACTGACTTCCCCTTGTCAGTACCAACACATTTTCCACCCTTAGGGTTACTGTTCTCAGAAACAGGAGCTCGTGACTCAACAGACTTCTCAGGTTTTACAAAAACAGATTTTGGCCTTTTTGGGATAAAGCCTGAAGGATCATCACCTTCATCTAAGAACACCTTCAGATCGTACTCAACGTTAGGATCATGGATAGTCTTTGGTTCGGTTATCCTATGGTGTGAGTTGAGGGGTTCATCATCATCTGACAGTAAGGTATAATAGTCATCTAGTTCCGTAACAGATTTGGTTTGGGAGTGAACTATCGGTTGGTTGAGGAGTGGAGTAGTCCTATCATCAACTGAGTCTGAAAGGTTTTCAAAGTACATGACTTTTCTTTTTAAGATGGAATTTGACACACGTTGGTTGGTTAAGGCCACACGATAATTGATCTTTTCATCATGATCAAGTTCTCTTGCAATTTCTGAATGAATATTTAGGAGAACATATCGTGCCTTAAGATCCGCAACCTTGAGTTGAAAATCAGTAAAGGTTGAGGCTGCGGTCTCACACTTTGAAGACATTCTAAGTCTCTCGGCATTTGCCTCGATCAAGTCTTTCTTCAAAGCGTGAACCAAGGTGTCTTTTTCAGAAATAATCACTTTCAGATTCAGTATCTGATGTTGACATGCGTCCAGATCCATGGCTTTCAATCTAAGTCCAAACATTTCCTTCTCAAGTTCGACTAGGTCGGGACTCTTAGTTGCGGAAACATCCTCTGGTGGGATAACTAAGGTCTCTTCTGAAAAATCCATCTCCCTAGTGTCATAACTAGTGTTAAGGTCTGAATAGTTGATGGGAGGCATAGCTACCCTAGGGGTCCTAGCCTTGATGCCTTCCCATGTGGACTTAGTGTTTGTTGGATCACTGGCTGGGACAAATATAGGTTTGTTGGGAGCAGGGCTAGTGGGTGGACTGCTAGAGGTGCTGTTCGTGGGACTGACGGTCGTGGTTATGGTCTCACCATTTATAACTTCGGTGTATGTGACAGTCTGCCTAACGAATTCCTCGGTCACATGTCCTCCTACTAGGGCAGGTTTGGGTTTGGAGGCGGCCATGTCCTCAAAATTGTACAGATTAGAAGGTGCCTTTTCTAAAACATGGTTTTCTGACAATCCTAGTCCGGGTCTGGCTTTATAGAAAGGATTTTTGTTGGCATGCTGCGTAAGAATGCTCAAGGTCTGCTCAGATTGTCCTCTTTTAAAATTGTTATCTTCAAGCTCTTGAATTTTGGAAAACAGTCTAGTTCTTTCTTCTGAAAGCAACTGAAATTTTAGTTGGAGCTCACCATGGTCACTGTTAAGTTCCTCATGGGTTTTCTGAAGACAACTGAGTTTGTTGGATAAATTGGACTCTCTGACGCTAGACTCAAGAGTCTCACGATTGTACACTATAGTCAAGTCCTCAAGAGAACTTTTGTATATGGCACTGTCGATTCTAAATTTCGTGACGAGAGATCGTTCCGATTGGAGACATCTCTCAAGTTCACAAATTCTAGATTCTAACATTGTCACATCATCAGTTAAGTCAGGAATAGTGGATACCTCAGAAGCGTCAAGGTCTCGATATGTGCTGGGGCCAACAGCTTCAGGTCCTTCGAAGTCTGCCATCAAACACGGACCCCCAACAAGATGATCTTCCTCGTCTGAGCTTTCTTCCTCACACACCCAGTTTTCCTCATCCACTAGCAGAGCAACTCCCTTCTCTTTCTTCCTCATCAAAGCTGCTTTCTTCTCAAAGTATGCAGCGTCCTTGAACCTGACAGGACAGTTGCTTGCATAGTGACCCAGCTTGCCACATTTGAAACAGGATGTAGTGGCACTAGCAATCTTTTGAGGGGCTGGGTTAGGACCACCACTATTCACTGGAGCTGGAGGAGCATTCAACCTTTGATCACCAATTTCAACAGGACCTTGTTGATGTCCTTCTCTCGGAGCTTGCCTAGATGAACCATTCTGATGATTCCCGTCTTGATAGTTTCTGTTACCATGAGCTGACTGACCATCATATTCCCTGTAGTTCCTCTCCTGTTCTTGACCATATCCCGGACCACTTTGACCACCTACGAATCCTCCATATCTGCCATCTTCACGTCTTCCATCTTGACCACCTTCGTACCCGCTACTGAATCCTTGACGGTCAATGTATCCCGACTCTGGAGTGTAGTTTCTCTGGTTTTGGCGATAGTTGATATGAGAAACCTGTCCTCTCCAGTCTCCCTGATCTCCAGAGCCTCCCTGATAGTCCAGGTACGTGTTATCTCTGTAGTTTCCTCGAGCTTCCCTATACTGGCCTTGATCACCACGGTACCTTCCTGGATGCTGATTCTGATATCTGTCCCCTTGCGGGTATCCTCCTCTTCCTTGATTCCCAAACTGAACTCGTTCTTGCTGGTAGTGTCCACCTCGGCCTTGCCCCATCCTTCCTCCACTGGGATATCCAGATCCCCTGGGTCTGCTGTATCCACGTTTGGAATTCAGCTTCTGTACGCTATTAGAGATGAGGGCAAGAGACTCATTCACATGGAAGAGTTCATCATCAGAGATTGAGATAATCAGCGGATCATCTGGATGTTGATAGCTTGGACTGTAGTTCGAGTTGAACTCTGGGTAGTTTGAACCATAGCTCCCGTTGACCTCCTGGTTGTAGTTCTCCTGATAGTGCTGAGGTGGTGACTGGTTGTACTGTTGAGGAGATGAGTTGTTGTACTGTTGATGCTGGAAGGGAGCTGAGTTTGATCCTCCACATGGTACTGCTGCGAGTGCCAGAGGGTCAACAGCATTTTTGAACTTGCCTCCCGTGATGAATTCCTCATGCTGAACCATCATGCTAAAAAGGTCGTGTAGACCCATGATCCCCAGATTTCGGCTCAGCTGCAAGTTGATCGCCAGATTCTGCCATGCTGATGTCAGGTTCTTCAGGAACTTAACATTCACCTCGTACTTTGACTTCTCGATCCCGAGCCTTCGTAGATCATTTACGAAGGCGTTCAGTCTTTGATAAGACTCGGAGAGGGATTCGGTTTCCCTGGCTTTGAAGCCTTCGTAAGCGTTTAAGGCACTTTCCTTTTGACTCTCGAGGGCGGTGTCACCTCCTTGCATCTGCTGCTCTATTTCTAACCAAACGTCTCGTGCGTTTGTCAGACTATCCACCCTTGCGTACATATCATTGGGAAGAGCCATGATCAGAAGGGTCAGTGCACGCTTGTCGACGAGGTGCCGGGCTCTTTGTTCAGGGTTGAACATTTCAACTGGCTTTTCAACAACATACGAAGGTAGTTCGGGACATGTATCTGTTTTGGGAACAGCAGCAACCGTGACAGTTGGTCGGATTGGGCCTTCGCGGATTGACTTCATGAGATTACCGTCGAGCATGTCTAGGAAGTGTATCATCCGGCGCTTCCATTGCTGGTACTCGCCCATCACCAGTACAGGAGGGCGAGTTTCGGAACCGATCCCCAGGATTTCCTTCGACATTTCTGAGAAAATAAAGAGACCTCCTTGTAAGATTCACTTGGCTTGAACACAGAAAGGTTTAGAAAAAGCTGATGTTTCGAGCGCCTCGAGACACAGAAAGCTTGGAGAAAGTAAAAGATTTTGAAAGCAAGCTTAGTGTCGAATTTGAGACACAAAACTGCAAGAGTTTCGGCTCAAAGAGGCGAAATCCGACTTGGAAACAGGTGTTTTCCGATTCGGATTTGGCTCAAATATCAGGATGCGGAAAAGAGGCTTTTCCGATTCGGAAAATATACTTTTCCGATTCGGAAAACCTTGGATGCGGAAAATGGGTTCGGAAAAAGAGAAGTCTCAGAAGCAAGACCCCTAGTCAAAGACTCGTTCTCCGATTCGGAAAACTGAGTTTTCCGATTCGGAAAAGGAGAGATCTCCGATTCGGGAAATGCACAATTTCCGACTCGGAAAAGTTGAGCTGATAATTCAGCTCTTGTTTTCCGATGCGGAAAACCAGTGCAGAAAGTTCCGAAAAACTCTTAAAACCCACTCAAAACCTCTTAAAAATCAGTGTTTTGATCCCCAATTTGTAAGAAAACACTTATAAAACTATGGGGAATCACTTAACACTTAATTTGAATCTTTAAAGATACCTTTTGGATTGAAAAACCCGAAAATTTTGAAAAAAACTCAACACTCAAAACCTTTTGAAAATCAACCAAAAATCACAAGCAAAGCCAAGGAATCAACAAGATTGGCTCTGATACCAATTGTTGTCCCTAAAAACAATGAAATACAATAGAAATGGATGGAAATCCAATCAATGGGATGAAATCAATGAAGCTTTTAAATAACACAATAATGGAGTATTTTTGCCCAATTTAGTATGAATGATTCCAACACAAAACCCTAGGACATCCTTTTCCTTTTATAGGAGAAAGGAAGTTACAAAGGTTGTCAACAAAGGCCCTCGAGGTTCTAAACCTCAAACAAGGGCTTACACAAAATAAGATTGTTTACGGAATAAGGAAACTAAGCTAGAAAGCATTTAAAAGATAGTTGATTCTGACTCTTCTCAACACCTGGGTTCTACATCCCTATTGAAATTCCCATTTCAATAAGTGGCTACGGAAATTTAGATTTCATACAAAACTTTGTAAAATCATGGATACGTTAAATATGCAAAAAATAGTTAATTTAGAACAATCATGAAAATAAAACCTCCATTTATTTCCAACACACTGTGAAATAAAAACTTTACATGATTATATTGTTTCTAAATTAGACTATAGTCATAATTAATAAACTAAGAACTAGCTACTGGTTTCCAGGTACTGCATCCCAATGGAATTCGCATGTGCCTCATGCTTTACCCTTGCTAGTGGCTTTGTCAGCGGATCTGCGACATTGTCTTCTGTTGGAATCTTGCATATTCTCACATCTCCTCTTCCAATGATCTCTCGGATGAGGTGATACTTCCTGAGCACGTGTCTTGACTTGTGATGTTCTCTAGGTTCCTTTGCTTGCGCCACGGCTCCTGAGTTATCACAGAATATATCGATCGGTCTCGAGATACTGGCAACCACTCTGAGATCCGATAGAAAATTCCTTAGCCAGACCGCTTCCTTTGCCGCATCAGATGCTGCAATGTACTCTGCTTCTGTAGTTGAGTCAGCAATCGTGTCCTGCTTCGAGCTCTTCCATGAGATCGCACCTCCGTTTAGGGTAAAGACGTACCCTGACTGTGACCTGAAGTCATCTCTGTCGGTCTGGAAACTAGCGTCAGAGTATCCGGTGACACTAATTTCATCCTCAGCACCTCCAAAGACCAAGAACATTTCCTTTGTTCTTCTCAGATATTTAAGGATGTTCTTGACAGCTACCCAATGGGGTTCACCCGGATTCTGTTGATATCTGCTCGTGACACTTACTGAGTAAGCAACATCGGGCCTAGTACACAGCATGGCATACATAATCGATCCAATTGCAGAAGCATATGGGACCGATCTCATCTTGTCCTGATCTTGACTAGAAACAGGACACTGTGTCTTACTCAACACTATGCCATGTTGCATCGGGATAAATCCTTTCTTGGATTCATCCATCCTGAATTTCTTCAAGATTTTATCGATATACGTACTTTGGCTAAGCCCGATAAGCCGCCTAGATCTATTTCTGTAGATCTTTATACCGAGTATATAAGCGGCTTCTCCAAGGTCTTTCATCTGGAAACATTTGCTTAACCAACTTTTAACACTCTGTAAAGTTGGTACATTGTTCCCTATGAGTAGAATGTCGTCTACATATAAGACCAAGAATGTTACTATGCTCCCACTGAACTTAGTGTAGACACACGGCTCGAACTCACTTTTGGTAAAACCAAACTCTTTGATTCGTTCATCAAAGTGTAAGTTCCAGCTTCGAGATGCTTGCTTCAATCCATAAATGGATTTTAGCAGCTTACACACCTTTTTAGGATTCTTAGGATCTTCAAACCCCTCTGGTTGTTCCATATAGACGTCTTCTGTTAACTTTCCATTCAGAAAGGTTGTCTTGACGTCCATTTGCCAAATCTCGTAATTAAAGTACGCTGAGATGGCCATAAGAATCCTAATTGACTTTAACATTGCCACTGGTGAAAAGGTTTCATCATAGTCAATGCCATGAGTTTGCGTGAATCCTTTTGCAACCAGTCTGGCTTTGAAGGTGTGTACGTTCCCATCCATGTCGGTTTTCTTCTTGAAAACCCATTTGCGTCCAACAGCCTTACAGTGTTGTGGCAAATCAGTCAACTCCCAAACTTGGTTGTCGTACATGGATTGCATCTCGGCCTTCATGGCTTCCTGCCATTGTTCAGACTCACTGCATGACACAGCTTCTCCATAGGATGCTGGTTCATTTAAGTCTCCGCTATCTTGAGAGACTAGGAACCCAAGATACCTATCTGGTTCTTGTCTTACCCTGCTGGATCTGCGAAGGTCCTGTGTTTGCACTTCCTCAATCGGCTCTGATTGAGGTTCAACATTGTTATGTTGAATTTCTGGCTCAACAACTGGTGTAGTGCTTTCTTCGTCTACTACCTGTAGATCTACATCCTTTCTGGTGTTCTCTAAACTGAGAAACTTTTCTTCCAGAAATTTTCCATTTCGAGCAACAAACACTTTGTTCTCTTCAGGGTTGTAGAAATAATATCCCACGGTGGTCTTGGGATATCCAACGAAGAAACACTTGTCGGATTTGGGTTTGAGTTTTTCTGAGGTAGGTCGTTTGACGTAAACCTCACAACCCCAAATTTTCAGAAAAGATATGTTGGGTTTCTTACCCTTCCATAACTCGTATGGGGTCTTTTCTACCGACTTTGTTGGCGCTCTGTTCAGTATGTGTGCTGCTGTTTCGAGCGCATGTCCCCAGAATGATATTGGCAGCGAAGAATGACACATCATTGTTCGTACCATGTCAAGCAAAGTACGATTTCTCCTTTCTGATACACCATTCATCTGAGGTGTATACGGAGGTGTAAGTTGGGATACAATCCCACACTCCATCAGATGATTGTCAAACTCATCACTGAGATATTCGCCACCACGATCTGACCGTAAGAACTTGATCCTCTTGTCAAGTAGATTCTGTACTTCATTCTGATATTCCTTGAATTTCTCAAAGGTTTCAGATTTATGTCTCATCAAGTAGACATAACCATACCTACTGAAGTCGTCAGTAAAGGTAATGAAGTACCGGTATCCTCCTCTTGCTACATGACTGAAAGGTCCACATACATCTGTGTGGATTATTTCAAGCAAGTCAGTAGCCCTTTCATTCTCACTGTTGAAAGGTTGCTTTGTCATTTTGCCGGATAAACAAGATTCGCAATTATCAAAAGGTTTATAGTCGAAATTGCCAAGAAAACCTCCTTTTAGGAGTAGTTCAACGCGTTTCTTGTTTATATGGCCCAAACGACAATGCCAGAGGTAAGTCTGATCCTCAATATCCTTGGATCGCTTACTTATATGATAGATTTCACTATTGTTGTCTTTAAGATTTACAGTGTATAGACCATCTACGGGTGTAGCTTTAAAATAGAAAATGTTATCTTTAAAGACTGAAATCATTTTATAAGAATATTTATAATAAAAGCCTTGGTCTACCAATAAATCAAAAGACAATACATTCTTAATCATATTTGGAATATAATAACAATTATCCAGTTCCAAAACTAGACCCGAGGGTAAACTAAGACTATAAGATCCCACGGCTTCAGCAATCAACGGAGTGCCTTCGCCAACTCGTAGGTTCGAACGGTCCTTCCTCAGAGTCTTTCTTCTAGTGAATCCCTGTAAATGATTACAAATGTGGTTACCACTGCCTGTATCAATTACCCATGATTCATAAGAAGTGATTAAGCAATCTATCATAAAGATACCTGGAGCATCGGGCAAACCGATCTCTATCTGGTCGATATTCATCGAGTGCTCGCAAATATCCTCGCTGCCGCATTCTGGGCAACTCAGATCTCCCAGCTCATCAATTATATCAGTGTCCATGAGATTCGCAGGTTCGGGTACTGGCTCTAGACTGGCCAGGATATCTTCATGAACTTTATCCACGTCGTTCTTTGGTTCCTTCATGTAGGCACTAGCTGTGTCCTGAACTTCCTTTGTGAGGGAGAACCACATGAGGTACACTAACTCTTCCTGAGTCATCTTGTACCCCAGACGTGATAAACACTTAAGAAGCCTTCTCATCTCAATAAGATGGTTTTTAACTGACTGACCTTTTTGTAGCTTCAGGGAGAGAATCTCTTGCATGATCAAAAGCTTGCCCGTGTGCTTGTAGAAACCTAACTGGTTTTCTACATTCTTTACGACCTCGTGACAGAATTTCACTCTTAAGTCTCTCGTGAACTCGGGTGACATAGAGAAAACTAGAACGGACATTACATCCGATTCATCTGCCATGAATCTGAAATATTCAGCAAATTCCTCTTCTGGGGCATTGCTTTTGGGTCGTGACATGGGCTTATTGATCACATAAAGCTTACCCTGGGCACTCAAAACATTCTGTAAGTGCAACTTCCAAACTGGAAAGTTCTGGCCCGTAAGCTTCCACTTGCTCGTAATAAGGCGAAGTGATTCCTCAGGTGAATAAAACGGAATGCTAATTGGAGACATCTACAGAAGAATATAAATTCCAATTTAGTTTATAATTATATAATTCTAATAAATTATTACCCTTAAAATAAATTTATTAGACTAGAATCCATATTTCACATGTGTCGGGAAGCATGTGATCATGTCAAACCGACTCATGCGATCTACGGTAGGTAAAACTATACCAATCGTATTCCTATCTGAAAATACGACTTCTAGATCGTCGGGACATCGGATATTAATAGTCCGTGCATATTTAGTCCCTCTAGTGCATTTTGGCCTGGTACCACCCAGTGAATAAATAATTACCAAAATAGATTGCACCACCCGGGACCTGGACAAACTCTGGCCGGTACCACCCGGAGATAATTCGCAGAGTTTTATCACCTTCCAGTTTCGGTTTGAACACGGGCGCTCATAGTGTGTGCACTTACAACGCCCTATGTACCTTACACCGGAAGTGCCCCTAAAGTGGGTTGCACTTACTAATCTATGATTTTATCAAGGGTCGAAATAGCCAGTTTTCTCTTTCCAAAAATTTTGAAAAACTGGATCCAAACACTAACTGTATTTGTATCCCTTTTTGTCCTTTTAAAACATTCGGTTTATATTTAATTTTTAAAAAAAAGGTCATTTAACAATTATACAATTAAATATAAACAACCACGCAATTAAATATAAAATCAACCACGCAGTTTTAAAAGACATGTCATAGCAAAAACCCTTAAAACTATTGTCGTTTTGTGAGCCAACACAAAACGACGGTCTTGACCCTAAGCAACACACAAGGCATGAACTTCTCGGCGCTCCCACTGGCTCCAAGATCCATCTTTGACTCCGTGCTCCGTCTTCGGTTTCTTTGGTTATTTTATTTATTGATATTACATTATAAAAGCGGGTTGCAAATGGCACGCAGGCCTCCCGTAACCAACGATTAAATAAATAAATAAACAAGCAAATAAAATTACAATCACGGGTCTAGGGTTTAGCTATAACAACCACGATAAGCAGTTAAATAACACTGAAAAAACGTAAAACCCAAACTGGTTTTGCAATTACCAAAAAATTAATTTTAATGAGAAAACACAAAATTAATTTTATCCGGAGTTTCAGCCTATCTGGCTAAAACGAAACTTATCAACACGAAACCTTATCCAATACCCTTTCTGATAGCCACAATCAATTGAGATCGTTACTATCGGTTATTGGGAAAAAATACCAGTTACCGGCGATGATGGTAACAATCAAAATCGTCACCACCACCACCGGTTCCATTGATCGCCGCCGCCTACCACCGCAACGACAGCAGCCGCGAAGACCGCCATCGCTGCCGATGACAACAGCCGGCGGCAAGGCTTTCGCCACCACCGCCTATCGTGACCACCACCGATTGGTGGCTTGGTCCGGCGATCAACAACAAACGCCATCACCACCGTTCGGTGGTGTGGCCTGCGCTTGCGGGAAACAACAAACAGCCACCGCCACCGCCCGGCGAGGCCGTAAGGCAGCCGGCGGTTGGCTCGGTGGTTCGTGGTTCAACCGGTGACAACGGCCAAGGCCGCCGCCACCTCCACGCTACTGCCGCCACTACTGGGCAACAACAGCGCCACCACCATCGTTGCACCACCGCCGCCCAATCGGGGTTTGCGGTGGTTGTTCGATCGACGCAAATCAATCGCCGCCGCCGCCCTGGCGTGGCCGTGAGGCAGCCGGCGGCTAGGCGGGCGATCCGCGGTGTTCTCCGGCGGCGACAACAGCCATAAGCCGCTGCCACCACCACTTTGCTGCTGCCTTCGATCATCATCACCACCGACGCCACCATGGGGCGCGGTGGTTGTCCGTACCGACGCCGTCGCTACCATTCGTGGTGGCCGGCGATCGGTTGGTGGTTTTTCGATCGGCAAACGGCCGTGATACCACCACCGATGATCGTGATTTCGTGTGATAACGATAAAAATCCAATTTTAAAACAAACAGATAAAATCGAATTTTTAACAAAGCGTAATCCAAAAACGATAAACAGTTTATCACAAGTAAACAATCCTGATCTAAACGTTTAGGAAGTGGCTCTGATACCACTGTTGGGAACCGGAAGCATAAACATGCGCAGCGGATAACAAAAACTGATTCCCAAACAAGGATCCAATCCTAAACCATTCAGATACTATTAAGGATGTTTAGAGGATTACCTTTTGAATAATGACTCTGAAACGCGAGTAGGGGATACACCGCTACTGACACCGGTTGAGATAGTTGCTAGACCACCACCGAGGATTACCCGAAAAACGAATGCAAACCTTCTTCTTCCTTGGATTCGGCGCCGGTTTTCGGGAAGAGAGAGAGAGAGAGAGTTTTTCTGGGTTTTTAGGACTGAATGAATCAAATAAACTGACACCCCTAACCCCTTATTTATATGGATAGAACTTAATAAGAGTTTTATTCCATATAAACTCTTTGGTAATTATCTCCAAATAATTTCCATAAATAACTAATTAATTATCTAATTAATTAATTACAAATAAATAGTTTAACTAACTATTTATATATTAACTCTCTCATTAAATAATCAATAATCAATCAATTATTTCTCATGTAATCCAAACGTTCTCATTTTGGCGTGCAGCAGTGTGACCTACTAGTGTCTTATAACATTGGATACGATAACCCTGTTACTGTCTCGCACATAATCCTAACACCTCCAAAATGCGTCCCCCAAGGCTCGAACTCGTGTTCACCACTATGTAGTGCCCAAGCCTTACCACTAGGCTAACACTCCTTTGGTTTGTATTATAAACTTGAATGACTATTTTGTAGAGGTGATCGTTTGCGGGTTCTGATCGGGCCCGGACCGGGCCTAACATTGTTTTTTTGTCCAACGGGCCTAATATAGAATGCCCAAGCCCGTTTTACCAGGCTTACGGGCTTGCCCACGGGCTAGCGGGCTTAACTTTTTACATTTAAAAAACAAAATAATATATAGTTTTAAGTTACATAAATCATTTAAATTATGTAAATATTTTTGAGCATAAAAATAAAATGTAAAGAATAATGTACATAACATATGGAAAAAGAATACTATAGTTTATCTATGAATATTTTCTAGCCCCATTCGTTTCGTTCGCAACAATCCAATTAATTTCCCGAACGAAAAAACTCTCTAACAATTTATAAAAATACAACCCCAATGGGGCAGCCTACCGGTTAAGGCTTGGTGTTGGGGAAAAACCCACCCAAGTTCGAATCCGGGGGTGAGCAACCAGGGGCCACTGAGTATTAATCCCAGGGGAGCATGCTTTAGCTCTCGGTAAAATTTACCAAGGATGTAGTCTGGGCAAACCCAGGTGAACCTTATCAAAAAAAAAAAAAAAAAATTTATAAAAATACATAAAATTATTAAATCCAAAGTTACTTCGGAATCTTTTTTGATAAAAACCATTAAATTATTAATTATATATAAAATTTAAATAAACTATAAAAGTATAACGGGCCGGGCGGGCTTGCTCAAAATTTTTTTTTCATTGCCCAAGCCCGCCCATCTTTTCAACAATGATTGTCTAAGCCCGCTTTTCTAACGGACCGAGCAGACCGAGCTTAGCGGGCCGTACCGCCCATGAACAACTCTACTATTTTGTAACATGAAAATTATAAATATCTTCCTAGAATCATAACAAAAATAAAGCCAAAAAAGCGAGAGTTGAAGGGTCAACTTCACCCACTTTTAAACCAGGATCCGGTTCTGTCCGTCCATTTTACGTTGTAATTATTAGCTTTGTTTTTCTCTTTACTTTATTTGAATTTGAAAAAGAAATCAAAGTTAACATAAAAATATTTAAAAACGAAAACAGACAATGGGCAATAAAAAACTATTAATACACGGTGCTGGAATCAAGCAGGCGTAACATTGACACTCTGTTTTTCATTACCATAACCATATATTACACAACCTCATAAACCCAAAATCAAAATCAAATCCAATAAATTCTCAAATGTTGAAACAAATCTCGATTCCGAATTTCAATTTCTGAAATCCCTAAAATTCCTCCTCCTTCTTCCATGGCAACAAAACCATCATCTGCTATCTCCACAACCACAAGCACAAGAAAAGAAGGCCATGGCCTCCTTCTTGGAAGGTTTGAGATCGGAAAGCTTCTCGGCCATGGAAGCTTTGCCAAAGTCTATCTCGCTCGCAACGTCAAAACCAATGAATCGGTGGCCATTAAAGTCATCGATAAAGAGAAGATAATGAAAGGCGGCTTAATCGCTCACATCAAACGCGAGATCTCCATCCTCCGCCGTGTCCGCCATCCAAACATCGTACAGCTGTTCGAGGTAATGGCGACTAAGACCAAGATATTCTTCGTTATGGAATACGTTAAAGGCGGTGAGCTCTTTAATAAGGTTGCTAAAGGTAGGTTAAAAGAAGAAGTCGCCAGAAAGTATTTCCAACAGCTGATTTCTGCGGTTGGGTTTTGTCACGCTCGTGGAGTTTTTCATAGAGATTTAAAACCGGAGAATATATTGTTGGATGAGGACGGTGATCTGAAAGTGTCTGATTTTGGTCTTAGTGCCATCTCTGAACAGATCAGAGGTGATGGTTTGTTTCATACGTTTTGCGGAACTCCGGCGTATGTTGCGCCGGAGGTTTTGGGGAGGAAAGGGTATGAGGCTGCAAAGGTTGATATTTGGTCTTGTGGGGTGATTTTGTTTGTGTTGATGGCTGGGTACTTACCGTTTCATGATCAGAATGTAATGGTGATGTACAAGAAGATCTACAAAGGGGAGTTCCGGTGCCCGAGGTGGTTTTCTTCGGAATTAACGCGATTGTCGAAACGGCTGCTTGATACGAATCCGGAAACCCGGATCACCATTCCGGAAATCATGGAAAACAAGTGGTTCAAGAAGGGGTTTAGACATGTTAAGTTCTATCTCGATGACGATAAGTTGTGCAGTGTGAAAGATGGGGAGGTAGAAGATGATGGGATTGATTATTCATCGGATCAGTCTTCGTATTCGGAATCAGAAAGCGAAAGTGAGAGTAGGAGGAGGCTAGCTGCTGCTACCACGTTACCGAGACCTGCAAGTTTGAATGCTTTCGATCTGATTTCGTTCTCTCGTGGGTTTAGTTTATCCGGGTTGTTTGAAGATGGAATGGAGGAATCGAGATTTGTTTCAGGGGCGCCGGTTTCCAGCATAATTTCAAAGCTGGAGGAGATTGCTAAAGTGGTTAGTTTTGCAGTGAGAAAGAAGGATTGTAAAGTTAGTTTGGAAGGATCAAGGGAAGGAGTGAAAGGTCCTTTAACAATCGGAGCTGAGATATTCGAATTAACACCTACGTTAAGAGTGGTAGAAGTTAAAAAGAAAGCGGGGGACAAAGGGGAATACGATGACTTTTGTGAACGCGAATTGAGACCCAGGTTGCAAGAACTTATGTTAACACAATCAGCCGAACCTTCATATTTGCCTTCGGATACGGAATGAAAGATGAAAATGAAGGGTATGGTCTTATTTCGTTTTTATACTTGTTATGATGATTTTGTTTGTATGATAATCGATCTTTTAGATATGTTTTTCTATGCTTTGCTGCTTAAAATATAAAAATGCTAATTGAGTAATTGGTGGTTGTTTGTTACTCCCCCACAAGGCTTGATGATGATTGTATACTGTAAATGATCTATAAATTTCATAACTTCCCTTTGGTTCCCAATTGTTTGTAAGCTATTTTAGGTAACCTGCTTCATATAGTTGGATTGATAAGTTTTGTTTCTTTTATGTCTACCATCATTCCTGCTTTAGAAATTGTTCTTCCATGATGATACTAAGAATACTCAGTCTTGTATTTCAAATAGTAATGAAGACAAATTTCAAGTTCTTGGAATTAGAGTTATTCTTTAAAAATTGGATGAAGAGTCATATTGTCTATTTTGGTATATTAAATCGATGGTAAGATTGTTTGAAACTGTGCATTTTGGATTCATTCCAGCCTTTCTTCTTTTATTTGGGATGTAATTGTTTTTTGTTAGATTTATGGTTTTTCTTTTTGCTACAAAAAATGGTTTGCTAAGATTGACATACCAAATTTCTGGGGAGGATATAGAAATGGACAACCATTGTGAGACTTCCTCATCTCTAACATTTTCCATGGTCGGTGTTTCGGAAATATTTTTGTTTTTCGTCCATGAAATCGTTTCGTTTTATTAGGATTCGGGAATCAAGATTTATAATTTTTAATCTAATGATTGCAAGACGAAGATCATAATTGGTCAATTGGGAAGGAAGTAGCATATAGATAGGTTGGGTCTTAAAAAAGGATGTTATCCCAATTTCAAGGATTTCATCTAGGAATTTTATGATGCCATGGGATCCCTGAATTGGTCCATAGAAGGGCTGGATGATAAAATGATGAGAGTTGACTGTCTGAGGAAGTTACTCTCTGTGGGTGCTTAGTTTGAATTTAAGACAACTGAATAAGTTAATGTTTTTAGTAAATGGTTGTCTCATAATCTCAATATCACTAGGTCTTTCTTTAGAGTTGTATGAATCATGGAATTATTGGAACATGCTTGGTGCATAACATCTGATGTTTTAGAATGCAAGCCAAGTCTTCTTGAAACTGAAAGGTTTTAGGAAGTGAATTATCCCCAAGTTAAACTCATAATTTGTTAGCATGTCAACTATTTGCCATTTAAATTTTTATTTTTTATTTCAAGTGTTAGGAAATGAACTTCATTGAATTTGCTATAGGAACTATAAACCAAACCCATCAAACCTGCCAAATCTCACATGGATTAGGGTTTGGAGAGGGTACGATGTAGTAGGGATGGACCTAATTTTTTTTTTTCTAATGATGGCACCATTTGACTATAAGAACCATATGTGTAGATATTTTTTACTGCCAATATTGCCAATATTGGTTTTCGTGGTTGGGTCCTTGGTTTTTAAATGAAAAGTCTGCAATTTCTTTTAGAAACATAATAAATATAATATAAAAAGCTAGCTAATAACTAGAAAAATCAATATGATGTCACTTTCAAAAGCTAAAGAACTAACCCAACTCAACCATGAGAGTTTGTATCTTAATTTATTGTAGTTTCAAAATATGTATGGTTGCACACAACAAATTAATACCGTCTTAATTTCACAACCTTATATTAAAAGTTTTAAAGGGGTTGGAAGTGAGCTATTCTTGACCAAGGGTTGGCAACTGTCAAGGGAATAATGCCTAAAGTTTCAAGGGGAAGTAATATGGTTGTCAAATCTGTGAAGTGTTAGCCTGTTAGGGAGTGAATTGTGTTTGTTGAATTGATTTTTAGTTTTGGAAGAACTGATAGCGTATGCATTTATAAAGGGTTGGGAATTGAAGTTATCATGTGGAATATTTTCTGTTACAAGCCAATGAGAATTCTTTTTATATGTACTTATGAATTTCATAAAACATAATTAAGAAAAAGATTGAGCAGATGATTAGCAAAGGAAGTTTTGGTTCATCTTGTTTTTGACTTTCAAATTTTAGAGATTATCTATGTTTTGCATCTCTCTTAACTCCGAGGTAGGATGACTTGATTATGTTGATTTTAAATGGCTGTTTGGGAGTGCTTATGATGAAATAGGCTTATCAGTTTATCAACTTCCGTGAGAGTTTTGAAATTTTTTACCTTCTAAAAAAACTGCTTATTATTTTCTCAGGAAGCTATAAGCATCTCCCCAAAACACTTGAAAACTACTTATTGCTTTTCTAGAAAGCTAATAAGCCATAAACACTTTCAAATAAGCACTCACAAACACCCCCTAACTTGTATGGTTCAAAAATTGTGTCGTCGAATCTTTTTTTTTTTTTTAACGCATGTTGGTGTAACGGAGTATCATCGTGCCACCATGGCACCAAGTCACGAAGACCCGAGTTCGAAACCTCTCCAAGGAGAATAACCACTCCCAGCCTAGCCATCCAGTCGAGGTCTTTACAGAATTGGGTGTTCTAAATCTAGGTTAGGTTTGCATATATTTCATCTTTTAGACCCTAATTTTGAGTGAGATTTAGAGGTCATTTTGTTTTTTGCCAGAAATATATGAGAAAAATAAGGTAAAGGTGGTCTTTGTGCTAGAAGACAGGTTTGCTAATCAAAGTTTGAATGAGATTTATTAGATCGGTTTGGTTTTTTAATCTTAAATATTTAAAGATATACTATGTTTAGTGAGCTAATTTAGCTTCAATATGCAATTGAAATGAATGGAGAAATCTAACATTTGAGTCCCCTTTATCTTTGTTACAACTTAAAAAAGAGTTTTGTAGAATAATTTGAATTTATTTAGTTATTTATCATATTTTTTGTTTTATAAGTCAAAGGAAGGAAAGAAGTGGTAGGTTTCCACAACCTATCATGGTGGGTGGCGACTTGCCTTCCAATAGGCATATGCCATTTAATTTTTCCATCGTTTTCATGTTTGATTTTCCTAATTTTGTCGGTTTTTACGGTTCTCCACCCTTTCTTGGTTGACCATGGAGCCTTGGCCGAATTTTGCGTTTCCACATCCATTTAAGGTCTTAAGGACACGAACCTTTGTCTTAGTAAATGAATTGTTAGCCGAGATTGTATTTAATCGTCTCGTATGCATCCACCACCTCGTGTTTGGTTTTTAGTAGATGGCTAAAAAACCTATTAAATTTGATGATAAAACTTTTGCCAGAACTTTTTGCTAGTTTTCGGTTCTAATTTTACACTTGTTTTTCAACAAGTTAAAAGTCAATTCTATTGGCCAAAGGCCTAAAGTTTGTGTACTATATGACCATGTTTGACAATCAAAACTAGTTTATTCTTTTTATTAATTTATGAAAAACAACCATTTAGTAAAACTAAAAACCAAGTTTTTGAATGCTATAATAGATTGCTTAGGCTATGCACAGTGGACGTCGGGCTGGGCAGCGGGTATGGCGGGTTGAGCCCGCCGGGTTCGGCTGGCACCGCTGTGTGAAGAGGGAGCCCGACGGGCTGAGGGAGACAAGGGTTGGGGAAGGCGCTCCTTTTTGTGTGTTGTGTGTGTGTGTTGTGTGAGAGGGTTGGGAGGGTTGGATAAGAGTTGTAGAGGGTTGCAGAGGGCTTTAGGAGGGTTAAGAGAGGTTGGGAAAAAGCTGATGTGTCAGCTGATGTGACATTAAAAAGTAATAGGGTTGGGAGGGTTGGCCGCTGATAGCCTTATTGGTTTTCTTTTTCAATTTTTATTTTAAATATGAAACCTATTACTTATGTTTTTCTTTTAGATTATTTTATTTAACTAATGAGTTATGAGTGAGTTTTTTTTAAACATGAATAGTTTATTGGTTAATATATATGACAATAGTGAGCTTTTTAGTTCTTCTTGAAAATCGATTTAGGGTTAATTTTATGTATGCCCTTATTAAAGCTGAAAAATCATATTTATTCAAATGATAATTTTTATAAAATTTTAATTATTTTAAATCAGATTAAATAATTTATAATTATAACTTTTAATTAATGGACATTTTTACCCCTATTTGAATAAGTTCTTTATTAAAAAAAGTCAAAACAACTCATTCCGACATTGTTCCATCTCGTCGGCAAATACCATCACCACCGCCGTTGAACCCATCACGTGCACCACCATTCCTCCTCGAAACCCTAAGAAACAGTCCAGAGCTTCACGACGAGTGCCAACTACGACGTTGACTACGAACACCGGAACTTTAGAGCCATGGTTTAGTAATTCGGCATTCGTGCACCACTGTTCACGTCACCATCGTTGCCGTTCCCGACAGCTTGAATGTTTTTGGTAGATCGTCTTCCTCCATGATGAGATCTAACACCAACAACAACTTTGATAACCTACTGGAACTACGTGCTTATCTTCTCTGCCCATTCCCTCAAAAAGTACTCCAATCATCTAGTTCTTCTTCTTGTTCCTCAATCTCTTCATTGCTGGATTCCAATAATCTACTCACCACCATCCAGAACTCGATCCCGTTTCCTTCTAATGAGCTTAACCAATCATTGTTTCTTAAACCCAAAACCAACAAATATGGTGTGATTGGACAAACCCAGATTCATTGAACCCTGGATTTACAGTTCATTCATCATATGAATATTCATATTCACCTTATGAATCTTCGGATTCAGTAGATGAAACTTCATATTCACCTTAAAAATCTTCAGAATCACTAGAAGAATATTCATATTCACCTTATGAATCTTCAGATTCACTACATGAATATTCATATTCACTAGATGTTATTCATATTTACCTTATGAATATTCAGATTCACTAGATGAATATTCAGATTCACTAGATGAATATTCAGATTCACCTTATGAATCTTTAGATTCACTATAAATTCACCTAATAAATACAAACATAAATTCACCTTACAAATACAAAACAAAAATGTCTATTTACATTTATATTCATCTAATGAATACAAAACAAAATGTCCGTTTACATTTAAATTCACCTAATGAATACAAATAAATTATACATTTACATTTAAATTCACCTAATGAATACAAATATATATCTAATTCACCTTATGAATCTTCACATCATCATCCTCTTCGGCTTTCAAGAACACATGATGAACCTTCAACAACATAACCTCAAAAACTTTGTCTTAATAGCCATTGATTTACAATTTTCAATGGTATAGATTGGTTCTCAAGTTCACACAAATAAAATGATTTTTATTTGATTAATGCTCTCTCTTTCTATATATATATATATTCTCTATATATATATATATCTATATATATAGTGAGAGAGAGAGAGAAGAAAGTTCAAATGTGAACTCAATTTTCATTGTGAAAGTAAGGACCACTAAAATCGCGCCACGTGACAATCTGAATTGGCGTCTAAGCTTTATTCAAACTGAATAAAGCTTTATTCATTCAGTCTGAATATTCATGTTTTATTCAGACGGAATACAAGCTTTATTTAGCTGAATACAAACTTTTTTTTGTCTGAATAAAGCTTTATTAAGTCTGAATAAAACATGAATATTCAAGACTGAAATATTGCTACGTGGCACGATATTAGTGGTCCTCACGTTCACAATGAAAGATGAGTTCACATTTGAACCTGACCCTATATTTATATATATATATATATAGAGAGAGAGAGAGAAAAGTTCAAATGTAAACCACTTTTTGGTTGCGAACGTGAAATACGTTATGGAATACGTTAAAGGCAGTGAGCTCTTTAACAAGGTTGCTAAAGGTAGGTTAAAAGAAGAAGTCGCCAGAAAGTATTTCCAGCAGCTGATTTCTGCGGTTGGGTTTTGTCACGCTCGTGGAGTTTTTCATAGAGATTTAAAACCGGAGAATATATTGTTGGATGAGGACGGTGATCTGAAAGTGTCTGATTTTGGTCTTAGTGCCATCTCTGAACAGATCAGAGGTGATGGTTTGTTCCATACGTTTTGCGGAACTCCGGCGTATGTTGCGCCGGAGGTTTTGGGGAGGAAAGGGTATGAGGCGGCAAAGGTTGATATTTGGTCTTGTGGGGTGATTTTGTTTGTGTTGATGGCTGGGTACTTACCTTTTCATGATCAGAATGTAATGGTGATGTACAAGAAGATCTACAAAGGGGAGTTCAGGTGCCCGAGGTGGTTTTCTTCGGAATTAACGCGATTGTCGAAACGGCTGCTTGATACGAATCCGGAAACCCGGATCACCATTCCTGAAATCATGGAAAACAAGTGGTTCAAGAAGGGGTTTAGACATGTTAAGTTTTATCTCGATGACGATAAGTTGTGCAGTGTGAAGGATGGGGAGGTTGAAGACGATGGGATTGATTATTCATCGGATCAGTCTTCGTATTCGGAATCAGAAAGCGAAAGTGAGAATAGGAGGAGGCTAGCTGCTGCTACCACCTTACCGAGACCTGCAAGTTTGAATGCTTTCGATCTGATTTCGTTCTCTCGTGGGTTTAGTTTATCCGGGTTGTTTGAAGATGGAATGGAGGAATCGAGATTTGTTTCAGGGGCACCGGTTTCCAGCATAATTTCAAAGCTGGAGGAGATTGCTAAAGTGGTTAGTTTTGCAGTGAGAAAGAAGGATTGTAAAGTTAGTTTGGAAGGATCAAGGGAAGGAGTGAAAGGTCCTTTAACAATCGGAGCTGAGATATTCGAATTAACACCTACGTTAAGAGTGGTAGAAGTTAAAAAGAAAGCGGGGGACAAAGGGGAATACGATGACTTTTGTGAACGCGAATTGAGACCCAGGTTGCAAGAACTTATGTTAACACAATCAGCCGAACCTTCATATTTGCCTTCGGATACGGAGTGAAAGATGAAAACAAACAAAGGGTACGGTCTCGTTCCGTTCTTATACTTGTTATGATGATTTTGTTTGTATGATAATCGATCCTTTTAGATATGTTTTTCTATGCTTTGCTGCTTAAAATATAAAAATGCTAATTGAGTAATTGGTGGTTATTTGTTACTCCCCCACAAGGCTTGATGATGATTGTATACTGTAAATGATCTATAAATTTCATAACTTCCCTTTGGTTCCCAATTGTTTGTAAGCTATTTTAGGTAACCTGCTTCATATAGTTGGATTGATAAGTTTTGTTTCTTTTATGTCTACCATCATTCCTGCTTTAGAAATTGTTCTTCCATGATGATACTAAGAATACTCAGTCTTGTATTTCAAATGTCAATCAAGACAAATTTCAAGTTCTTGGAATTAGAGTTTTTCTTTAAAGATTGGATGAAGAGTCATTTTGTCTATTTTGGTATATTAAATAGATGGTAAGATTGTTTAAAAATTTGTATTTTGGATTCATTCCAGGCTTTCTTTTATATTGGGATGTAATTGGTTTTTGTTAGATTTATGGTTTTTCTTTTTGCTACAAAAGAATGGTTTGCTAAGATTGACATACCAAATTTCTGGGGAGGATATAGAAATGGACGACCATTGTGAGCCTTCCTCGTCTCTAAGATTTTCCATATTTTTGTTTTTGGTCCATGAAATCATTTCGTTTTGTTAGGATTCATAAATCAAGATTTATAATTTTCTTTTGTCTTAATTTGATGATTGAAAGACGAAGATGTGTGTGATTGAAAGACGAGTATGTACACTGGGGAGAGCTGTCTTGGTTTAAATGATCAATGGATTATTGATGTGTGTGATTGTATGCTAATATGATCAAGTTTAAGGAATCGTCCTTTGAAAGCATTAATACTAGTTTTTATGTGTTGGCGGGGATTGCTACCCATATGAATGTCAAAATCAGGTCATTCTGGGTATTAGGAATGTATAAAGCAGATTGTGAAGTTGATGTGTGTGAGGAGAGTAAGGGGCATTTGGTTCGCAGAATAATTTATGAAGGAATGGAATCTGTCAAAGGAATTGGAATGAAATGTTATCAGGCTTGACCAAGTGTTTGGTTGACAGGCATGGAATGTAATCATTCAAAGGAATTGGAATTATATCTGTTTGGTTTGCTAAGGAGTTGGAATGTAATGCTAAAAGGAACAATGGAATGTGGAATTATAAAAAAACATGTAACAAGTAGAGTAGGACCTTAAAAATCTAGGTTAGGTTTTGGGGGATTCCAAATCTAGGTTAGGGATTCCAAATCTAGGTTAGGTTTGCATACTTTTCACTCTTAAGACCATAACTTCGAGTTAGATTTTGGGGGGCATTTTTTTTTTTGCAAGAAATATATGAGAAAAATATGGTAAAGGTGGTTTTTGTGCTAGAGGACAGGTTTGGTGACCTAACTTTTGAATGGGATTTACTAAGCCAGTTTGGTTTTTAATCTTAGGCTATGTTTGGCAAACGTAGCTGATAAGCTAGCTGGTAGCTGATAAGCTAGCTGTTGATTGATAAGCTTGCTAATAGCTGATAAGCTAGCTTATGAACAGATTATGTTTGGCAAAAACTAGCTTATGAGCATGTAAAATGACCAAAAAGGGTATCTTTGAATTTAATAATTAATATTAATAAGGGTATAATTGGAAAAAGATACAATAAGCTTCTCATAAGCTACTCAAAGTAGCGTTTCAAAAAGCTAGCTTATAAGCTAGCTTCTGGTACATGTTTGGATGGACTAACTTATTTTTGCCAAACATGGCCTTAAATATTTAAAGAGTCATGGTACATATACTATATTCAGTGAGCTAATTTGTTATCTAATTTAGGTTCAATGTGCCATTGAACTGAATGCAGAAATCTAAGATTTGAGTTTCCTATATCGTTGTTACAACTTAAAAGAAGTTTTGTAAAATAATTTGAATTTATTTATAATATTCTTGTTTTACAAGTCAAAGAAAGGAAAGAAGTGGTAGGTTTCCACAACCTATCATGGTGGGTGGTGACTTGCCTTCCAATAGGCATGTGCCATTTAATCTTTCCATCGTTTTCATGTTTGTTTTTCCTAGTTTTGTCGGTATTTTTGGTTGACCATGGAGCTTTGGCTGAATTTTTCGTCTCCACATGCATCTAAGGTTTAAAGGACACGAACCCGTGTCTTAGTAAATGAACTAGGTGAGTACCCGCGCAATGCAGCAGGTTATAAATATTTAACGATGTGAACACAAGGTTTTTGTTGAGAAAGAACCACAAACATATTCAACGTCATTCCTATGGTACAAAATTAATAAGTGAATGAAAACAAGTTTTTTGTTAATATAGAACCACAAACATATTCAATATCATTCCAATGGTGCACAATTAATAAGATGTAAAAGAAGAACCACAAACATATTCAATATCATTCCAATGGTACACAATTAATAAGATGTAAAAGAAGAACCACAAACATATTCAATATCTTTCAACGGCTACATAATTAATAAGAACCCAATTACAGGTGCATTTGAATTACAATTGAAGCCAGACCTATGACTATCATTCTCTTGAACTTGTCTTCTAATAGTGTGTTTGGTACAGAGAATGGAATTGCAGAGAATGGAATTGTAGAGAAATGGAATTGGTCTGGAGAATAGGAATTCATTCTCGTGTTTGGTAGCACAGAGAATTTAGCAGAGAATTGTAACACATAATCAATTCCCTTGTTTGGTTGCACAGAGATTTAATCAGAGAATTGTACCAACCTTATCATTTGCAGCCATAATCTTTCCATAACAATAGTCCATTCAAACCCAAAGACAAAAAGACGCATAAATGAGTCTGATTACAATTACTTAAACACATAAAAAGATGCATAAATTAGTCTGATTACATAAATTTGTTTTGAACGCAACACCTATACCTTTTATTAAAAGCAAGCACCCAAAAAACACCAAACCAAATACACAAACAAAGTCAAAAATGTAGACACAGCCTAAATGCACCGAACCAATTTGCGAGAGATGAACTGTGCCACTCGAAACTAAGTCGCAACATCCAACCATGACACATGTTGAAAACCAGCAACGCGTCTTGAAAACCAATCGAAAACAACACCGTTGGAGTTCAAAAAACCCCTCTTCCACATCGGAATATCATATATATGACTCCAAAGACATCTAAAAGCACACTTCTGTGAGATAAAAGAAACAACATTTAACATGCTGCACAATCTTTCAGTTAGCTAAATTTGCTTTTCTCAAAATTTGAGATTTCGAACTCATTAAAGCGCCTCAAATAACAGTAAACATAAATGCAAATGAGTTGCTTACATTATAAGTTTTGTCCATTACATTATCAATGGATACAATAATTCTGTGTTCTCCAATTCACATCTCAAATCAACTACATGGTATCCTACGAACAAAATTTAAACTGCTGTTTTTAGTTGCAACTTAGAGAGTTTTATCTTGGAAATTAAACAAAAAAGTGATGATATGAAAGAAGTTGAGTGTTGTTCAACATGGTTAATTATGCTTCTCTTTAGGGCTTTTTAACAAATAGTTGGTGTGCATATTTTTCTTCAAGCACAAAATGGAAGAAAAATAAATCAATGGATATTCATGGTGTCGAACACTCAGAGGGAAACATCAAAGAAAAAAACAAAAACTCACAGATTAAACACAAACATCAGAGATGATCAATTGGTCTAGGGTTTATCGATTAACTAAGGATAGATGCGTAAATCCAGAGTCAATCAATTAAACTCTACAGCGTGAATCTATTTCAATAACAAGGAGGCGATTTCGATGAGATGAGGGAAAGAGGAGAGCGGTGATGAGTTCGTCGGTGAAAGAGAGACAGGGAAATAGAACGAGACATAAGCAGGAGAGCGCCAAACGGCGGTGAAAACACTAGCCGGAGCATCGAACGGCGGTGGAAAAGGAATCCTACATAGAAATCGAGAGAGGAAGCGAGAAAGTGACGCAGCGTAGGTTTGCGGAAGGATCGACAAGCGTCTAAACCCTTTTGATAAACGAGAATTACGAAACGTAAAACTCAAACAAGAGAATAATCTCTAAAAAGATAAACTTTTATTGAATAATACTTGAATTATAATTGATAGCATTAAACCTTATTTATAACCTAAAGCTAGAAAAGATAAATATGAAAATAAATCTAATCCTAATTTAAATAAATCCTAAACCATATGAAATACTAAATAATAAGAATCCTAATATAACTAAAAGAGATATCTAACTAAATCATATCCTAAACTAATGGAAACGAATATTAAAAAGGAAACTAGTAAAATAAAAACCAAAATAAAAGAAAACATAATAATGGAATGGGATAGCAATAGTGGGACGGTGGCAAATTGAAACAAATAGGAAACTCCATGCATATCGCAAAGCATGATCACCAAACGGTGTGTTATGCGTGTGGATGTGGCTTCATATTCGTCTTATCTTTCCATCTCCAATAACGCAATAATGAAATAAACGCGATCTGTGTCGGATGACTTATAATACGTGCACGAGATAAATCGCGTAAGCAACGGTTTCTTGTTTTGTAAGGAAAGATTACGGTTTTCTTTCGGGATCGTTTTCTTCGTTTCCAAGGATCTCCAAAATCCTCGTAAACGCTTGAAACCTCCCTGTATCAGTCACCCTCACTTGAAAAGAACTCGACCTCGAATTCACTTGAGATGCATCTTCACTCCACTCTTGGAACACTCGTTTCTTCAAAACGTTTGGATTCACAACTTGGTGTATGTTCACAAACCGATCTTCAAATCCATAAATTGATTTGGTTTGATCTGCCGTTTTCGATGTCGGAATAGCGGAGACAGTTTCTTTATATTCATCATCCTCGACTTCTTGTGCCAACGGTTTTGGTGGCTTTGGAATGTCCTCAACGATTTCACCTTTGCCTTCTTTGACTACTAACTTGAAATCTTTTGTCGTGTTTTTCGGATCGGTATAAGCCTCGCATTGTGATTCGGGAACGACTACATCTTCAACCTTGTTTGGCAAGACTCCATTATTTTCCGGTGGCTTTTGCTTGAAACATTTAATCCCTCTCATGGCAATCTTTCGGTCACCCCAATGGAAAAGCACGACATTATCCCGACTCTTATAAGTGACACCCTTATCGCCTTGCCATGATCGTCCCAATAGAATGTGACATGCATCCATATCGAGAACGTCACAAAGAACCTCCTCTTGATAGTGTTTGCCGATCGATATAGGCACCCGACAAGTTTGTGTGACTCTAACGTGCGAACCCTTCTCAACCCACCCAAGCGAATAGGGAGCTTCATGGGGTTCTATGGGTAGGTTAAAATAGTCGACCAATTTGCGAGACACGAGGTTCTCACAACTTCTACTATCGATAACTAAGTTACCTACCTTTTTGTGCACCGAACGGTGTGATCGAAACAGACTATGTTGTTGGCTTTCTTCCTTTGATGAAAGTAGTATCCCTTGGAGTACGACATCGATCCTTTCTTCCTCCTCCTTTTCGACTTTGGAACTGTAAAAAGTAACCCAGTTACGGTAGCCACTACGTGGCGCCATAACCGGTCCTTCAAACCTGTCTCTTCTACGACGGTTGTCGTCGACGAAATTAGGTTGAAGCCTGTTGACAGTCACTGTCAGATTAGCGAGCACTGTGGATAAGGCCACATTCATCCCTGCTAGATCTGCTTTGGTAGTCGACCGTCGATCTGCCATGGTTAGTGAAAAGACAGGCGAATCCTGCTCTGATACCAACTGACGCAGCGTAGGTTTGCGGAAGGATCGACAAGCGTCTAAACCCTTTTGATAAACGAGAATTACGAAACGTAAAACTCAAACAAGAGAATAATCTCTAAAAAGATAAACTTTTATTGAATAATACTTGAATTATAATTGATAGCATTAAACCTTATTTATAACCTAAAGCTAGAAAAGATAAATATGAAAATAAATCTAATCCTAATTTAAATAAATCCTAAACCATATGAAATACTAAATAATAAGAATCCTAATATAACTAAAAGAGATATCTAACTAAATCATATCCTAAACTAATGGAAACGAATATTAAAAAGGAAACTAGTAAAATAAAAACCAAAATAAAAGAAAACATAATAATGGAATGGGATAGCAATAGTGGGACGGTGGCAAATTGAAACAAATAGGAAACTCCATGCATATCGCAAAGCATGATCACCAAACGGTGTGTTATGCGTGTGGATGTGGCTTCATATTCGTCTTATCTTTCCATCTCCAATAACGCAATAATGAAATAAACGCGATCTGTGTCGGATGACTTATAATACGTGCACGAGATAAATCGCGTAAGCAACGGTTTCTTGTTTTGTAAGGAAAGATTACGGTTTTCTTTCGGGATCGTTTTCTTCGTTTCCAAGGATCTCCAAAATCCTCGTAACCGCTTGAAACCTCCCTGTATCAGAAAGAGGAGGAAGTTGTTCTTTTTCTTTTTGCTTTCAATTCTCCTTGTGTGTTTATTTCTCTGTGTTAGAGTTGTTTTTCAATTTCTCACCATTTCTCTTCCTAAGGTAGAGAATTGAAATACAAAGACATCTAAATCTCGAGAATTGCCCAACTCTCCGCTTTTTTATTTCCCTACCCTACCAAACAAGGGAATTCATTTCCTTTTCCATTTCTCTCCTCTCAATTCTCTCTACCAAACACCTCCTAAGCTTCTAGGAAAACCTTCGAGGACAATAAAAAAGGTGGAATGTGGTGAGAATAAAGATTAGAAATCAAAATGTTCAGCTACAATCTATATATGCCAACATTATGCACACATTGTGAAAATGTTCAAAAGAGTAAAGCTTTTCCAACTAACTTATGACTTAATATTGACATAAATCTTTATCAACAAAAAATCCTAAAAATAGATGCAAAATTTAGCTTAAACATTATTTTTGGGAAAAATTTATTGACAAAGACACATCTCAAATGACAAGTGCATAAGAGAACAAAAAAATGCCTTGGCACAATTTCAACTAAAAATCCCACAGTTAGCCATTGAATTTGCATGCAAATGATAAGTGCATTTCTATTGACACTAAATGCCTATAAAACTTTGCAAAACCTTATCAAGTAAGATATCAAGAAGGGCAATAACCAATTTCTGCATACAACTCAAAAGAGATTTGATGGGATATATTTATTGGTTAGTTCAAACAAAGAAGGATATCATTTGGTTCAATTAGATTACTCGCCTCTCATTAAAGAAAGCTCTTTAGTGTCTTTTCTGCTTTGTTATGCAATAATGGAAACAAAACACACACACACACACACACACACCAAATTACCAGGTCCTCATCGATGTCATTTTCTTAATGTTACCACTATTTCTATTTTTCTCACATGTGAAACAGATAAAAAACAAACCTGTTAATCAAAGATATTAAACAACAAAAAACACACTTGGTTTTAAGCAAAAATCAGATAAAAACAAAGGGGGAGGGCATGGCATATGGATGAAACTAACAACAAAAGTAGAAATTTCATATTTGGTGCAAAGATCCCCTTATTCACACCCCCTGCATATAATTCAAAAGACAAAGGCTCATTCAAGTAGAAGTGAAGGCAGATGATCAGACAGTTTATGGATGAAAACTTTAAGTATGGTACCAACTGAAATCAAATAAGCTATTTGCCTAACACTTTAACTAATCCACCTACCACTATCAGCCCTTATGCCTCCAATATTCAATATGTCCCATTTGCTATTCCATAGAGAATATAACTCACTACCCAAAATGACAAGGAAAAAACAAGCAATAAAGATTGAAAAATGGGTCCATGCACCAATCATGCCAGTAAGTGAAACCGTAATTCAACAACCAAATAAATAAGGCACTGTATGAACCAACTGAGTGACCCTTGGGAATACATGCAGCAGCATTAGGAAAGTTGGATCACAAAATTAAACCAAAATTCCATGTCCCAAGTTCCAACATTAACGACCAATGCTAACACATTTGACATCCAAAAAACAAAATTCACTTTGGCATTATATCAAGCAGTTCATGAGCATCAAAGCTGTAGAACAAAACTTAAAATACAAAATAAAAAAACCAGCCAGTAGAAAACATACCTGAGATCTGCATTTCATAAGGTCAAATTAAAGTGAAACCTGAGATCTTAAATCTGCACAGGTTGAACGGAAACGAAGGTAAAATTTCCCACAATTAAAATTACATGGTTTCGTGAGATAGATTCTTCATCAAAATTACCAACATTCTAAACAATAGTTAAAAATAGAAAGAAATCAAATAAAAGAGTAAGAAAAGAAATCTTGACAAATTTTGCTAATCTCCCTCATCCTTGCTTTTTAACTCTTGATTCCTCTCATCAATAAGTGATTCTTTAAAACATCACATTCGAAATTGAAGTAAATTAGTCTGTCTATCCAACCATTTATACACTTTGTAAGTTTGTGGGGTTCCAACTCAAAACCAATTGGCTATGAGTGGAGTTTGAATAGCCTGGAAAAATGAATGGTCGGAGTGGGTGGTGTTTGGGAGGAGAGAGAGCTGATTGTTGAATTTTAAGACATTTTAAGAGTTTAGGCTTAAAAAACCAGTACTATATGCTTGAATGATTGTATTTAAGAGTTAAGTGGTTAAATGTATCATAAAGTAACTAACAGTGGACCGGCACAATATGACGGAAGCCGTAAATAAAAAAGACTTTCAATCTTTCATAGTTTTGTTAGAAGAGATTTGAGGATAATATAGTTACACAAAAACCATTTACACAATAATAAACGCTAGCTTATCGGTAAGATTTTACATTATAGCTTTACCGAATAATATTGTAGTATCAAAACAATATCATACCATACAATTTTCCTATAAATATTTACCGGGTAAGATTTTATTCTTACCAAGTTGTCATCTTTACTTACTTGGTAGTATAGTTAATCTTCGTCATCACTCCTACCAAACAATATTCTCAGTTATTAACATTGTTAAACCCATTTATTTCTCTTTACTTATTAATATATCTAAAAAAATTACAATTTTAAATTAAGCCCACCCATTTCTTTTTACACATTAATATATATTTTGAATTAAAAATTGTACAGTTTAATACTTTTAATTTATGCCCATCCCATTTCTTTTTGCATATTAATATACTTCAAATGAAAAGAAGTTACTGTTTTAATTTAAGCACCTCAACAAAAAAATAAATAAATAAATAAACGCAAACATTGAAATCTAATATATTTAAAGCAAACTTTAACATAGATTGAAAATTCATAGAGTAATGTAGTAGTCTCAATAAAAAAGAACAACAATTACAAACTCTCATTAAAACATTGGTTGGTAAAAATAAGTTAACTTATAAATTATTATAAATTATCTTATCAATCACCTTATAAGTGAGATACATGTTTAGATGACCATAAGTTAACTTATAAGCTAGATTTTTGAAAAACTACTCTCACTAACCTTTTGATAACTTATTTGACTTTGTATTTTTTATTTCAAATATACCTTTGCTAAGTTTTATATTTCTAATTTTTAAACATGTCTTTTTATTGTCATTTTACAATCATAAAACTACCTTATCAGAGTTTTTGCCATAAGCAACTTATTCATCAGTTACCTTATCAGTCATAAGCTAACTTATCAACTAGTTTGCCAAAAACAGCCTAAATCAAAAAGTAGTTTAGTAAGTTATGTCCAATCATTAAAAATGAACACAATTTCTTTTTCAGCAAACCATCTTATGATACCAAACCACCAGACAAAACATTAGAATTCGATCAAAGAAAACAGCCAAAACAGCAGCAAAAAAGATATGGAAATGAAACGAACCCATGACCGAACACAAAGCCTATTTTAGCCATCTAACAACCAATCAAAGCGGCTAATTTACGGAATGTAGATGTCGCAAATACAAAGACCAAACAGGTTGCAATAAACTAAACTTAACACAACTAAAACACAAAAGCTGATATGCCCAAAATGCAACAAAACAGAACACCCAACCACTGATCTGCATCGAACTAACATGGGAAGCAAACATGAATGTGAATGCAGCAGCCATACCAAGTTGTTGAGAGCGTTACTGCTATACCCAAATGTGAACGATATACCTGCTGCCTCGATTGAAGACTTGCTGATGTTGTTAAAAGACCTGTTGAAATCGTACTCTGTGAATTCGTGACAGCTGCTAAGTCAACAACATTGACTTCTCGGCACTTTCTAGTGCAATATCTCACTCCCCTTAGGTTGGAAATTGGCCTTTGACAAATATTTTTCAAAAAAACGCAACATCTAAACAGTGCAGTTCCGGTCAACAGCCTCTGGTTAGATCACGCTTGAAGTCACCGATCACTCTTGCTTCTGATAACCTGTTGTTGTATCTCTGAGACTCTCGTATCACCTCTTTTAACTTTTCAATCTTCATCAGCACACACTTTATCGGGTCAGACAAATGTTTGAAGTAAAAACATATTTTGTTTGCCATATGTTACAGCAAAGAAAAAATCATATAAATCCATAAGTAAATCATACATCAATGAAATTAGTGAGATTGCATATCTAATAAAATTTTGAAGCTTAATGTACAGTAAGATTTCCCATATTGCAACAGCATTTCCAAAGCTTAATTTGCTAGCCTGCAAAATAACAAAGAAATTAGTTAGATTGCATATTTAATGACCTAAAAGAGCATTCTATTAAAATCACTTGCATCTATTTTGTCTTGTAAATAAACCTGCAATATAAAAGTCTTTTCTCATCTCAAACATTTAAGTCTTTTCAATTCTATCAAGTCTTTTCTCATCTCAACCAGTTTTCATATTGATCTCATCTCAAACAATGTAAATTATAAATGTAATAACCGTGAATTCAAATTTACAAGTTTAATGGAAAGTACGTGGTTAATTTCTTAAATTGAGAAGAATTTGTGAAAAGAGGGTTGATTTGGTAAATTTTTCAAAGTTTTATTGAGTTGGGATTTTTCCACATTGAGAATGGGCTTGGCCCAAGCCCATGCTATATATATAGAGCCTTAAACCATAAATTTTTATCCATTTTGGAAATCATCCTTAGAGTGTAAAGTGTGTGTTTTGGGAGTGTGATGGGATTCATGTTTTCCACATTCATGTTTTCCACATTGGGATTCATGTTTTCCACATTCATGTTTTCCACATTCATGTTTTCCACATTCATGTTTTCCACATTCATGTTTTCCACATCGAGATTCATGATTCCCGGATTGGGATTTTCTATTGAGGTTTTGGTTCCCAATGCCTTTCCCGAATGGAAATCTATGATTTCCGAGTCGGGAATTCGGCTAAGTTAAACCGTTATTTTGACCTTGCTGTTTTCCTCATCCGTTTTCCTCATCCGTTTTCCACATCCGTTTTCCACGTCGGTTTTCTACGTCGGGTTTTCCACGTCGGGTTTTTCACGTCGGTTTTCCACGTCGGTTTTCCACGTCGGGTTTCCACGTTGAAGTTTTCCACGTTGGGTTTTCCACGTTGAGTTTTCTACGTTGGGTATTCCACGTTAAGGTACGTCAAAGTTTTCCACGTTGGGTTTTCCATATAGGATTTTGAGTTAGTCTATAATAGAACGTATCTAATTAAGATTATCAGTTGAAGTTCGAGTTTTGATAGGTACTATATCTATGTAGGGTGCGCGTAAGACGGTTTAGGTTACTTGACCGGGAGTCAGCGACAGGTGAGTTCCCTTGCCTGATTTGAATGGGATAAATTGTTTTGAACTGGATTTTAATTGCCCATTCTGTTTGATAAATGATTTTGACGTACGAACTGCTTTATGAAATATGATAACGTGACATAATTGTTGATTACATTTAAAGCATGCTTAAAATGGTAATGACTGGGATTGTTTGACTGATGTGTTGCACTATGGACACTGGGTACCTTGGAACCTTGCGTTCCTTGGGAGTTTACCATTTGGTCTGATCCGCCACTTGGGGGTACCTTGGGACTATGTCCCTTGGGAGTTATTGTCAGGTGACCTGGACTGGGCCTGGACTGTATTCATTTCTTTGTCCGTACACATTCAGTGGGTTTTAACTTGATTTATGGCCAGTGGGCCAGAACTGTTGTTTAAACTGTTTTGAGGGAATTCACTAGACCTTTCGGTCTAACCCTCGCTTTCAAAACCTTTTTAAACATTTTCAGGGGAAGTTCGTAGAGAAGCATCCTTGAAAGGAAGTGAGAAGGCTCAGAGTTAGATGAGAGGCCAACTTTGGACATCCGATAGATGGTCATTAGTTATAGTGTATCTCAGCTGTGGAGGGTTGTTCCACTGTCAATACCTTTGAGTTGTCACTGATGGATTTTTGTTTTTGGGCTTGAATGCCAAGTTTTGAGTTTGATAATTAATTCCGTGCGTTAGATCACTGGGAATTGTTGTTATGCATGTTATATACTGTTTGGGAAATTTGGGGTGTTACAAATTGGTATCAGAGCACTAGTTTAAGTGAATTAGGTGACCAGGATTGGGCCTAGTCTTAAACTATAGGATTAGGAGCACAGCTGATATATAGGAAGACCATAAGAGAGTCATGCTTGTTAAAGTACTCAACGATGGTATCATGGATCTCATGTAAGGTAAATTCAAATTAGCACCTGGCCAGTGTTAATAGGAATTTACAAGTACGTGAGCATGCTTGATCACTTTTGTTGAGGTGAGTGGCTTAGATGCAGAGGTTAGTAACAGCTAGCATTGCGTTAGTGACACTATTTCTGGTATGATGTGGGAGATAGCTCCAGGTGTAGTTATTTCATGTTTTGAATAAAAATGTGTTCACAATGTAACTGATTGTGCGGGTGTTTACCCATGTGGGTCGAAGATACTTGATTACTTATGTTAAGGTAACTAATGGTGTAATGGCAATTAGTGAGATCTAACCTTCCGCTAATCCTAACGGTTTTCTGTATCGCGGAAGATAACGGTGAATGTTATACCTCTTGAGCGTATATTATAGAATGTGGACTGTTCGTAGTGATTAGAAACTTTTGACCTTATTTGGGAAGGATGCCTAATTCTTGAGATATCTAATCGTAGCAAGTCTTCGTTATGAGGAGTTCGTATGATAATTACATGGAGATATTGAGTACGTCAGCTCATGACTGAGTTCTGGGGGAGAGTATTTCCTTGAGAGTTGATAGTTAGTCAAAAGGTTGGTTAAGAAAGAACCGCGTCGATAAATGTTATAAATTAGGGGTATACTGGAGTATGATGAAGATTGTTGATCTATATAGGTCGTGAGTTAAGTGATTCGTCTAAAAATTGTCCAAGAATGTTATTTGGGTGTGTTCATTAGTGAAAGCCCTGAACTTGCGAAAAGTGTGATGGGCTTGACCCGTTGAAGTATTGTTAAAACATTGACTGTAAGATTTCGGTGGATGCAAGAGGCTGACCTAGTTAGAGCGAGTAGCCTTCAACATAAAAGTGCTTTCATGCGTTGTGTTTTATATTTTAAATGAGTCGTAAAATCTTTTACTCAAGTATATGCGTATGCTTCGTGGGTTCTGGTTTTAAAGATGTTCAGGCAAGTGCCAGTGTGTTTTGATAAATAAATAAGTAAACTTAAGTTTGTTACATGATAAAGGTTTGCAAATGAAAAGTGTTAATATTTCACTTCTTAGATGATAAAGCTTATCACATTTATGGAAACAAGAAGTCGAATTTTGTTTTACTAGAAGTTGGGTCTGATACGAAATTGTCTAACCAGCAAGTTTAAGAGTCATTTGATTTCTTTTGTGGTAAGCGATTTACTTTGTGTTTTAAAGGGCGTATGTGAGGAATTCTTTTAAAATGTATAGTTCATTTTGGCACAATTCTGTCTGACTAGACTACTATGTTTTGGAAATGTGTGTGTGTGATTGATCCTTGTGATCCATGAGAATAAAGTTATACTTAAAACGTAAATTACTGTTGGGGGTGAAAAACGAAATTTTGTTATTGTGTCATCATGCATGAAGGCTATAAACTCGCTAGGTCATGGATCATGAATTAGGGATGAGAAAATGCAACGGAGGGTCGATTTCCGACCTTGGTGTTCTTGTTCAAAGAAAAGTGGTGAAATGATTAGGCAGGGTGTGAACGACATCGAGCCAGAGTTTGAAGCATGCCAGTGTTAGACCATGTACCAGTTAGGTCTTGTGTTTAATGGGTTAGAATGAGTTATCACAAGGTTACATTTGAGATGTGTGAAAATAGAAGGTTTCCTTGGGAACCTGTGAATGTTAAGGAAACATCACTATGCAAGGACGATGGGGTATACGACAGACTGCTGAGATTGATGCTACAAAACTATAGCAAGAGTGGTGATTTTGAAGTGGTTTTATTACCAAGTTCATTTAAAGTCGTAAAGGGGCAGCTAGGACAGAATTTGTGCTGGATTCGGTAACTGAGTGTGTTAAGTAAGCATTACGAAAGTAAGAGACTACTAAGCTGGGATGGGTGATCTTTTCTCGAAATTTGATGTTCGTTGGGAGCAAAGCATTGTGCAACTCAGTAAGTGCACACTGGATATTTTCATCTGAAAATGGGATACCTTATTATCCTCACGATCTAAATGTCATTAAGAGGGTACGAAGAACTGTGAGGGAGGAATACCTGATTAAGTAATTGTGGTTGAACACGATTGGTGGTTCATTTATATTTGAGGTGACTTTTCTTGGAATGTATGGGTTGTGACTAGAATCAATAAGACAATACCAGTATGAGTAAGAAATAAACATAAAGATTTTAACCGTTAGCTGATGTCATGGCATGTATTACATTGGGTTAGACTTGCAAGCCGACGGCTATGTTAGAGCTTGTTTTGAGGTAACATGGTGGTCATATTGTAGTTATAAGATGAGAGTGAGCGTAAACTTTGCTTTTGGAATTTCTGATAATTTATCCGAAGTCGTCAAGCATGGGGTATATGTGTAAGGTGTATGGCTAGTGTCAGGGGATAAGAATAACGTATCCTATTCGTTTTGACTTATTGTTGAAGTCAAAAGGGTGGAGTTGGAGAAATGCAGTATTCCTTGGTTAGGAAAGAATCCTCTTGTTTAGTAAGCACGTGAATATACTTTATTGAATTTAAGAAAGTAGATTAGATGTGGGAAGTTTGGCAAGTAAGAGAGAATTATGCAGAGCCACATTTATGAATTGTCTTTGGTAACATGTGATCTCCCTGTGTCGTAGTTCATTTCGAAAAAGAAGTTAGAGGGTGCAACTTAGAGCTTAAGTCCCGGTGAGAGAACTCCTGGAGCATGTCTTATGTTTTCATGATTGGAACAAATAAGGTGATCGAATGAGACGCTCAGACTAAAGGGCTCCTAAGATCTAACATTATACCGTATGAGAATGTGTACTAGTGAGTTGTCATCCAGTATCCAGACGATTAAGAGTAAGTTCGAGCAACTTTAGGTGCGTACTCTTCTTGACCTAGTGGAAAATTATAAGAATGAAAACCCTTTCGGGTAACTGAGATGATCGTGGTTTGTGGTTCGTCTAAATTTGAGAAAGTTAAAGTCGGGAGATAATATTTTTTTACCCATACGTGTGGTAATCGGCCTAGAGAAAGAATTATGCAATGTCTTGTGGTAGAGATGAGCCATTGGGTGGGAGTATTGTATATCTTTGGTTAACTAAGAGTATTTGGTGATGATGTTGTGAAGTGAATCTTAGCAGGAGTGTTGGGGTGTTCTTTGGGAATACCGGGGAAATTAGTAGGAAGGTTATTAGTATTGGGCACTAGAGGTGTGACATTCTTCCGGTAGTGCGAAGTTTCTGGTTAGTAGATATGTGAATCTACTGATGGCATTTTCATGTCAGTAGAAAGTGTTTGTCATCTGTGTATTGAAGAGTTAAATTAGGTGGGGGAAGGCATTATTGGTTGTGTACTCAGGTAAATTTTGTATGTGTTTGTGGTGAGAGATGTTACATTGTAGTGATTACTTGATAAATGGTGGTATTGTGTTTCAATTGCTAGTAAGGATTGTGCTGTGATGCGATTGCGGGATGCACGTAGACGTGAACTCTTACTTGAAAATTTTGGAAAATTCCAAATAGTGGCATGTATAAATACATATTGAAGTTAGGTTGGTGTTATGGTATGACTGTTTTATGGAAGATTAAAGTGTTGGTTAATGACTACTAAAAGGAAGAACTTTGGTGATCCTTGGTCACAATAAGTAATTGAATGGGTTTAAATTCCTAGGGCAACTATAGGGATGTTATATGTTCCATTGGGGAATGTTTTGTTGTGGAGTGAAGTTTATTTGGAAGTGTCAAGTACCCATTTCACATAAAGGGATGCTATTAAAGTTGTCGGTCTTATTAGGAAGTGGAGAATGTAGGTTATCTTCGGACTAAAACGTCTGAATTGAATCGGTCGGGTGGTTTGTTGAAGGCAGGAAATACCATGGAAATGCTTAGTTAGGTATAGATCGTGAATTGTGACAAAGGCATTATTGATTGGTGTTGGGTGATAAATATTGATGTAAGAGTAAGTTGTCGGGATAACGTAAGGAGTGAGGTATTGTGTCGACATAAGTGAGTAAGATAAGATGAGAATCTTGAGTTGTTGAACCAATCAACGTGGGACTATACTACAGAGAGATATTTGACAAATGAATGAATTGCTAGGGAGAGTTTAAGAAAGATGGTTTTGTGTACCTATGATTTAGAAGTTGATGTTCAAAGGTATGTTGTTCATAGTAATATGGTGGGAGAACTGTTACCTACTCCGGTTATATGAGGGGGGGGGGAATTTGTGAATTTGTCGAGATTGACTAGGAAATTTTGCTACGGCAAGCGTAAGTGGTACTTGATTGTAGGTCGACAGTGAGCTCAGGTCGGATAATAGAAGTTCCATAAGGGATAAGGGTGCACTTGGGAGGCAGGAATCAGAAATGAGAGCAAAGTATCGTCACCCGTTACCAAATGAATTCCGTCCCGGAATTCTTTTAAGGGGGGAGAGATGTAATAACCGTGAATTCAAATTTACAAGTTTAATGGAAAGTACGTGGTTAATTTCTTAAATTGAGAAGAATTTGTGAAAAGAGGGTTGATTTGGTAAATTTTTCAAAGTTTTATTGAGTTGGGATTTTTCCACATTGAGAATGGGCTTGGCCCAAGCCCATGCTATATATATAGAGCCTTAAACCATAAATTTTTATCCATTTTGGAAATCATCCTTAGAGTGTAAAGTGTGTGTTTTGGGAGTGTGATGGGATTCATGTTTTCCACATTCATGTATTCCACATTGGGATTCATGTTTTCCACATTCATGTTTTCCACATTGGGATTCATGTTTTCCACATTCATGTTTTCCACATTCATGTTTTCCACATTGGGATTCATGTTTTCCACATTCATGTTTTCCACATCGAGATTCATGATTCCCGGATTGGGATTTTCTATTGAGGTTTTGGTTCCCAATGCCTTTCCCGAATGGAAATCTATGATTTCCGAGTCGGGAATTCGGCTAAGTTAAACCGTTATTTTGACCTTGCTGTTTTCCTCATCCGTTTTCCACGTCGGTTTTCCACGTCGGTTTTCCACGTCGGGTTTTCCACGTCGGGTTTTTCACGTCGGGTTTTCCACGTCGGTTTTCCACGTCGGGTTTCCACGTTGAAGTTTTCCACGTTGGGTTTTCCACGTTGAGTTTTCTACGTTGGGTATTCCACGTTAAGGTACGTCAAAGTTTTCCACGTTGGGTTTTCCATATAGGATTTTGAGTTAGTCTATAATAGAACGTATCTAATTAAGATTATCAGTTGAAGTTCGAGTTTTGATAGGTACTATATCTATGTAGGGTGCGCGTAAGACGGTTTAGGTTACTTGACCGGGAGTCAGCGACAGGTGAGTTCCCTTGCCTGATTTGAATGGGATAAATTGTTTTGAACTGGATTTTAATTGCCCATTCTGTTTGATAAATGATTTTGACGTACGAACTGCTTTATGAAATATGATAACGTGACATAATTGTTGATTACATTTAAAGCATGCTTAAAATGGTAATGACTGGGATTGTTTGACTGATGTGTTGCACTATGGACACTGGGTACCTTGGAACCTTGCGTTCCTTGGGAGTTTACCATTTGGTCTGATCCGCCACTTGGGGGTACCTTGGGACTATGTCCCTTGGGAGTTATTGTCAGGTGACCTGGACTGGGCCTGGACTGTATTCATTTCTTTGTCCGTACACATTCAGTGGGTTTTAACTTGATTTATGGCCAGTGGGCCAGAACTGTTGTTTAAACTGTTTTGAGGGAATTCACTAGACCTTTCGGTCTAACCCTCGCTTTCAAAACCTTTTTAAACATTTTCAGGGGAAGTTCGTAGAGAAGCATCCTTGAAAGGAAGTGAGAAGGCTCAGAGTTAGATGAGAGGCCAACTTTGGACATCCGATAGATGGTCATTAGTTATAGTGTATCTTAGCTGTGGAGGGTTGTTCCACTGTCAATACCTTTGAGTTGTCACTGATGGATTTTTGTTTTTGGGCTTGAATGCCAAGTTTTGAGTTTGATAATTAATTCCGTGCGTTAGATCACTGGGAATTGTTGTTATGCATGTTATATACTGTTTGGGAAATTTGGGGTGTTACAATAAAGGACTTAAATTCTCTAGAAATATTGAAACCTTACAACTAAACTACAACAATAGGCCTCTGATATTCTCTAGAAATATTGAAACCTTGTTAATTTTGATGATAAACTTTGTTTGGTTCTCAACATAGTTGTGGCGGATTGGTTATCGCTCGGGGGTTCCTAGCACCCGAATCGAGTTCGAGCCTTACCGTGCGCATGCTTGGAGACATTTAAGTGGGGCCATGTTTAGCCCCCAAAATTGCCGGGGATTAGTTGGGCTTTGGCCCGGACACCCTTCCAAAAAAAAATTTTGTTTGGTTTTTGGAAGATGGTAAGAAAAAACCTGTTAATTTTGATGATAAACTTTTGACTGGGCTTTTGCAAGTTTTAGGTTCTAATTTTGTTGATCCAGCTCTCCTAAGACCTAATGAATTGATAATGATCCTGTAACTTAACTTAGTAGTGAGTAGGATTTTTGCTTCTATTACAGCTTGAGGAATTATCATTGAATCTGTTCAGTGTTGTTCTTAGTTATTCAAGTATTAAATTTATTTATCAGTAACAGGGTCATGATCAGTAGTTTAGGGATGTAAACGAGCCGAGCCAAGCCGAGCTTTAAGCTAATCGAGCTAGGCTCGTTTAAGATTATAGAAGCTCGAGCTCGAGCTCGTTCAAGCTTGTGCTTTGAGGCTCGAGCTCGGGCTGTGAACCATTTACAAGGCTCGAGCTCAGCTCGCTAATGCTCGGTTGCTTCATGAGCCTAAACGAGCCTTAAGCAAACGAGCCTAAACGAGTCTAAACCAAAATTGAGTTCACATTTGAACCTAACCCTATATATATATATATATATCAATCTCCATATCAATCTCAATCTCAATCTCATTTTCAACCTCAATCTTATTCACACTAGGTGCTTGGTTGGGGTTATTGTAGGGTAACGAATGAGAGTGATAATGAAAACTGTTGATCCCAGATATGAATGATATTGATCCAAACTAAGATGAATTGCCAATTGATTGAATACAAACAACGGAAGACTTAAGCAATTCAAACTTAATCTAATTGAGAAGATGAAGTTCAATGGAATAGTGTAATAACAACTCAAACAGATAATAAGCTTCAATATGATCTTTAATTCATAATCAAATATGACATTAATTCAGGAAACTTACAATCGAATTCTTCCCACACTATTCTCACCAAGAAGATGTTGTATTCAGAATCAAACAATCAAGATTTAAACTTTATGAAAACTTTAAATCAATCAAATTAATTATTTAATTAATATTACCAAGTTGTCTAAGAAACTGTATAATCCTTCACGATCATAACAGTTCAAGAAAGGTAGAATGAGAGTGTCCCGTTGTCAGACTATGTAAAACAATACTCGAAATTAAAACCAACCTGAAAGTTTGCTCGTATTATGAAAGTGAAAGAACCACACGGAATAGACTCCTGTCCTTAAAGGTGTTTACGTCGCGCAATCGCTGTCAGCCTCTAGACGTAACGACCCAGGATTAATGCAGTCGGCGATCGGTATTTCAACAGCGATGAAACCCGAAACCGGAAGATGATGGTAAGAAGCAAAAAAACGAGAGAGAAAGAGAGAGATTGTGAGGAGAGCTCTTTTGTTTTCTGATGATGAAAAAGAGACCTGCATGGGGCTGTATTTATAAGCCAACCATGCAGCTCTCAATCCCCAAAAACGTGGAGAGTTTGTTGGATCTAATAAGTCAGCTTAATCTAGAAGAAATTGGATATGATAAGAGTTTGTTGGATCTGATAAGTGCAAAGTGCGCCTACACGCGCCACTCGCGGGCACGCGGCTCGCGCTCACGGTCACGGCTAGGCGCTTGTGTGGGGAAGACCCACTTGACCCCCACCATTTGGTTTGAATTATAAGGGATGGGAATCCCTTATAAACCCACCTAGCTTTTCTCTTCCTTCCTATGTGGGACAAAGCAAAAACTTCCCAACACTCAATTTTACACAAATATTCCAACAATCCCCCACCATGTTGGAAGTTTTCTTGTCATTCAGTTATGTAATATCACATAGGTGTCACAAAGATTAAACCTAGTTTGATGTAAGTGAACAAAGAGAAATCAATTCAGTGTATCCTAATGAATTTAAACCAAGAACCTTGCAACCTCTCCGGTCCATCTACACATATCACATAAATCTTCCAATTTTACCGAGCGCGAGTATGGCCATGCGCTTTCAATCCTTTTCTTGACCCTTTAGAAGATAAACCACTAATCTTCATTCAAGGAGGCACCACCTCTAGGTCATATAAGCAAAGTTTATAACATCTTCGTTGCTTAGATGTCTCCAAAAACTTTGTTAAGAGAATAAACTCATCCTAGTTCTCGGAAACGACGTACTATCTTTACCACACATGGATCTATCGAGTTTGATAGTACTTTCTATCGATTAAGTGACTTTACCCTTTAAACTTGAAAGATAGGAGCACTAAATTCAAGTTGGGTTTCCATCTCTAACCGATTCTATTGTGGTTTTAGACCCATGTCTCTTGTGGTAGTTCCGACCAAATCTCTCGTCAGAGGTTTGGTAAGCGGATCTGCCAAGTTCTTACTAGACTTGACAAAGACAACTTTGATGGTACCATTCTCAAACAGTTGTCCCACTTAATTGTGTCGAAGACCAATGTGTCTCGACTTCCCATTATACACAGCATTGTATACTTTAGATAGTGTGGCCTCACTATCACAATACATGGGAATAGAAGGCATTGGAACATCCCACAGTCGATTGTCTGAAAGTAGATCTCTAATCCACTCTGCCTCTTTGCCAGCCGCAGCTAAGGCAATGAACTCGACTTCCATAGTCGAGTGAGCTATACATGTCTGTCTCTTGCTCGCCCAAGAGATAGCTCCTTCAGCTAGAGTAAAAATCCAACCACTTGTGGATTTCGAATCACTGGTTTGATCAATCCAGCTAGCATCAGAATACCCCTCTAGTATTCCGGAAGATGACATGTATGTCATTTCCAATTTGCTTGTCCTTTTCAGATACCCCAATACTCTGCTTACTGCTTTCCAGTGCTCTACACCAGGATTGATCGTATGCTGACTTAGTTTGCTCACAGCGAATGCTATGTCAGGTCTAGTGCAGTGCATAGCATACATCATGCTACCAATTGCACTTGCATATTCTAGTTGAGCCACTGCTCGTCCTGAGTTAGCACCAAGTTTCACGCATGAATCAAATGGAGTGTTAAACTCCTTTATGTTTAGATGTTGAAACTTTGTCAAAATTTTCTCTATGTAGTGAGACTGACTTAGAGAAGTCTGACTGCCTGTTCGCTTCACCTTGATACCAAGAATGGTATCCACTTCTCCAAGATCTTTCATCTTAAAGTTGGAGGATAGGTATTTCTTCGTCTCAGAAATACCTTCTAAGTCAGTGCTGATGATCAACATATCATCAACATATAAGCAAATGACAACGGTGTAATCGGATGTGTATTTAGAATAAATGTGTTAGTAATTGTGTGCATAAGTTGACAAACCAGAGATTATACATCCAATGTTATAAGTCACTTGAGGGTCACACCTGTGAGGATCTGTAAACCAAACAAGTATTTAATCCCAGTTTGGAGAGATTGGATTTATAATAGTAAATTATAAATCAGTTGGGTAATTTCCGTCAGAAATCCCAAAGTTAAAGGGTTGTTAATTAATTATAACGGTTATATATTTATTAGTTAATAAATATATTAGATTAAATAATTAATAATTATCTAGTTAGATAGAATAAGTAAATATTCTTTTCTTTGGGAGAAAGAAAAGAATAAATCTATTTTGGATAATTATAATTGAATAAAGAAGCTTGTATATATGGAAACTCTTCCATATAAATAAACCCTTCCAGTCATTATTCAATTATGACTTTAAGCAACTAGCTTTACGAAAAACCCTCTCCCTCTCTCTCTCTCCATCGGCGCCGACCACTCCTCGGAAGAAACCAGTTTCGGTTTTGGACACCAGCTTTTGGGAAAAAGTTCTGCTAGAGGAACGTTTGTAGGATCGATTACGGGTGGATCAATCTCGAGCTTCTCAGGTAATTTATCTAAGACTTAGGACATTTAATTTTGTTTGTGACGAACGGATCCGTGGTTTTCGGGTTTTATCCAAACTGCTTCCGCTCGATCAAACCAGTTGGTTCGATCCGATAAAACCTTTGATCAGTTTGGTCGATAGTTTTATAGTTAATCTCGATCCAGTTGTTTCGAGATTCGAAGTGTTATTCGGGTCAGTTTGATTCGGATACCACAGAAAAACCCAACAGTGGTATCAGAGCCGCAGGTTCTCGTTCGTTATAATTAAGTTATATATAAGATCCGTTAAATTAATTAGTTACGTCTCATTTTTTTATATGTATATAAAAGTTCTCGATTTTATCGTTTTAACTTTATTTATCGCTTTATCGCAACGAACACCAAGAACACCGAACCGACAATCGGCGGTGGAACGGCAGCAGTTAGCCGGCCGGACCGCCAGGCCGATCATCGGCCACGAAATCACCCCACACGCACGCCGGCCGCACCACAGCTTGTGGTGGCGGCGTCGGCTGTTGGGATCGACCACCAAACCGCACCCCAGATCGGCGGTCGCGGTGGTTGGTGGTGGCCGTGGTCCCTGTAGGCGGCGTTGGCTGTTACCACCGAACCACCAAAGCCACACCACCAGCGCGGTGGTGGCGGTAGTCGATGGTAACCAAAAACCACCCACCGACCGTAGCCGAGATCCACCGCGAACCAAGGCCACGCCAAGGCGACAGCCACGGCGGATAATGGTCGGACGACGACCGCACCACAGAACGGTGGTGGCGGCGATCGTCGTGACTTCGTGACACCGGCCTATGGCGGCGGTTGTTGCGATTGATAACAGCGGCTGTTGCGATTGATCGCGGCGGCTGTTGAGATGGTAGCAATCGGAGATGGGCGGCGTTTTGGTCGCCGGCTCAATTACCACCAGATCGGTGGTAGTAGTGGCGGCCGAAAGCAATGGCGGTGGTTGACGTTCGCTCTTGGGAGGCTTCGATTGCCGCCGACGAACCAAACATAGGCCGAACCACCAGCGCGGTGGTGGCTGTGTCCGACGGCTAGAGGCGGAGGCAATGGTGGTGGTTTTGGCCGCCGTTGTCGTAAGCCGAAGGAAGCGATGGCGATGGGGGCTCGTTTTGCTGCTGTAACCGATCGCACTCAAGCCGGAAATAACGATGGCGATGGCGGCACGATTTGCTGCTGTCGCCGCCGAGTAATGTCAATAGTAGCGGTGGCCGGTGGTAGCAATGGCGGTTTGTTTATCGCCGTTGTCAAACGTTGGTGGTAGTTGTTTGCAAAAACCGAAGCGATAGACGCAATTAGGATTTCTCGATCTCCATTAGTTTTTCGGACAAATTGCGAAACCCTAACGGGCCCAAAATTACCAGTTTGGTAATGGGCCTGTAAGCTCAATTTTTGGACCAAGCTCATGGCCCAATTAGTGTTAATGGTTTTATTTTATCCAAATTAATTTTATGATTATATTTTATCAAATAAATTGTTTTATTTTATCGAACTAGTTATTTGACCCGTTTGGTCAAATAGACTCCGTATCGTGTTTTGACCAGTTTGTCGAACCACGATACAGTGTACGAGCCAGTAGTCGTTTTACCGACCAGTTTGTTCGGTAAAACCCGGTTCGATATAAATTTGGATAAAAAGGCAAATATTTTAGTAAAATAGGTTTTTATTTATAAAAGGGTATTTTATAAATTAGGTAAAACTATTTTCAGATTAAAATATTAGTTTCGTTTTATAAAACAGTTTGTTTTTATAAAACAGTTAAAACCACGTTTTGCGATAAATGAGACGAGATAATTTTTAACGGATCTAGGTTTATTTTCCCGCTTTTATTATATTGCGTATTTTATGCTTTATATAATTGTGTGGTTGCCTGTTTTTATATACATGCCAGAATATATATATTTTGTCTATTATAGTGTTTTTGCCAACTTAGACCCTTAACTTATTTCTGGGGAGGCCTGCGTGCCGCTTACAACCCCGTTGTAATAATGACCATAGGATAAAATTTTCTTTTATTATTATTATTCTTTTCTGGAGTTTTTCGTCTTCCCGGAGTCCTGACGAAAATGGCGAGGCCAGTGGGAGCTACTGGAGTCCTTCCTCTTTCCGGAGTCCTGACAGAGACGGCGAGGCCAGTGGGAGCTACGCATTTTAAAGCTTTAGAAAGATAGGTCATTATTGGTCCCTAGGAACGTAGTTGGCAAAAACCTATAATTAGTTATCGTTAATTGCGTAGTTTTAATTTATTTGTTAATTAACTGCGTGGTTGTTTATTTTTCGTGATAGATAGATAAATACATTTTATCAAACATAGTTTTAAAACATGAGGGTTTTTGAAAACTAATTTAAATCACGAAATCGAATAGGTTTTATTTTGAAATTACCAGTTTTCCAAAACCTTTTTAACGGTAAATTTTATTAATAAAACCAGTAGATTGTTTTAATTAGAAAATGGCAAAGTTGACAAAACAGTTAGTTTTGGTCAACTAGTAGGTTATCAAAACAGCTAGTTTTGACTAACCGGTATGCTTTTAAAACAGTTAGTTTTAATTAGCTTATGTTTTAAAACAGTTAGTTTTAAAACAGAATGTATGTTTAAAACAGTTAGTTTAAAACATCGGGTGCCTTTAAAACAATCACTTTTTCAAAACTGGATTTTAAAAGGTTTTTATAAATTAATTAGAAAACCCCGAAAAATCATAGATCAGTAGTGCAACCCATTTTGGGGCACCTCCGGTGAAAGGTACGCGGACGTTGGAAGTGCTCACACCTTGGGCGTCCGCGTTCAAACCCTGGTTGGAGGGGATACTACGACTCTGCGAATTATCTCCGTGTCGTATCGGCCAGAGTAAAAGTGTCCAAGTTGCCGAAATGGTGAGATCTATTTTGGTCTCAAATGTTAAACCGTGTCGTATCGGGCCAAAGAGCACTAAGAGGGACTGAAACATGTACGTTAACCCCGTTGTCCCGAACTAGGAATCATGTCAGTTGGATGTGATTGGTAAAAGTCCTTACCTACCGAGTTGGTACGTGGCCTGATGGAGTGAAGAACACACCACACATCAGGGCGTATGTAATAAGGATCCTAGTCCAATAAGTTGATCATTTAAGGGTTTATTGATATTTATTGGAATTTAGTCCATCCACAAGTTGTTAAAACCATTTTTTTTATGTGTAGATGGCTAACACCGTAACCAATACAAACAATCTTTCTCTCCGTTCTATCCTAGAGAAGGATAAACTCACAGGACCGAATTTCCTTGACTGGGAGCGCAATCTTATGATTGTGCTCAGACATGAAAGGAAATGGTACATCCTCGAAGAGCCTTTACCAGAGGCCCCACCAGCAAATGCACCGGCTGCTACTAGAAATGCTCATAAGAAGCATACAGATGATTTGCTAGATGTAGGTTGTCTAATGCTTGCAACCATGAGCCCAGATCTGCAAGCAGGGCTCATGAATACTAATGCTTACGACATGATCCGCCAGCTGAGGGACATGTTCCAAACGCAAGCTCGCACAGAGCGTTATGATGCCACGAAGGCATTTAACGAGTGCAAGATGATCAAGGGGGCCTCAGTAAGCGACCATGTGATGAAGATGAAACGTCACATGGACCACCTGGAAAGGCTAGGGCACCCAGTCCCGTTGCAGCTGGCAACGGACACAATACTCAACCCACTGTCAGAAGACTACAAGCCTTTTGTGGTCAATTATTACATGAATAACATGGAAAAGTCAATAGCAGAATTGCACTCCATGCTTAAGACTGCTGAGTTGAATATGGGAGCCAAGAGTAAGCCCAAGGATGTGCTTATGGTGAGGGACGGAGGAGTAAAGAAGAAACATGGGCAAGGGAGCATCAGCAAAGGAAAGGGTCCAGCACCGGCCATCCAGAATGCACCCCTAGTTCGTGAAAAAGTCAAAGGCAAGGGCAAGGGCAAGAAAGTCAAGGCCAACAAAGCAAGGACCGAAAATCGTTGCTTCACATGCAATGAAGTTGGTCATTGGAGGCAAAACTGCCCAAAGCGTCATGAAGCAGGTATGTAAAACCTCAGTTATTCATGATCGCTTTAGTTTCTCGCTATCTACTTGTTGGTTTACAAGTGTACTGACGCCTAGTGCAAATAACTATTGCAGGTGGTCAAAAGTGAGAGCCCAGAAGTTGCAGAAGATCTAAAAAGAGCACAAGTTTTTATTAATTATTCAGTTATCAGGACATTTAATTTTTGGTTTTGAGTTTTAAAACAATTATGTAATTTTCTTTCTTTATTTTTGGAAATACTTATATTTTTATTGAATGTTTTAAAAGTTTTAAAAATTATTGTCTTGATATAGAATGTTTCTTGTGCATGTTGTGAATCTAATAAAGTCAAGTTTTGACTTTGATTCAAGTTTAGATCTTAGTTATTGACTATCACACTAACACTGACACTTTAAAAGGTATTATATATGAAAACCGTCAAAAACATACGAAGTACTATAGTTATAGGAATAATGTTTTTGAATAAAATAGTTATGAGTAATGGATTATATAAAGTGATTTATAATCAAGGATTAATTACTCATATGTTTTAAGGAATTTAGGATATTATCTCAGATGTCGTTGATAATATCAATATTTATAAAACTAGAGAAATTCCAAGTTATGGAATTAAGATTTTATTAAAGTCCAGTTAAGTTTTATAAATGTTAAAATTCCAGTATATCATTACTAAGTAGTCAAGTTTTGACTAAGTCAATAGTTAATTTTGAGTAATAGTCAGTTTTCATATAAGTTAGTGGGAGCCCAATTTATTCTCTATCCAGTTTGTGATAAAGAATAAAAGATACAATTATTGATTCAATATATCTAGGAACTATAATCCAGGTAGGATTTAGATTCACGAGATATAAGTATATCTAGGAATTATAATCCAGGTAGGATATAAATTCACGAGATATAGTATCTACTTTTTAGTCAAAGGATAGATCAGTAATTTTAAAGTCTTGAAACTAGATAAAGTTATGCTTGACTTTAAAAGGAGAAATCAATAATTAGATATGTTGGTAAAATTAAGCAAAAGATATTAAGTTATCTAAAATGCCAAAGTTAAATTTCCTGCAATTTGCCAGTTAGGTAAATGGAAATTTTATCTGATTTCAGGTAGAAATCATTCGTTTACACAGCAGCTAAGAAAAGTTGCAGTATAACTTTTATATATTCGAGGTAACTCGGAGTTTGTCCAGATCTCCAAGTACAGGGAATATGATAAAAGAAGTATATTTTTGTTTTATAGTGTTAGCAAAACAAAATTAGCCGTAACAAGTATAAAATACTAGTGGGTATTAAACTTGTAACGTTTATGGTTGTCACTTTGATTAATTTGGTGAACATTAATCAAAGGGTTTAAATTAAAGTTGGGTGATACTTTATTTAGACCATTTTTTTTAACAAACGTTGGATAGACGCAGAAAAGATGATTAAAGAGATGTCATTAATTTTGTCATTATTACAGAGTGTAATATGGACTATGCAAAATTAGTCTCTTAACCACCTTTTATTTTGCATGTTTTACCATCCAGGAATAAAACTAGTTTCCGGTTTTTATTCGAAAATTGTCCGTGACAACTTATCGTGGTGGGAACCCGATAGGGCGTTAAAGTCATTGTGAGTTTTTGGGTAGTTATGAACAGAGGATGAATAACAGTTACAAGTGATGTAAACCAAAAACTGCACGGATATTCGATAGAGTAGCGAGTATCGGACGTGATCCGCAGTTGAGATTACTTCTTGGATTCTGTCATAAGTAAATCTCACAGTGGTTGTCCTTATCACCTGAGGTATTTGGTTTAATATCATGAGGACTGTTGTTTACTTAGTGCGTCCCAACGCTACGCCGTAACAGGGTGGCCATAAAGGGCGTAACTAGATTCAGCGGAAGCCGTGGTGTTAGATGCAAATATGCAAGATGGGATTTGCGCCTCTTCTCTGAAGAGAGATATTTCTGGGCCCCTTGACTGACTGATCTTACTGATGAAGTGCACGGCCGTGCCCAAACGAACTGATTTGTTCTTTGTCGTTTACCTATCAGTAGAAGTCGGATAGTCAAGAAACATAATCTTGAGTGTTAAGAGTTGACTTAATCCAGGCTCACACTCACAGATGAAATATCGTGACGCAAAGGGAAAAGCCAATATACCCAAATTTATGAACAATGAGTTCATGAATTCGTTTTCCTTATGGAAATGTTTTATCACCTACCTGGGTATAAGAGTGCCTATAACCTGGTTAGCCTAAGTGCCTGTCTAGGGGCCTCCTTAGGTCCGTGTGATCAAGGCGGTATTGCCAACTTGCACAAGTGGGAGTCTGTTAGTAATTGTGTGCATAAGTTGACAAACCAGAGATTATACATCCAATGTTATAAGTCACTTGAGGGTCACACCTGTGAGGATCTGTAAACCAAACAAGTATTTAATCCCAGTTTGGAGAGATTGGATTTATAATAGTAAATTATAAATCAGTTGGGTAATTTCCGTCAGAAATCCCAAAGTTAAAGGGTTGTTAATTAATTATAACGGTTATATATTTATTAGTTAATAAATATATTAGATTAAATAATTAATAATTATCTAGTTAGATAGAATAAGTAAATATTCTTTTCTTTGGGAGAAAGAAAAGAATAATTCTATTTTGGATAATTATAATTGAATAAGGAAGCTTGTATATATGGAAACTCTTCCATATAAATAAACCCTTCCAGTCATTATTCAATTATGACTTTAAGCAACTAGCTTTACGAAAAACCCTCTCCCTCTCTCTCTCTCCATCGGCGCCGACCACTCCTCGGAAGAAACCAGTTTCGGTTTTGGACACCAGCTTTTGGGAAAAAGTTCTGCTAGAGGAACGTTTGTAGGATCGATTACGGGTGGATCAATCTCGAGCTTCTCAGGTAATTTATCTAAGACTTAGGACATTTAATTTTGTTTGTGACGAACGGATCCGTGGTTTTCGGGTTTTATCCAAACTGCTTCCGCTCGATCAAACCAGTTGGTTCGATCCGATAAAACCTTTGATCAGTTTGGTCGATAGTTTTATAGTTAATCTCGATCCAGTTGTTTCGAGATTCGAAGTGTTATTCGGGTCAGTTTGATTCGGATACCACAGAAAAACCCAACAAAATGCACCTATCTGCACCGTTATGCCGAAATCCGAAATTCGTTACAGTGGTATCAAATCTTTCATGCCACTGTTTGGGGGCTTGCTTAAGACCGTACAAGGACTTAATAAGTCTACACACTTTATTTTCCTGTCCGGGCATCACAAAGCCTTCAGGTTGCTCCAAATAAATCTCCTCATTTAAGTAACCGTTAAGAAAGGCCGTCTTTACATCCATTTGATGAATGTAAAGTCCTTTCAAAGCGGAAATTGCTATGAGAGTTCTAATAGAACTAATCCTAGCAACTGGAGCATAGGTATCGAAATAATCAATACCTTCTCTCTGCCTGTATCCCTTAGCAACCAATCTTGCTTTATAGGCAGAAATGGATCCATCTGGGTGGTATTTCTTCTTGAATATCCACTTGGATCCAATAGGTATCTTTCCCTTGGGAAGATTATCCAACTCCCAGGTTCCATTACCTAGAATTGAATCCATCTCGTCATTTATAGCTTCCTTCCACAAATGAGCATCTCTCGAAGACATGGCTTCGGAAAAAGTCTTAGGGTCATCTTCAAAATCGATGGTGAAAATGACCTCTCTTGTCACTTTCTTTTGTGACCCTTCAACCAAGTAGGAGACAAAATCATCTCCTAGATTCTTTTCTTTTCTAGTCCTAGTACTTCTCCTTGGCTCTTCTATATTTCGAGAAGGTTCAGGAACATCTCGAGAAGTACTTGGAATAGAAATGGGGTTTGTAGTTTCACTATCCTTTAGAAATTTATCTTCGAAGAAATCCGCATCTCTGGATTCCACGATGACTCCCGATTCATTATCCAAATGTAGGCCACGCTATTCATTGCATAACCAACGAATATGCTCTTAATAGCTCGGTCTCCTAGTTTGGATCTTTTAGGATCAGGTGTTCTATAGTAAGCCACACACCCCCAAACTTTCATATAGTCAATCTCAGGTTTTCTAACTTTCCACAATTCGTAAGGGCTCGTAGGAATCACACGACTAGTGATCCTATTGTGAATATGACATGCCGTTAGTAATGCTTCACCCCACAGATTGGTTGGCAAGCCCGACTGGTTCAACATACAGTTGACCATTTCCACAAGGGTTCTATTCTTTCTCTCAGCCAATCCATTCTGTTGGGGAGTGAATGGTGAGGTTCGTTCATGTTTAATGCCATTCTCTTCGCAGAATGCATCAAACTCTCTTGAGAAATATTCTCCGCCTCTATCCGAACGAAGAATTTTAATTCGTTTTTCTTGTTGGTTCTCTACTTCTGCCTTATAAACTTTAAATGCATCAAAAGCTTCATCTTTTGATTTTAGCAAATAGACATAGAGATATCGAGTTGAATCATCGAAAAAAGTAATGAAATATCTTCTTCCTCCTCGAGTAAGTATTCCATTTAGTTCGCATATATCCGAATGAATCAACTCTAGTAATGATGTATTTCTTTTTTTAATAGACGGAAACGGTTTCTTTGTAAATTTAGATCTAACACATGTTTCACATTTTTCAAAATCCTTTTTGTCTAAAGTTAACATTCCTTTAGCTTGCATTTTTTTCAATGTTTTTGAGGTTTGTGTGTGCTAGTCTTTTATGCCATAAAGTAACAGAAGTATCAGAAGAAGTAATAGAACACACAAAATAACCAGAAATATTAACTTCATTAGCAAACAGAAACAAAAGCGTTATTACTTCCAACACCGGAAGTTACATCATTACTACCACTAGAAGAACCACTACCAACATTATTAACCTCATCATCACTCTCTAAAACTAAGCGATACATGCCACTAACATTGACCGCTTTCCCAACATACGCTCCACCTCTCGAGATATCTATCCGGCCATTCTCGAGCACCATCTTGAAACCACCTTTGTCGAACTTGTCAGCAGAAACCAGCCCCTTGGAGATTGTCGGAACATGAAGTGTGTCAATTAGAACAACGGTGCGACCTCTTTTGAACCGCAACGTTACATCACCAATACCCAACACATCAGCACGATGACCATCGACACAGACCACAACAGTCCCCGCAGGTGCAGGACGGTAGGTGCCGAAATAGCGTCTTTGTCTGCAAACGTGGATAGTGGCCCCAGTGTCCACAAACTAACCTCGAGCCGCCACCGGATTGGTCATGTAGACTCCTCCAAGATCCACATTTGCGACCAGATTGGCCACCTCTTCAACAGCATTAGCCACAGGTCCAGACTTTCGATCTTTGCATTCCCTTGCATAGTGCCCCGTCTCTCCGCAAACGTGACACGGTCCAATCCTCTTAGGTTTGTTGTTGAACTTGGGTTTCTGATTGCCTGGTCTCTTAAAACTCTGCTTCTTTGGTCCAAAATTCTTAACTTTATTTTGTCCCCATGATTGCTTGTTTTTCTGATTAGAACTCCCGGTAACATGATGCACATTCGAGCTAGCCTTACCGCGCTTGTCTCGATTGCGGGTTTCCTCCTCAATGCGGAGGTGTTTCAACAGATCATCCAGACTAAAGTCCTCATATTTGTGCATCATGCGTTTAGAGAAGTCTTTCCAAGATGGCGGCAGTTTAGCAATGATTGCGCCAACTTGGAAAAGCTCCACTATGGGAATGAAAAGCGCATTTAATTTGTTGACTAAAACCTGAAGCTCATGGACTTGCTCCATAATAGGCTTGTCGTCAACCATTTGAAATTCCAGATATTTAAAAACAAGATACTTGTTAGTACCCTCTTCATGTGTTTTATATTTTTGTTCAAGTGCTTTCCATAATTCCCTCGGGTCAGATATCGGAGAGTAAAGATCAAACAAGCGGTCAGACAAAGTATTTTTTATGTGCCCCAAACAAAGAGCTTCAGCCTCCTTTCGGAGTAGACGCTGCTTTTCCAAATCAGAAATTGCTCTCTGATCTGGTTGTTGCCCCTCCGCGGGAATCGGATTCTCAAGAATGGGGGGCAGATTGGGGTCCAAAATATGGTAAAGTTTTAGGAACATAAGCAGAAATTTGACCTTCTCGACCCAACGGGTATAATTCTGACCGTCGAAACGATCGAGTTTCACGATATCCTGATTCATTAGTCGGAGGTTTTCGGAAGGTAGTTCAGACTCCATTGATTGTTTTCTGAAAGTTTAAAAATTGTTTTACCAATCTGTAATTTAAAACAATGAGCTTTTTAAAAGCTAAACACCTTTAAGATTGTTGTATTCAGAATCAAACAATCAATATTTAAACTTTATGAAGACTTTAAATCAATCAAATTAATTATTTAATTAATATTACCAAGTTGTCTAAGAAACTGTATAATCCTTCACGATCATAACAGTTCAAGAAAGGTAGAATGAGAGTGTCCCGTTGTCGGACTATGTAAAACAATACTCGAAATTAAAACCAACCTGAAAGTTTGCTCGTATTATGAAAGTGAAAGAACCGCACGGAATAGACTCCTGTCCTTAAAGGTGTTTACGTCGCGCAATCGCTGTCAGCCTCTAGACGTAACGACCCAGGATTAATGTAGTCGGCGATCGGTATTTCAACAGCGATGAAACCGGAAAACGGAAGATGATGGCAAGAAGCAAAAAAACGAGAGAGAAAGAGAGAGAGATTGTGAGGAGAGCTCTTTTGTTTTCTGATGATGAAAAAGAACCTGCATGGGGCTGTATTTATAAGCCAACCATGCAGCTCTCAATCCCCAAAAACATGGAGAGTTTGTTGGATCTGATAAGTCAGCTTAATCTGGATGATAAGTGATAGAGATAATTGATGCGGTAATTATCATACATAAAAAGCGTAACAAGTTTTAACCTCTAATGCCTAGCCACTGTCTTACCACATATACAGGCAAGCGTACCTGATCGTAAGTAATATAGTGTAGGAAAGTCCAGGTATCGTATCTACCACTGGGAACGGTCAAGTTATCGTAGATTACTAATCTAAATCAGTTTAATTAACCTAAAGCTTTTTTTTTTGGGGGGGGGGGTTATGAAAAAGGTTTTAATACTAAAAAGACAACTAAATTATCTACGAACTAAGAAAGCAATTAAAGAGATTGATTAAGAACTATATGAAGAAAAACAGTAGCACTTATTATGGTATAGTGAATCCCCAAGTGGATGATTTAAATAGGCCAAAGGTTTGGTTGTTTTGGTTATTGTAGGAATTTAAGTCTAGGACACCCTAACATGTAGTGATTATGGTTATTAACTAGGTCTTGGTCCTCCTAGTTCCAATACTTAGGTCGTTTGTCAGGCAACCTAGCACCGGAAATCCGATCCTAATTCTATTGCATGGTTTTCTACCTCCAGGTCACTCTCGGTCCAAGTAACCACTTAACACAACTCTCTTGGTCAAAGGGTAGGTTAAGGTAGGTTGATTATCCTATCGGAGTCTATCTATTTTGGTCAAACAGATACACCCAACCAATGAGTTCAAATAACCAAACAATAATAATCAGAACGGAACCATAACACACATTCAATCAACCAAAAACAAACCAATAAACATTAATTACGAAATCATCATCCACAATGGTTCATCGACCATGACAAGTACCACTATTAAAAGACTACTCACTAATCATAATGTAAACAGAAAACATGATAGTAGACATGATACCGACAATACAACGACGGATGATCAAAGATCGAACCCCACAGCGTATCGGCACCATTCTAACTTTCACTCTCCCCGTATATGCGTCTCTGTGAGTCTCCAAGTATTCGTGTCTATTTCTCGTACACTGAACTGAAGGAGGAGGCTGGTATTTAAAAGAAAATGTCCAGGGCCCATTTGGCGATCGCCAGACTGCTGGTTTCGCGGCGCCAAGCACTTAGGTCAAACCATGGTCTTCATCTTTGTCGAACTTGGCGGCGCCAGATCCTGAACTTCGCGGACGCCAGATGGTTACTGGATTGAACTTGTGCATTTTTCACGTTTTCTCGCATTTTTTCGTACTTTTCCGTTCCACGGCCTCCAAATCCTACATAAACAATAATAACTCATTTAGTGAGTGAAATGATCAGAAATGGGTGAGAAATGGGGTAAAGTCATACAATTAAGCTCAACCAAAACATGTATAATTTTGGTGTTATCAAAATCCTCACACTTAAGCTTTGATTGTCCTCAATCAAAAGACTGAAAGATAAGAAAGATAACTCCAAAATTATCTCCACCCAAGATCATCCAAGAGAACAGAGTATACTCACACAATCGAACACACAAACAAGACTCGTCAAGCAATCGGAAACCAAGATCAACCTTTTACCCTCACATAGTATGAATAATCATGTAAAGTGTATCTCTCGGGGGTAAAAGTGTATATGTAAGTGATCACACCAATACTCGACTAATTCCCGCATGCATAAGCTTGTCACCAAATCTAATCTCCACCACTGAGAAGTTGTCAACCGTCAAGAGGACTTTAGGGTTGTAACGTTAGGCTAAGGGTTAAGGGTAGGATAAAGGATATATAAGTGACTAAGGGTTGCAGCAAAAACCTGAAAACCAATCAGTTCAAGATCCAAATTAATCATCTGACTTTTGAGATTTTTCTTAGAGCTCGGGATTTCTATCATTATCACTTTTATATCGGCCTAAGCATATTGCTTATTTGTGGCTTCGATATTTTTCTTTTCTTTTTCAGCACATCGACTCTTTGATTTTTTTTCTTTTTGAATGAGTCGTTTTCTCTCTTTCTTTTCTTTTCTTTTTAAGCTCTCTACTTTTTTTCTTTGAGTAGCAACTATGTTGCTTTTTTACTCTTTTGCTCTTTTTCTCTTTTTTTTAATCCCTTTCTCTATTTGTCAGATTCATAAAATGGACCAAAAACATGAAAAGCATTCAACTTTGAGCTACGGCCAAAAGATAGATAAAAATTAGGCTAAAGGATAAATGTATTGGGTAAAGAAATGAAAAGGCTAAGGCTCAAAAAGGTTACAAGGGATAAAGTACTAAAGATGAGTACTTTCAATCAAAGGCTAGGCAAATCAAATAACCTTATGGTGAGGTTATCTGACGACGGCTAAATGGGTTAGAAACGAAGGCCTCTATCAGTGCAATGGTGATAAATACTTCTCTTATGTGGTCTCGACAAGCATTCAAATGACAAGTTCTACCTTGGGTCAAAGTCGGTTGAGGTCAGGGACGGACCTAGAAAAATTTTCAAACGGTGGCACCACTTGACTATAATATATATATATATATAAGTTTTTTTTAGAAAGTTTATATTGGTTTAGTGGTTAGTTTCTTGTTTTTCAAACGAAAGATCTTGTGTTCGAGTCTTGTTAACAAATTTTTTAGAAAAATAATAAATGTAACATTAAAAGCTAAAAAATTAGAAAAATGTGTCTAACTAGATTTGAACCCAAGACCTCACCTATAAAAAGTAAGGAACTAACCAACTAAGCCAAGGGAAGCTTGTGTTATTAATTGCAGTTTCAAAATATATATGATAGCACAGAACAAATTAGTACGGTGGCACCATATATTTTTTTACACTGTGACGGAGGAGTGATACGGTGGCCCGTGCCACCGTGGGCACTTCCTTGGGTCCGTCCCTGGTTGAGGTAGACACGTGATCAGCACGAGCTGAAATAACTGTTTTGCAGAAGACGGGTTTTCACAGAGGTTTATTCTGTAGAGCTTCTATCAGGCATCACAGAGGCTCTGCCCTTTTTGACTTGTACGAACACTTAGCTTCTGCGAAAATCTTCTGTGACTTCTTTTCTTCTGTGAGCATTCTGATGAAGGTACCTTGCTTTTTTTATCTGTATCTTTACATGTTCAGAGGTCTGGAGCTAACAATCTCCCCCTAAGTATGGATAAAGAAAAAAGTGCAAGGTAGTGTGATGAAGTTCTTTTAAAAGACAAGAGGTGAGTGATTCTCATCCTCTGTAAAACGTTACAATACTGAAAAATGAAATTTACAGAATTACAAGATTTTCATTTACACTAGACAAGGCTATTCTACTGCAGAGTTCGGGAAATCATCTATGCCATCGCCCTTGAGTACAAGATACACATCATACATGAAGGTACGAAATTGATCTAATTCTGAATTGCCTCGAATAGAGGTTGAGCTTCGTCTCTGTTAATTCTCCCTTTCTTCACATCTGTGGCAATAGACTTGTAAATTCAAGTGAGTGTCTCTGATGTGTACTTGTGCCTCTCTTCTAGAGCAAAGAATCGTTGAATCTCATCTGCATCACTGTAAACATATCCGAACAGAGGAGTATGCACGATGGTTGAAGGGATTATGTGCAAGACAGTAACAAGGTTTACCGTGTCCAATGTTATAAGACACTAGTGGGTCATATTGCTACACACCCAATTAGAGATAACTTGGATCTACCAGTTGTGTGAGAATAATTAGTGTAATTAATTATTAAAGAGATAAATAAATAATAAACAGTTATTTATTATTTATTAGATAAATATTAGTTTAATATTTATGAATAATTAATTAATTGTTAATTAATTAATTAAATGGGTTATTATTTAATTAATAGTTTATTAATTAAATAAATGGTTTTTAGTTTAATTAAAAAGCTTGCAGGCTTTATTAGTTGAACGGGCTTTCTACATTGGGTATTACCATAATTAGTTCTATAAATATGGTAAACCTAATAGAATATTCAATCCCAATCCATTATATGCTTAGAGAAAAGAAAAAAGCCAGAAAAAACCCTCTCATTCTCTCTCTCTTTTTCGACAAACACACACACACATACACAAATCAGTTTGATTTGTGTATTGGGTAATCCTCTAGGCGGTCTAGCAGCTGATCTCGTGGTGGTGTAGTAGTGGTGTACTCCCCGTTAGCAATCTAGACAATCGTTCAAAAGGTAGCCTAAAGGTATAATCTTTAACCCACACTGAATTGTGTCTGTATTTGTTTTGGTTGGATCTATTGATTGTGAGTTGGTTTTTATTCCGCTGTGCATGTTTTGTATTCACCAATTCCCAACAATGGTGTTGTGTTGTACTTTGAGGATCCAGGTAGGGCGGTTCTGTGGTGGAGAGATGCACATTTTTTCTTGCACTAGCCAATAGCCCATATCGAAATCCGTCTTGCTGAAACGCATCACCTTGGCCCTCATTACTTCTCTCAATCTTCTCAGAGAATGACCATAGGTTCTGCAGTTGTCTGCTGTCTGCTGTCTTCCCAAATTGCGCATAATTCTGCATGATTTTGTACATATACATCAAATCAACAGTTATGATCATTAATATAGATAATCCTTTTGAAGGATAATATCTAGATTTGAAGTAACCAAACGAACTAACCTTTTAATGCACTCATTTATTTGTTATTTTTCGTTTATTTTGTAGAGATGCTTATATATATTATCAAATTAAATTATTATTTAATATACCTGTTAACTTACCAAGAAACAACAAACTTATTTATCAACTATTTGATTTATCATGAAATTTAATATAGAGTTAATTACATTTTTCATCCCTATGGTTTGTTAAAAATTGCGTCCATATGGTTTTGAAATTACAAATGTTGATCCTATGGTTTGTAATTCATTTCTACTTTCGTCTCTGAGGCTAATTACTAATATTAGGTATGAGAGACTAAAATATAAACAAATTGTGAACCAACAAGGATGAAGAAAACAACCAAGTTTATATCATAAAGGTGAAAGTACTAATGAATTATAATTCATGAGGGTGAAGATCATAATTTCAAAATCATAGGGACGGAAATAGAAGTTTTCAACAATTATTCGGACTAAAAATGCAATTTACTCTTTTAATTTAGAGTAAACTACAATTTGGTCCTTGTGGTTTATACAAATCTTCAAAGTGATCCTTAGACTGCAATAACTACAATTATTGTCCGTAATGTTTACATTTTACTTTGAAAATCATCCCTTATTGTAGAGCTGTTCATGGGCGGTACGTCCCGCTAAGCCCGGTCCGCTTGGCCCGTTAGAAAAGCGGGCTTGGACAACTATTGCTGAAAAGATGGGCGGGCTTGGGCAATGAAAAAAAGAATTCGGGCAAGCCCGCCTGGCCCGTTATATTTTTATAGTTTATTTAAATTTTATATATAACTAATAATTTAGTGTTTTTTTATCAAAAAAGATTGAGAAGTAACTTTGGATTTAATAATTTCATGTATTTTTATAAATTGTTAGAGAGTTTTTTCATTCGGGGAATTAATTGGATTGTTGCGAGTGGAACAAATGGGGCTAGAAAATGTTCATAGTTCATATATAAACTATAGTAATTTTTCCATATGTCATGTACATTATTCTTTACATTTTATTTTTATGTCAAAAAATATTTATATAATTTAAATGATTTACGTAACTTAAAACTATATATTATCTTTGTTTTTAAATGTAAAAAAATAAGTCCGCTAGCCCGTGGGCAAACCCGGTAAAACGGGCTTGGGCTTTCTATATTAGGCCCATTGGGCAAAAAAAACAACAACATTAGGCCCGACCCGGGCCTACAAATGATCACCTCTACCTTATTGCCAACTCCGTTAAAATTGTCTGTTAAGTAGGGGTATTTTGGTCTTTTCACACTTTCTTACTATTAATATATACTGTTTTATCTATAAAATATTAATATATGTGTATTTGTAGAGTGTGTGTATATATATATATATAATAGATATGCAATTAACACCCCCAATCTCATTTGAAACACCTTTACAGAATGACTACTATCGCTACAACACCTCCATGGAACCCCACCACCGGTATTGCAGCACCTTTACAGAACCACCAACCCACTGCCATTCCAGCACCTCCATGGAACCACCACCACAGTCGTTTCAACATCTCCAATAAAACCACCAACCATCGTTGTAGCACATCTACAAAACCACCATCACCTCCATTTCCTATTTCCTATGAACCACTTGTGAAACAGTCAAAGCACATTTGAAGCCATCGAAGATTCTTCTATTGAACGTTATAAATTGATTGAAGAATTAGGTAAGTTATAAGTCGATTAAACCCATCGAAGGTTTAAACATCTGATCGTTTGAAGCCATTGTAGATGGACAAATTCTTTCCGCATGGATGATAGACATATTCAAGCTGCTAGACAGATTCAAACATCAAATATAGACAAGCGATCATTTCTTCATTCATATCTCTGTCAAGGTGGGTGTCTGATTGCGTAAGATCCAACAAATATGGTGAGAGTTAACATATGCAATAAGGCTGGGATTTAGAAGACATGATAGGTGGTATCTATTTTTATTTTTCACAAAACGGCTGGGGACGAAGGTGGGGATTCGAGGTATCAATGAGGTAATGCATCAATGAGTTGTAAACATGCTTAATGTATATATACATTAAAAACTATTTAATAAAGGTTAGAGCAAATATTATTGTATCCGAGATCTTAAGATGAGGAAATAATATTCAAGTCAAACAAAGTCAAAGTATGGAGGTCAAAGAAGAAAGTCAAGCATCAAAGTCAAAGTCAAAGCATTAAATGGCAAAGTCAAAGTCATGTAATTAGAGAGTTTGACTAATTAGCTTAGCATATAAATAGAAGGAGTTAGTGAGAGTTAAGTAAGGAGCTTAATTGTAATATTCATAAGAGAGTTCTAGAGAGAGAAAGTAGATCTTGTATCAATTTCATATGGAATGAAGAATTTGTTTGTTTGATTCATTGTTTCTTGTATTTACAATTGGTACTAGAGCTATGGTAGAAGATTTGTGCTTGTATAAATGGGGAGATTGTTAGTTGTTTGGCTTGAAAACAAAAGATCGTTAAAGCTGAAGTTCATTTTGAAGAGTAATCTCGAATACAAAAGGGGAGATTGTTAGAGCAAATATTATTGTATCCGAGAGATCTTAAGATGAGGAAATAATATTCAAGTCAAACAAAGTCAAAGTATGAAGGTAAAAGAAGAAAGTCAAGCATCAAAGTCAAAGTCAAAACATTAAATAGAAAAGTCAAATATCATGTAATTAGAGAGTTTGACTAATTAGCTTAGCATATAAATAAAAGGAGTTAGTAAGAGTTAAGTAAGGAGCTTAATTGTAATATTCATAAGCGAGTTCTAGAAAGAGAAACTAGAGAGAGAAAGTAGATCTTGTATCAATTTCATATGAAATGAAGAATTTGTTTGTTTAATTCATTGTTTCTTGTACTTACAATTCTTGTTAGTTCAAGAAATCAAAACAATTAGAGGGAGAGAGACCATGAAGTCATCATCTTATTCATCAATGGTGGAAAGTACAAAACACCTTGCAAAATACACACAAGATTTAGTAGACGACTCTCATAATCTCTCTACAATGCCACTCCATCTCTATATATACCTCTACACATAAGCCCCACTATCTATAAAATATTTACACTTTAAGCCCTCACACTCTATTTATTATTATAAAAGGGTTTCTTTATAAAACTTTCACAGATTAGGACATTTTATGTCCTAACAATCTCCCCCTAAAGTTTTATAAAGAAGTATCTCTGATCTTCTCCCCCTGCTTCTGTAAAAAAACTTTAGTAGTGCACGGCTACGTTGAATATTCCAAGCTCCTCCTCAAAATAAGCTCCAAAACTTCAGTATTAACTGAATAGCAAACTCAAAGTGGAACTGACTGCACAAATACAGCTGTAAATCTGTATACAACTCAACTCAACTGTTAGTCGCAGAATCCAACTATTGTCCTTCAAGCTAGTTGATTCATCCCATTTGGGGAATGGATATATGTGCGAGAAGCTTCCTTGTTTAGTGCAAGACCAGCAAAAAAATCAATGAGACTGCTCGTTATAGTACAAGCTTAAAATCTGATAAGCTCAACAACAGGGAAAAACTTCAAAGAACTTGGATCACCAAGACACCATAATCATGAAAGAGCTGGGAGTAGATACACTTTTCTTCTTTGAATTCTCTACTACTCAAGATGCAGCTGATTTCCAAAATACTTTCAGAGACAGAAAGTAAACAAAATTTGATTCAATCTTCTTAAACAGTCAGATGACAAAAACCGCCTTCAAAACTTTTGTGCCGATAAGCGCAACCATGTCGACAATGAGTGATTAGGAAGTATACCACCCACAAGAAACCATATACTCTGAAGTTGGCAAGGGGGAGTGAATAAATTCTGAAGAAAATATTGCAGGGAATCATCCTTTTGATCAATCCAACTAAATACAAAATTCGATCACTAACGTCCTGAAATCATTACAAATCTGACTTGGCTTCAAAGGGTTTGGAACAGCTGGGGGAATGAGAGAAATTCAATTTTCAAGAGATGAAAAATTGAATTTTGGGCTTTTATTGGGATTTAAAAAATATAGAGACGAAAACTTGGCCATTTAAGCACAGGATTTCTGAAGCTAACTGGAATTGAATTGGAGTGGATCCGGATTAATACAAAAATTTGTGATCAATCTTGGCCAATCTGAACTTCACGGCCCAATAAGAAATTTAGGCCCAAATGAATAAATCGTGTACACTCGATTTGTTGATCCAGCTCTCCTAAGACCTGATGAAATGATAATGATCCTGATTCTTTACTTAGTGAATAGGTTTTTACTTCTGTTATAGCTTAAGGAATTATCACTGAGTCTGTTCAGTGTTATTCCATGTTACTTATGCTGTAACTTACCTTTATAGATCAGGATCAGGATCAGGAGACTAACGAGTCTATTCTGCAGTCTACTGATCCTGTCCACTGAAGTGAAGACCTCCCTCTGAAGACATTAAGATCATACACAAAGAACCATCAGCGACGTCGAAGAAATAGCTGATGACAGGAACAGCATGCTCGTGATCTGAAGACGGAACTCAGTGATAGCAGTCTGTTCACTATCGTATGACATCCTGAAGATTCATCAGGATACACGTGACCCTGAACGTCCCCAGTTTCAGGACTCTAGTCACTGATCAGTATCCTGATCCTGAAGGATTAGAACAATGTCTTAGTCTAATGCACAAAAGGATTACACGCCTTTTCTGACACAATAGTACATAAGAGCAGTTACTTTACTGTTCCCTCCGTACTTATCAGACCATAAGGCAACTGTTTACAAACATCCTCTTTTGCACACCATGCAAAGAGTATTTGTTTATAGTAAATAGTACAACAGACCACTCACATTGTGACACGTCACAATAGTAGGTCTGCATGCATTTAATGCATGGAGTATAAATAGGACGTGAAGAGATGTTCTCCATACTTCTTCTTCATCCTAATTCTACTCAAGTCCTTTCTCTCTTTATCCCTCTATCTTCTTTCTTTATTCTCTTCTCACTTAGTGCATAGTGAAAGAACTTAGATTGTTTAGTTTAGACTACTTGTCTTTTCTATTTCCGCAACAATCTGTAAATTCATATTGTTTATAAAACAAGAATTTAAAAGTGAGAAAATTGTGTGATTATATTCAACCCCCCCCCCCCCTTCTATAATCCCAATCACTATCCTTACTTGAAGGTCACCTACTTGGGACCAACACGATTGATCATATAATCTTTGGTGCGCATCAAAAAATTAATTTTGTACTGGATATATCATTTTAAGCTCTTCAAATAAATGTCCTGTCTATAAACCATGATCTTGAACTTGAACAATTAAGTATCCATGAAATAAAGAAGCTCTTTAATTTGACGTCAATAATACAGGGGCTGAACGTGAATAAATTCACAAACATGAAGTGCAGGGACCATTGATGTCATAAAAGCAGAAGATTCAGATCTGATCTCATTTGAATAATTCTCGTAACATTAAAATCCATAAAATGTCACGTAACATCTTTAATAAACTCACGTGACACGTAACATGCTTTTGTTGGACAAGAATGGTGTTGATCCAGCTCATCTATGACCTGATGAAATACCAATGAGCCTATCTCTTGTAACTAAAAATACTTAGCAATGTATAATGCTTTGGAAACTACAGTGAGTCTGTTCGCTGACCGTTTCATCCTTCAAAGCATTTACTCACATAAAGCATCAGCGATTGCTTGTCTCCCTGACTCTGTTCAGTAATAGCAAGAGCTGATAACAGCTAAGTATTCCTTGAAGACTAATAGTCATGTCTCTAAGAAACCATCAACGCCATCTATTGATGCAAGCTAATGATAGAGTCAGCGATGCTCATGATCTGAAGTTGAAATCAGTGACAGCGAGCTGACTAACCTAACATGACGTTCTTCAGATAACAAGTCATAGCGACTCCCTGATCCTTCCCAAGGATTAGCGACTCTAATGCTGATCAGTGACTTGTTTTCCAAGAATTCCATATTTGTCTTCTTGTCCTATATGCACAAAAAGGATTTGATTGCCTTTCTGACAATAGTACAAAAGAGATGTCTCTTTACTGTTCCCTCCGTACTTATCACCCATAAGGCATTCACTATAAGCCATGACCCTACTACGCATGGGCATTACTCTATAGTAGAATAGTACAACAAAACCAATCTTTACACAACACGTGTAAAGTTGGGTATGTCATGCATTTAATGCATGGGGTATAAATATAAACAATGGGTTGTTCTTCAAACCACCTTGGTCCATTATCTTATACCCCAAATCCTTTCCTCTATCTAATTCTTCTAAGTTCTTTCTCTATAAATTCTATACTTGCTTTGTGCATAAGCAAATGCTAGGTGTCTCAAATTAAGATCGTTTTAGATCTTGACATAGTCTTGATCTTATTCAACAAACAATCTAGTTTAATCTATACAAAGACTTCATAGAAGTCATAGATTAAATTATATAGAAGAAACTGTGTTGATTGTATTCAACCCCCCTTCTAAAATACAAATTACTATAAATTTACTTATTGGCCATCCCATAGGGACCAACAAATGCATTCCATGCACATTAAGAGAATTCTTGGTCAACTCACCCTCACGTAACATGTTTTCTTATGCACACACACAACTGCTCACATGCAAAGCACATGTCACGTAACATGGCACAAATAATCACGTGGCTGGCACAAGTGCGTTTTCAACTCACGTAACATGGTTTTTAAAATCCATCCATAAACATGCATGCACATGACTACTCTTTGAACTTTTCGGTCAACACTCACACATCAGCACAAACACCCAAGTAACATTGCTTGAATTTTTCTTTGCACTGCACATGCAACCACAAGTCAGCCACACGCTGGCTGATGCGGTAATTATCGTATATAAAAAGCATAACAAGTTTTAACCTCTAATGCCTAGCCACTGTCTTACCACATATACAGGCAAGCGTACCTGATCGTGAGTAATATAGTGTAGGAAAGTCCAGGTATCGTATCTACCACTGGGAACGGTCAAGTTTTATAGACTAATGATCCAAACCAGTTTAATCAACCTAAAGCTTTTGGGGGTTTTGTTTTTAGAAAAGTATTTTGAAATATAAAAGACAAATAATAAATTAACCTAACCAAGAAGTGGAAAACTGATGAACAGACATACATTGGAGATAGGTGAATCCATTATGGTTTACTTTCATAAGACATAGATTTATGATCGTTGTCAGAATTTAAGCACAAAGCACCCGAACAGGTATATCTAAGATTATCAACTAGGTCTCGGTCCTCCTAGCCCAATACTTAGGTCGTTTGTCAGGCAACCTAGTACCGGAAATCCGATTCTAATTCTATTGCATGGCTTTTCTACTATCTGGTCACTCTTGGTCCAAGTAACCTCTTAACACAACCTATTGGTCCAAGGTCAAGCTAAGGTAGGTTGATTATCCTTTCGGAGTCTATCTGCTTTGGTCTAACAAAAAACACCCAACCGATTGAATTCAAATTGCCAAACAATATAAATTAAAACGGAATCAAAGACAACATTCAACAAATCACGCATCTAATTAATAAACTAAAATTCAAAGTATTCAAACCATAATAGACACACAAGAGGAATCAACACATAGACATGTCAATTACAAATGCTTAGACAAACCAACTAAAGACCGGCCGATTTGGCGTAGCATCCCCTCGACTCAGCTCCTCCGTAGCCATCACATCGAGCCTCCGACTTCTCGGGTTGGAAACCCTAAGCGGCTCCCAACATCTAACCTAATCTAATTATTTTGAGAGAGTTTTCTAATTATCTGAATGCATAAACTGAATGACCCTAGGCTTGTATTTATAATAAACTCGGCAGGGGTCATTTGGCGTTCGCGAAACGGCCAGTTTGGCGGCGCTAAACACTTATCAAACAACCCTACTTTTTTGGAAGCTTCCGATGAGAAAATCCCTTCTTCGCGGCGCGAAGCTCCCCTTCGCGGCGCGAGCATGGTCCTCGCGGCGCGAGCCAATCTCTTCGCGGCGCGAGCAGTGTAGTTCCAGCTTCCGAGATCTTCCGGAATATTCTTCTCGCCTTATCTGTTGAAGATCCGTCTTTTGGAGGAATTTATCTGTCTTCGGGAGTAAGAAAACCGCCTTAGGAGCCAAGAAAAGTCCGTATTTGCAAAGCTTGCACAAAAGTTTCCTTTTTGACGATTTTCACCCTCTTTTTATACCTTTATGCTCAAGCACCTCCAAAACCTACAAAATCAGGATTAACACCTTTTTAAGTCAAACAATATCGAAAATACTCTCAAAATGAACATAAAAGTGGGGAATTGATGCGAGTAAAATATGTATAATTTTGGAGTTATCACTGGCACGTGCGTGACATACTCACATGTTACATCTCGTAACATAGAGACACACGCTGGACACACACACGCCAATCTCATGTCAACCTCCATCCATGACGCATGTCAGCTCACATCCCATATGATTTCTCGTGCAAGACACACGCCTACCACACTTATACACACGCAAGCCACACGCCATCACATTCCTTGCACACGCCCTCTGATAACTCCAAAATTATACATGTTTTGGTAGTTTCGGTTTGCAATGTTTAACCCCATTTTGACCCATTTTCTGGATGTTTTACTCACAAAAGCTATTGAATATTGGTTTTACAGGTTTTGGAGGCCCTTGAGCGGAAAAGTACTAAAAGTTGTGAAAAAGTGGGAAAAAGTGCAAAAAGTGGAACAGAAGTCCTTTGCGTCCGCGAAGTGATAATTCTCGCGCTGTGAAGTGTAGAGATTCTAGAAGATTCATGCTTTTGGTGGATTTCGCGTTGGAGTTCAGGAGTTTAGCGTTCGCGAAGTGTTTAAAGACCCTCAATGGAATATTCTAGAAGGAGCTGATTTGGAGATTTAGGGTTCGTTAAGTGTTTCGCGCCGCGAAGCTGCTGCTTCGCGATCGTGAAGTGGGCCGACAGCTTTTATAAATACTGGCTTCTAACCTGGTTTTGAGATATAGAGTCATAGATTAGATAGCTTTATTCCAGAGTCAGTTTGCAGTAAAAGTGAGAGAGAGAGAGAGAGAGAGAGAGATTTTATGAGCGTAGAGCGTGAGAGGATTATCACCCGGAGTCTGTTATCCGGTATCTGATCATCTCCAGTTTCATGGTCTGTCTAAAGTCTGTCTTTTTAATCTTTATTTGTTGTTTTTAGTTATGTCTAGTGAGTAGTTGTTCTAGTAGTGCTTATTATGGTTTTGATGAACCTTGTTGGATGATGTTTTGATACTTAATTGATTTAGTAGTTTTGTTTGATTAATTGAATGTTTGTCTTTGATTCCAAGTTAATGTTTTGACTGTGGCTTTTCTGAACTTGTTGGTTGGGTGTATCTATTGTTGGATAGGTAGACTCATTCGGGTTAATCAACCTCCTTTATCTCTTATTCCGGTAAAACGGAGTAAAGTGGTAATTAGTGTGCTTGAACCATAAGTATACTATTTAGTAAGATCCCACAACCTAGCATTAATTAGGATAACTTTTGCTAAGATTGCCTGACGACTAGTCCTTGCAATTGGGTCGGGAAACCAACCTGGTTTATAATCAGAGATAATACATGTTAGGGTGCCTTTAGCTTAAATTCCTACAATAATCAAATAAACTACACTTTTGTGATTTAAATAACTCATCCACAAGGGGATTCAACCTAAACCATAATAAGTACTATCTTAGTTAATTATTGTTTAAAGTAAAGTTTTAATCTTTTTCTTGTTTTAAAATAGCTTTCAAAATAAAAACCCCCTCTAGATTAATTGAACTTTTTAAGGTTTGCTTTGAATAACTTGACTGTTCCCAGTGGTAAGAACGATACCCGGACTTTCCTAAACTATATTGCTATCGATCAGGTACGCTTGCCTGTGAATGGTGATTGGTTAAGGTTATTTTGTGGTTAAACTTGGTTTTGTTTTAATATCAGGGGTGGCCCTAGGCATAGGCCAAAGGGGCGGTGGCCCAGGGCATCATCTAGCCTAAGGGCATCACTTTTTACAAGCACAAGTATTCATTAGTAGGTTCAATGCTTTTGGACCTAATTTTACTACAGTTGTGATTTATGAGCGCTTCATATATGGATACCAAATCAATCTTGGCCTAGCTTGAGTTGGCTCCAAACCCTTTAAATTGTTGTTTGGTTTTTCGTTTGCATACTAAATGGGCATTCTTTTGAGATTTCGCCATGGGCATCCGAAATCTCAGGACCGGCCCTGTTTAATATATACATTTGACACCATCACCCTCCACTCACAAGCTGCCATGTAAGCCCATAACCTTTAAAAGAATTCGGTCAGCACCATCTGACCGAGTGCTGACCAGTTGTCGACCGAGAGTTTTCCCGCTGACCGAGGTGCTATCTAAGCAAAAACATGTTGACCGAGAGATTGTACTTGCTGATCGAGTTTCTTTTATGTGAGAAAGGGATGTGATGTGTGCAGATATATATATATATATATATATATATAATCCTTCACAAGTTTTAACCTTTAGCTTTACCCTTAACTACTGATCACACATTCACAGGCAAGCGTACCTGATCGGGTATAATATAGTTTAGGTAAGTTCCAAGTATCGTTCTTACCACTAGGAACAGTGAAGCTACTTAATCTTGGTTTAAAGTTTAATTAATTAACCGACTAACGATGTGGGTTTTACTAAAACAATTATTAACTAAGAAAGCAAATTAAAAATCTAAACTTTATTTTACCAAAGGAGAAAACAAGTACTTACTATGGATATTAGAATCCCTTTTCAGATGATTTGACATAAATTACCAAAACACATAGATTTAATGGTTATTGTAAGAATTTTAGCATATAGCACCCTAACATGAATTATCTGTGATTGCAAACCAGGTTGGTCTCCCCGGTCCAAGTACAAGGATTAGAAATCTAGCACAAATCACCCTAATTATTGCCAATTCGTGGGACCCTACTAACCAAACTATTTTTGGTCCAAATAGATTTCTTACCACGTCACCAAAGCGAAAGGTAGAAGAGGTTTAATTTAACCAGAAATAGAGTCTGTTTATTTATCAATAAACACACCTAATCACCGAGTTCAAGTAGCCACAGTTAAAACAATAATTAGGAATCACAAGACAACCATTCAATAAACCATAAATCTAATTAAACAAATAAAACCAAAAGTCAAATCATCCTACAAGTTCATCAATCCATAGCAAGTACCTAAGTTAACTAGCTGCTAAACATAATGTAAACAGGACACAAGAATAATATGAACACATTATGCAAACCGTGCAGCAAGTGAGGAACGAGCACCGGCAAGACGACTCCGAGTAAGAACTGGCGAAGTTTCACCCTTTTTAAGCACCGCTTTCACTGCTGGTTCATACAACTCCCTCATTTGCTAGCTAATCTGGGCTTTCCTCTGTTTTTCTGAAGTATTTATTTTGATGCTCTTGAAACCTGGACTGGAGTTTGTATTTAAAGAAGAGGTTCGACCCACCTCGCGATCGCGAGGCGGCTACTTCGCGGCGCGAGCCACTCTAAGAAGCCCTAAAATCGAATCTTGAATCTTCTAGAATCTTCTAATCCGGGTTGACTTCTTGTTTTTGACAGTTGAAAGCGCTTTCGCGACTCCAAATCAGTTACATGAAGGAATCTTCTAGAATATTGCCATCCTCGCGTCGCTAGACTTGGGTCTCGCGATCGCGAGGCACTTCTATTCCCAACTTTATACCAACTTCATGCTTTTTCACCTTTGTTTGTGCTTTTATGATCACAGACCTCCAAATCCTTTTAAAACTGAAAAACAAAGATATTCGGGAGTGAATTGTACAAAAATAAGCTAAAATGGGATAAAACGATATAATTCCGAACGACCCAAACATGTATAATTTTGGGGTTATCAGGATGTTACGAGCTTCTGATTAGTGTTACGTGACTCTGACCGAATTTTGAAATCAGACGCGTAACATAAGCATATCTGACTCGTAACATAAGGAGATCTGAGCAATTTCTTCCATGAACAAACCTCCATTGATGAACATTGAACAAAACTTCGAAAAACTATGAAAATATGCTCAAAAATCATCAAATCTACATATTTAAGCATCAAAAACTCAAATCTAACATCAAACTAACATCAATCCAGATCCAAAACTTGAAATCTTTAATATCTTCAATCTCCAAATCATTTTTCACGAATTTTGCATGAAAGCTCCAAAAATCCAAAATTTTACCCTCCAATTGCTTGATTTCTATGGATCGAAACGAATTGGATAATTCGTTCCAGTTCTGATACCACTTGTTAGTTCAAGAAATCAAAACAATTAGAGGGAGAGAAACCATGAAGTCATCATCTTATTCATCAATGGTGGAAAGTACAAAACACCTTGAAAAATACACATAAGATTTAGTAGATGTAACACCTTATCTCAAAATTAATTAAATTGCGAAATAAAATAAAAAAAATTCGATTTTTAAAGAAAAATCCAAAATTCGGTAGAAAATTTAAAAGCAAACGATTCAAGTACTAACCCAAGAAATAACCAAGTTTGAATGTTTTACCAAAAATAATTAACTAAAAATTAAAAAAAATTCTATTGCAAGGCGAACGAACGGAACTGTCACTGCCAAAAATCAAGCCGGGGCCTTGCCCTTATCCACACCCGAACTGGTACCTGGAAAAAGGGGAAACAACTAAAAGGGTAAGCGAAAACGCTTAGTGAGCTGACACTATATACATCTCACATCATCACATGATTACATACCATAATAGGTGCCAATCACAATCATCAACAATGACAACAAACCATGTCAGCAGTCAACAGACTCAAACGTACACACGACTCTCATGAAATCGATATAAATCTCACGTCAGTTAGGACACGAGTCGGCCCCCACAACTCATCAAGGGCATGTGGTTTCCCTTTCTCCCGTCTGTTAGGACACGGGTCGGCCCCCAGAACTCACCAAGGGCATGTGGTTCCCTTTAACACACACTATTACGCATACATAAACACATAACAACGCAAAACATATATAGTGTAACTCACCTGGCGAGATGCTACCCAAGTAAGCACGTCCACAAGAAGAGGTTCACCACGAACAACCTATAGATATACACATGCATACACATATCATAAACCGACCCAAAATGGGTTTCTAACTCTAAACCGACCTCTTACGGAAATAACATAGCAAAACTAGTCCAAGTCCACTCGGCTTCTAGCTCCTAAGTCCACTCGGAACCCTTTCGATGCTGCAACTGAACCTTCACGGTTCGTATCTACTTTTTAGTAGTCTTTTCTCCTTTCGTTTCAACACTTCAACCGGCCTCTCGACGTAGTTCAAGCTTTCGTCCGGATGCATGTCATCCAACGGTATATGCATTGTCCCACCGACCAGACACTTACGCGACTGAGACATGTGGAACGTGTTGTGAATCTGACCCAGGATTTCTGGTAGCTCCAAACGGTAGGCCACCTTCCCAACACGAGTAAGAACCGTAAACGGTCCAATATATCAAGGCCTAAGGTTGCCCTTCTTCCAAAAACGGATTACCCCCTTTCTAGGTGACACCTTTAACAACACTCAGTCACTCACCTGAAACTCTAGGTCCGATCTTCGTCTGTCTGCATAGCTCTTCTGCCTATTCGGAGCCGTTTGCAAACGTTGTTCCCTTATCTTTTGTAAGTTCTCAGTGGTCTTCTGTACCATTTCCGTGCTTCCGGGAACACGCTGACCAACTTCGCCCCAAAGATCGGGTTCGGCATTTCCTCCCGTAAAGTATTTTATATAGATGCCTCACAATGCTCGTATGGATACTGTTGTTATACGAAACTCGGCTAACGGCAAGTACATATTCCAACTATCTCCAAAAATCAAGAACACACGTCCGACGCATACCTTCCAACGTCTGAAAAGTACGCTCGCTTTGTCCATCTGCCTACAAATGAAAAGCGGTACTAAAATGCAACTTTGTATCTAAATCGTCATCGAACCGCTCCTAGAATCGAGAGGTAAGCGAGTCTCTATTTGAGATGATCGACACAGGCACTCCGTACCTTACTACCACCTCTCTCAAGTAGATATTCGCCAACCACTCCGACGAGAAATCTTCCCGAAATTTAGAGTTTCTCATATAGGGAATATTCCATTCATTGTCTCCCCCACTGGCTATGAACAGAGAATCTCACAATATTTACCCCCGGTAATCATTTCTTCCCCACTTGGAGCTCGAACCCTTATCCCTTGCATTTCAAAATCGATGGGATGCAACAATAACTTTACTATTTAATACATAATCTGTTATAGGGTCTATATAACCCCTACCACTCTATTTCTATTGCAATTTGTATCAACAAATCCTTTCAACATTAACACCACTGAACACATTACTCCATTTATCCCCAAACACTTAATCCCGACGGTCCCTACTTGACCCCCGAAGCCTACGGGTGTAACCACCAGTGTAGGAAACACAAGAATCAAGAAAAGATTAGTCTGGACAACAAGCTCGACTTCTTCGTGCACTTAATGCACCTCACTACCATCACGCCTTCTCTTATCTTCGTCTCTAACATCTCAACACATAATAGTCACATTCACTTTTTCATTCCTAACCCAATTCTACAACAATTTCGAACAAACAAGCGTTCATTCCATGATTTACTACAATAACATTCACCAATGAAACGATCACCGATCTATCAGGCATCAGTCTATAAACCCGGTCCATCAAATCCACAAATGCAGCTGAGCAGTAGCGAGGCCGAAAGGCATCACTGAACTCATGGTCCCCATATCTGTTTCTGATTGTTGCCTTATGGATGTCTTTCTCCTTCACCTTAAGCTGGTGCTAACCTGAACAAAGATCAATTCTCGAAACCACGCCGCTCCCTGAAACTGATCAATCAAGTCATCAAATGGTAACCTTGTTGAGTTCCCGATAGTCACTAAACATGCGATGACTCCCGTCCTTCTGCTTTACGAACTGAAAATGGCGCACCCCAAGGCTAGTTGCTCGGCGAAGGAATCCTTCCTCCGAAAGCTCATGCAGCTAACTCGATAGCTCTTGGAGCTTAGTAGCGTCAAACGACAGGGGTCCTCGCAACTGGTGCTGATCTAAGCATCAAATCAAACCTAATCTCAACATGTCTATCGGCTGGAATCCCGATAGATATGCCAAAAACACGTCCGGAGATTCACTGACTACCGATACTTCCTCTCAACCGATCGTCTAAAGCGTAAGCTAAATAACCCGTGCACCCACGCGGCAGGTACCGTCTCATCATCGCAACCGAACGGAACGCCATCTTCGTTCACTTTTTTCGCCGTATACGACCGACTATCCCCCACTTGGGCCTTGGATACGAACCAACTGCCCTGCACAATACACAATCGCTTAGTTCCGACTCAACCAATCTATATCAATCCTCACATTAATTTCTTTCATGGAGCTTGATATGAGATTGATCCGGAACTCGACTTCGAAGATTTCCACGGTGTACTTCTTGTAGATAATCTCTACCTCCTGGATCTTCTCGGCTATAAACTCTGTAACGACAAGCACTGCTCTCTAAGCAGCCACCTAGAGTAACCTCAGGTTGTGGATGTTAACCCATCCAAAATGCGGCTCTAAGCTCCTTTTATCCTCATCCATTCTTCCAAGAAGAATTAACAACTACATTCAAATCCAATACTGGCGTATGGAGCGTCTTCCGCTCCTGGTATCCACCACGTAGACCATCACCAGTCCTTCTTTCCCTTAAATAGGGCATTTGGAAACGCTTCTACGTCAACATAGCTGCGTCTTCGATCCCGCCTCTGCTGCAGACCTTGGCTTCCAGATTCTTTAGCTGCTAGAGCTATCTCGATCTTCGGGTCTATCATCCGACAAACATCTCTCTCCAACTAGAGAGACTATCCTAACCACGACTGCTGGAGTGTCTCTCCAACCTTAAACATAAACATCCCTCCTTAAGTCAGGGTTTACTGTCTCTAGGGAAACCCCCTTCTATCGTCTTCCTCGCGGGTTATCGACCAAACAACCGAGGTTCCACATCCAACCTCCAAATCAGCCTCTTTTAACCTAATAGGTGTATAAAAACTATTCCCACATATTCAATTTCATTCTATAACATAAAACCATTACCTAAACATCCAATTGATGATCAATTGATCATAAATCCCCAACCAATTTCGTACAAACCCTAACCTCTTATTCAACTACATAAACTAGTAAAATCTAACGCTACAAGGGTTTAGAATTCATACCTTGCCATCGATTAACAACCACACTTGATTCTCCGTCGTTTTCCTTCGAGAATCGCTTACACACACCGCTTAACTCCCCAAATTACCGAATTCGTCCTAGAAAATCAGCCAACTTCGACCGTTGCTGCTCCTTACTGGAGTCTCCGATGCTCGATCCCTCCGGTCATATTGAAGAACAATGAGTCGTGAAGCCGCTGTCCAAATTTCACGACGATCCAACGGTTAACGAGGGAGAACAGCCAATCTCCCACGGCTGCGCAATCCTAACAAAAATTTCGAAATTCAACCCCAAACTCATTATAATCGATTTCCAAGCAAAAACCCAACAACACTTTGTCCTAGATGCGATTTTACATCAAAAAACTCACGATAAACAACCTCGAAATGAAAATAATCAAAACCCTAGCTTACGAAAATGATAAATAAGAGTTTGGAAACCATACCTTACGCGATCGACAACGAAACAACAAGGCTCTCAAACCCTCGTCAATCTTTCTCTACTTCGATCTTTTTCTCTCTTTCCCGATCTATCTCTTCTCTCTCGGCTTCTCTCTCTCTTTTGTTTCTCTCCAAGTTAGAAAATAGATTATGAGGTATATCCTTGAAGAGATGAGTATTTATAAACCCGGGCCGGGCTAATCCTCGTAGCCTAAGCCCGTAACTTAATCTAAGTCCACTTACCAATCCTAATTAAAGTCAATTTTCTTAAAACTCTAATCAACTAATTTCAATAATAATAATAATAATAATAAACTAAACTAATATAACTCAAGGATTTGGGGCGTTACAGTAGACAACTCTCATAATCTCTCTACAATGCCACTCCATCTCTATATATACCTCTACACATAAGCCCCTCTATCTATACAATATTTACACTTTAAGCCCTCACACTCTGTTTATTATTATAAAGACTTTTTTATAAAACTTTTACATATTAGGACATTTTATGTCCTAACAATAAAAAAAAGAAAAAAATTAAAAAGACTGAAATACCCCTTATTAAACGTCCTTGTTTTAACTGAGTTAAATGTAGGAACGATGTTTAGAGAAAAATTGAAACAAATGGACTATGATTGTAGTTTTGGAAATTCAAGGATCACTTTTGAAGATTCATATAAATTGAAGGGACCAAAATTATAGTTTACTCCTTTAGATAATTGAATACTAGAAAAGTTTTCCATGAGTTGCCCCTTGATAAACCCATCCAAAAGGCCACATTACAGAAACGATAAAAGGGTATTATTGTAATTTTGAGAATATAATAAAACCTAATATGTGGGACCTAGCAATATTCTTCCTCACTCTATCTCTCAAGACACACCAAATGAGAGAGGAGCTGTAATCACATGGAGCTGTTTGTCTGATGGGGCCTCTCTCTCTCTTTCTCTCTCTCTCTTCCTACCAATTATGAACTAAAAAATTAAAAAAAAAAAGAGGAAAAAAGTTCTTTACCATTTCGATCATCTGAACAAAGAAATGGCTGATGATAAGGTATAAGCATTTTTGTGTATAACTCTTTGTTTTTGCAGTAAATCCTTGTGTTTTTGTTATCATCTGTTGTAAAGTTATGATTCTCTTCTTGAGTTTGAGAAAATTTAAGGAAATGAAGAAGAAAGGAAACCCTCAGTTGAAATAGGTTACTGATTTTGGAAAATGTTGGAGTTTAATTTTTAGGTTATGTTTTTGTTATATGAATTTTACAGCATCAAGTGGACTAGGGTTTCATTAATTAGGGTTTCAGGGTCTTTGATATTACGATTTCTATATGATTTGCGACGATCTAGTTGAATTTTGTTAGATATTATATGGATTTTTGATTTATCTGCTTTTCTGATTCCTGAAGTTTCTTGCCAACTGCATTTCTGGATTATGCTTCTGTTGTAATCTGGTTATATTTAATTTTTTTGAGCTGATCTGATATTAACCTTGTTTATTTTCCTTTTAGATTAGTTGAAATCATCAACAAGTATCTTGTTTTGGTTGTTTTTTTTATCTTTCTGGAACTAGGTTTAGTTTGAATTGGGATTCAATCTCTTGTAGTAACCACTGAATTAGAGATCCATCTATGTTGTTGTTTTTTTCTTCCAATTGTTGGACAAAAATGGTTCCATATTATTTTAGTCATGAGATGGTGAAATAGGAAAAACAGAAGAAATTAAGATGATAGATGATAATAAATAAACTTCATAGATAAAACCACGGTTATTTGGCATCTATTCCACATGAATGTTGGTAATAAGTGCGTGCGTGTCCAACATATTTTCTTTAATAAATGGTGCAGGAAATGTCCACCCAGGTTGTTGATGGAAATGGAGCTGAAACCGGTCACATCATATCCACCACAATCGGAGGCAAGAATGGAGAACCAAAGCAGGTATGTAATTCAGTTTCTATCTGGATCTACACTGAAGTTGCCATTTAGAAATTCTTTAGTTGAAGATTTAATAATTACATGCATACTTGATAATTTTTATACGCATTCTGGACTCTAGATGGGATTCACCTCTTTATGTTTGCTTTTGCATCTCAGCTTTCTAATTTAGTTTGGTTTCGTTTCTAACCTACTGCAACTAGACTGGATAAAAGGCTTGTTGCTGTAGTAATTGGTTCAAGTTTATTAACTTGTTAGTTGATCCTTCTTCATGCAGACCGTTAGTTACATGGCAGAGCGTGTGGTTGGGGCTGGATCTTTTGGAATAGTTTTCCAGGTACGTAACTACGTTTACTTCTCAGATGGCTATATAAGCTTGAATTCATTCTACCTCTAATTTCATGTGATCTTTTTTCATCCTAGGCAAAATGTCTAGAAACTGGGGAAACCGTGGCTATAAAAAAGGTTTTGCAAGACCGAAGATACAAGAACCGTGAGTTGCAGTTAATGCGAACAATGGATCATCCGAATGTGGTTTCTTTAAAGCATTGTTTCTATTCAACGACAAGCAAGGATGAGCTTTTTCTCAACCTAGTGATGGAATATGTCCCTGAGACAATTTTTCGCGTTTTAAAGCATCACAGTGATGCACGTCAAAGGATGCCTCTCATTTATGTGAAACTCTACACATATCAAGTTAGTTTTCTTCTTTCATCCAAAGGGTTCATATTATATTATATATGTTTCTTTTCTTCTTGTTTAAAGCATTAACATGTATGTGAGCATCATTCCAGATTTTTAGGGGGCTAGCATACATGCATATGGTTACTGGAGTATGCCACAGGGACTTGAAGCCTCAAAATGTCCTGGTATGAACACATCTTAGTCTTCTCTTTTGGCATTCCGTTTTATAGCATTGTCCTCATTCTTGTCCGTTGTCTTTCCTTTCCACAGGTGGATCCTCTTACTCACCAAGTGAAGATTTGTGACTTTGGAAGTGCAAAAATGCTAGTATGTTTACTTTATGATACTTTAACCTTTGTCACTGATTAAATAGTAATAGTACGCTCTCATTTATTTACTTAAAGGTGTACCTCATCCTTGGTGATATATTATTCACCAATGGAAGCCATAGTCACAGCTCTCAAGAGTGATTGTTGATGTTGGCATTTGCCTATGTATATATATGTGTGTTTTAATTTCTAAATCTCTTTCGGTTTTCCAATATACAAGTTCTGTTTATTTTGTCATTTTCTATATTGCTACTTGCAGGCTTTTACATATAATTCATATATTCACCATACATCTTTTTGCTGTCATCAGGTGAGGGGAGAAGCAAATATATCGTATATTTGCTCCCGGTTTTATCGGGCACCAGAACTTATTTTTGGTGCTACAGAGTATACGACTTCAATTGATATATGGTCGGCCGGTTGCATTCTTGCTGAACTTCTTCTTGGGCAGGTCAGCAGCAGCTCAAACTGTTAGAGCCTTTGTGAGATTCTTGATTTGAATATAATATTGATTTTTATGGTCTTGTGAAAAACTTTTAGCCACTATTTCCTGGAGAAAATGCAGTGGATCAGCTTGTAGAGATCATTAAGGTTTGGTTTTGTTTTGTAGAGATCATTAAAACATGTTTCAGTATGTTATAAGTTTTTAGTTTCTAACATTCAAAGTATCAGGTCCTGGGCACACCAACTCGAGAAGAACTTCGCTGTATGAATCCAAACTACACTGATTTTAGGTTTCCGCAAGTAAAGGCCCACCCTTGGCACAAGGTATATTTTTGTTCTTTAGAGGATGAAGTCCTTTTCTGGACATAGATTGTACTTCATTCCCTGTGTGACATATGACAGCCATTTTTTATTTTTTCTCCTTGTCTAAGAGACCTGTTTTGTGTGTTGGTATGTTAATTATGCTCCTAAAGGGAGCAAGTAGATGCACCGAGCTATGGATATACATTCCTAAAACACATGTCAAGAGAATTTATATGTTTTATGTTTCGAGGAACAAAAGCCAACATAAGCATAGACAAAAAGACACCTCTTAAGCATTTACAGGACACTTTTCAATGGTGACCGAATCGGTATTCAAATAACAGTAAGATCTGAGAGATTTCACCTTTTGAATGTTTTCTACCATCTTACTTCTCCAAGATGGTGCATGGGGTTTTTTTTTTTTTTCAAATAGAATTTGGATGACACTAGTTACCCATTCAGTCCTACACTCGATATCTAGGGACTAGGATCCTTACTGTTTTTTTTTTTCTTTTTGTATTGTAAGCCAGAAATTAAGCAAATATATGAAGCTGATATAATGATAGCTTATCATACTATATAAAAAGAGTAGAAATGAAGTAGATGATAAGAAGTTTAAGAATGTTATGAATTTTGATGAATGCTCTTTGTAAGTTTCCATTGACTACCAAAGGAGTGTTAGCCTAGTGGTAAGGCTTGGGCACTACATAGTGGTGAACCCGAGTTCGAGCCTTGGGGGACGCATTCTGGAGGTACGGGGGCTTCGACCCCGGGCTGCATGCTTTAGCAGTCGGGCTTCGGCCCAAAATTGCCGAGGATTAGTCTGGGCCCAATGTGGTCTGGGATACCTCTTCCAAAAAAAAAAAAAAAAAAAAAAAAAAAAAAAAAAAAAAAAAAAAAAAAAAAGTTTCCATTGACTGTTAACCCATTGTTGAGGTTCTGGATGGAGGCTTTGTTTAGTAGGAAGGATCGGGCTGTTGGGTGTGTGTTCTCTGTATTTATGTATTATTATTATTATTATTATTTTTTTTTTTGGGGGGGGGGGGTGAAAATATTAGGAAAAAGCAAGGAGCGATAGAGTACATGCATGATAATTTGGTTTTATTGTAGAAAGTCTTAAAGGGATCAGATTCTATATGATCTAGCCAGACCCCACTGACTGCTCTGACATACTTATAAATACTACACCAACATGTAGGCAGGGACGGACCTAGGACAATTTTCAAACGGTGGCACCATATAATTAAGTTTTTGGTTGATTTCGAGAGTTTTTTGTTTTTTCGATTTTTGGTTGATTTTTATTGGCTTTTTTTGATTTTTGTTGCTGAATTGAATTTTTTTTTGGGTTGTTTGATTGACTGCGAGAGAATTTTTCGGTTTTTTAGTTGATTTTGAGAGAAATTTTAGATTTTTTGGTTGATTTCAAGAGAAGATTTCGGTTTTTTGGTTGATTTCGAGTAAAGTCTTTGGTTTTTTGGTTGATTCTGGTAGAATCTTTTGGTGTTTAGGTGCATACCTTAACGTTTCGAAAACGATATGGTGGCACCCTTTAAAATAATATGCTTGCACCTTCATAAAATTCTAAAATTTTACCCTTCGGCGCACAAATTATACGATGGCCCGTGCCACCGTGGCCTCCAAGGGAGGTCCGTCCCTGCATGTAGGCCAATACATTTCTGACGGTGTATGACTTGACACTCTGGGGAAACACTGCAAGATATAGACTACACACCCATGAAACCCTTTCAGCCATCATCTTAGAACAGGATATCCACTTCTTAATTTTCTTTACTTCACTGCAATGTGTGTTTTAAGACTTTCTTGAAGATTAATAAAAATTATGTGCATTTTCATAGTGTGTTCAACTACATGCCATTGTGTTCCAAATGAAATTATCCTCGGCAACTGCTGGTGTGACCTGTGAGTCGAGAGTATTAATTCTCCATAAACTACTTACCAAAATGATACTAATTTCATGACATCTAGAAAATATGTTTAAGATCATGATGCAACTAAATACATATAATGCTGCATAATCCGAGTTTTAACAACTGCAGGAAATTCTGTTGAAATATGCCAATTCTAATGGTTTATTGGTCTTGTTTCAGGTATTTCATAAGCGGATGCCTCCTGAAGCAATCGATCTTACTTCACGGCTTCTGCAGTACTCTCCAAGTCTTCGTTGCAATGCTGTGAGTTTTGCTAATCCAAAAACCTCAAGTTTCAAATTGTCAACAATATCTGGATAGTTGGCCAATAGTACCCCGGGGTCATCAGGTGATCATATATCTTTGCGCCGCCAATATGTCCTGGGGCGTGGGCTTCCTCGAGAACCTGCTGCACATCCTCTTGAGGGATGGGGGATAAAAACTTATAGTGGCTGAAGGCCCTACTAAAGTTGCACTTGCTATATATAAATGATCTCTCTCTCTCTCTCTCTCTCTCTCTCTCTCTCTCTCTGTTACCTTTTCCCTTTTCTTCAAGGATAGTCCAAATGATCTTTTAGTTGATCTTACCACATTGTATCTGTGTTCAACTCTATTTTTCTTACCATACAGCTTGAAGCCATAGCGCATCCTTTCTTTGATGAGATTCGGCAACCTAATGCTCGATTACCAAACGGTCGACAATTACCACCTCTGTTCAACTTCAAACAGGAGGTACATTTTTAGATACTGTGATTCTTGAGACATGTCATTAGTCATTACACCAATTTTTAGATATTGATATGAAGTTGTGAAAAATCCACCAGGGTAATGTTTAAAGCGTAATTAGTCTATGTTTCAAAATAATTTTGAGGAATTCAATTCCGAGTTGTGCAATTGTAACTTTCAACATAGGGTGAAGCCATCTTCATGTATTTTATGGTAACGCATAGGGTTGATAAAATTGAAATACCACGATGCTTTCAAATTATGAGATATATTTGAAGATGTAGGCTAATTATGCTAAAATACTAATGATGCACTTCCTTCAAACTTGCCCTAATTATTTGCAACTTTCCCTCTTCAGAAAACTCTTTTTGGTTAAAGTGTTTACTTTACTTCATTAAAGTCAAGTTGATGAGCCACTTTTTGGACCACCTATTACTTTTGCCCCAGTTTGTCTAGAAGTAATCATATTAATGGTAAGGACTAATATGGAAAGTAATAATTGTAAATTAGCAAACTGAAGTGAATAATTTAATTGTTTTAGGACGGACAGAGTAAATAAAAGTACTAGCCTCTCTAGATATGGATAGTTTTTAAGCCAAATTTTAGATGATTCAAATCTATTACTAAATGGAACTATTATCTACATAAGTCTTTAAAAAAATCCAACAATTTAGATGCCTTCCAATTCATATCATTTATATATTTTTAACTTTGACAGTAAGATATTGGAAGTCATCGTTGTTCTTGAAATGTTTTATATCCGTTGTTTTATTACTTTGGAGTTTGGAGTGTTTGAAATGATGATAATTTTGGTGAATTCCTCCAGTTGTCTACAGCATCAGCGGAGCTTGTGAACAGGCTAATTCCGGATCACGTGAAGAGGCAAATTGGTGTACAGATTATACCGCAACCTGCTGCTGTTGGGACATAAAATAGGAGGTGATGTGGTGTGGAAGGAATTATATATTTGCAAAGAGGAATCATCCTACTCAGCTGAAGCCGCATCATATCATATCTTGACAAACTAAGGTGGCTGCCATTCTACTACTGTTACTCGATTCTCTATCTCTATATCTATCTCTATCGGCCAACATGAGAAGGAAAAAGGGAAGGAGAAGCTCTCTGTGTAATTTGTTTTTATAGTCTCAAGGATAGCTAGACCAACCCGGAAATGGAAATGGAAATGGAAATAGAAGCCACAAGGAAAGAGTGTGGCGGTTTTATACTTGTGTTTTTTTCTTCTTCTATAAGTATGACTCACTGACTATGTTTTCTTTTCTTCTGTTGTAGCTCTTATGTTTTTCTTAAGTTGGTTGTGTAAATGATAGAGTTGGAGCCTCCACTATGTTTTTCATGTCTATATTTGTAATGCTATTTTACTTGCTATTTGATTATCAAATCCTGTTTGTTGCCACTAGATGGGATTGGCCAGAATGCTTTAATTCACTAGTTTACTCTTTTTCTCCTGTCAAAATCAAACAGGTAGGCCAAAAAGCCTTATTAGTAATTCTCTGGTCTTATGGTATTCTTGTTCCATACTTAAAAGTAGAAAACCACTTGTCTTAACCTTATTCAAGTGTCTGTTCCTTTTTAAAACCAAGATTTTGTTTATTATATTTTTTGAATTTTCTACTTTGTCATGTGGCAATCTGTCTCTCTCATTGGCAAACTGTTAAAATGGCTGGTTGTTCATCTCTTTGTCCTTGTCAACATCTTTTTGTATTTTTGTTACATAACTGCAAGCCAAGAATTGGTCCAACCTTAGCGATTTGGACTTGTGCTAGGCTAACTAGGATGATGCAAACCAAGTCAATGGTTTAATTGGTGTTGCCCTTTGGTCACTTTATAACCCGCAAATTATGTGAACCCTGATTTCCAACTTTCTTCAGACCGAGATAACATGTAAGCAGGACCGCCCTTGTCATGTGCAACAGCACGCTACGGTCACAATAGGACATCAATAGACCCAAGGGAATTAAAGTGGATAATATTATTAATGCTGTGTCATTATTAAGTTATTTTTCGATTTCAACATGAATAAGATTGGAACTCATAACGGCAACTCAAAAACCCCATTTCGATATTTTCTCTTATTAAATGTTAGTTCTTTACAAATTTTTCAAACAACTAATGCTTTTTCTTTTTATCTATTCAAGTTTTGAATGTTTCATTTTTTAAGACAATTTTACATACAGATGAATTGGTAAGGGTAAACAGTAATCAAAAGCATTCATTAACTAATATCAAAAAATCTATTTCAACATTCTTTTAATTCCACTTTTCTTTACTATGCAATTCTACTAAATATGTCTATAGGGTTCAAATGATCCTAAGAAACATTTTTTCTATTATACAAATTGAATTTGATAAAAGTTTTCTAAAACTCATTATATCACTTTTACATAATAATGTATTTTCGTATTTAATAATCTCGTCATAATTTCTAAAATTATATTTCTCTTTTTAATACAACATTGTTAATAAAAATAAAATAAATTCAAATAATATAATAGATTTTTTGGAGGGTTGACTTGAAAAAAAAATCAGGCTATAAAATTTAAAGTATATAGTTGTCCATGAGATTTGTTAGGTATCCCCAAATTTTACCACTATAACAATTATAGTTAAACAAATTTTTAAAGGGTAACCAAATATTAATATAAATAAGTTGTTAAAATGTACAAGATTAAGAGAATCTCGATACATATATTTAAAATCTCATAGTATTGATGATATTTTAATATTTTGATATTAAAAAAAATATTAATAATGAACTTTTTTGAAAGTATTGACTGAGAGAATTTAATGCTAATTTAAAATACAAATTATACTATAATGTATTTTTTTAATATAAAATGTTACTTGAAATATTAAGTTTCCTATGAAGATGTGAGGCATATAAAACAAAAAAATTGTATATATTCATCATATTTAATAATATGATTAATCCAAAGTTTTAATATTTAGCTCATTTTGAAGGTATTAAGAAACAATCACAATGAGACAATTTATACAGGGTTTACTTCACGAAAATGTATCCACTTGTCACAAAAAGTTATTGTATGTATTGTAATTCCGTTTGTTCCATTTGACATATCAGAGTTTAAGAAATGGTCATTGTATGTTTCCAACTTTATCAAACTTATCATCTAATGTATCCAACTTTACGAAGTTTATCCATTTGTCACGAAAGTGTATCCAACTTGTCACGAAATACATTAAATGTTAGGTTTGATAGTTTTGATACACTAAATGAAACAAATGGAAGTACATTACATACAATAACTTTTGATAACAAGTTGAATACACTTTTATAAAGTAAGCCTATTTATAAACACAGAAATAAATGTATTTTTTATTTTGGTTCATATACAATTATTTATATAATACATAAACGTCTAAAATAAAAATATAAACTTAATAAATTAAAAATAAATTAAACAACTAACTATAAAGATATTAAATATATCGAACAATTATGGGTCGGGCTTTAAAGGACAGGTTGGAGGGATCAATTAGTTTCTTTTTTTAAGGCTATGTCACATGGTGGGTTGTAAATTTGGAGCATAATTAGTAGAGCTTTTACAAGTATGAGCTCGTTTATGTCTAAGTTCGGAACTATTAATTCTTGAGTTCATGTCAATCTTGGTACAAATAATAAATATTGTTTAAATTAAAAAGTCTAAATTCATAACATCAATGTTCAACTCGACTTGCTTGAAAGCTCAATTAAAATTTTTATAGTCGAGTCGAGGCCAAGCTGATTCATTCGTACATATAATTTCCGAGTCAAACATATTTATATGTTCAAAAAATTATATACTCGAAATATAAAAATCATCGAACTTGAGTAAATTAATGAATTAACCGATCTCGAATTCGAGCTCATAAAGATCCAAATTTGAGCTTAAACTTTGAAGATATGTCCCAAATCACTATATCTAAAAGTATAGCTCCCGTTTAAAGTTGCATATGTTGGGGATTTTATAAAGGGATTTGATCCACATAAGAAGGAAATGGAAACTTTGATAAGCACATACACACAATGATATGAAACTTGATAACACATACACACAATGATACAAACAATAATCACTCGAAAGATTGTTCATAATTTGGGCACTACACTATTGTTTATTGAACTCTGATCACTTCTTACCAAGTAACTAACATTTATTGGCTATAGTCGTTGCTTACTGGTTGGAGACGACATTATCTTACCCTGTAAGTAAAAGTGATGATTCTTACCTAGTTAGTGCTTATCGGTAAGTGAATTTATAAGTAAGGATGATGACTATTGCACGATTTTTGTTGGTAAAACACCCTTACATAAATGAATGTAAAATGAAAGTGCACAACAATAATAGATGATATCCACCCGGTTACAAAATTAACATCCATACAGAAAACTAAAATTTTAAAGATGTGTAAGTATTATATTTTTTAATTCAACTATTTTTCTATAAATGTCGTCAAGTTTAGAGTTGTTTTATGAACTATAATTTTCGCACTCTAATGAAAATATTCGCTTCCAATTGACGAAAATACTGATTCGATCACCATTGAAAAATGTCTTGTAAATGTTTAAGATAGGCCCGTTGTAAATGATTGCTTTTGTTCCTAGAGTCATAAAACATGCCTCTCTTCGCAAAAAAAAAAAAAAAGATGTCAGATTTATAAGATAAAAAACAATTGTATATCCTATCTAAAGATGTCAGAATAAGTTGATAAGACGCCTTTAGAAACCTAAAATTAATGTAGACTGGATTAAAGTTGTTTTCGAGTTGATGCGTCCAGGACCTGATAGTTGAATGTAAGAAGTTAAAAATTTATAACATGATTGACCATGTTTGAAAACAGAAACCAAACCTTGATGATCTCTACAAACTAATGCACTACATTTTCAAAAAAAAAAAAAAAAAAAAAAAAAAAAAAAAAAAAAAAAAAACAAACTGTTGGAACCCAGATTTATAGATATTGATCTTAATCTAGATGAATTGATTTAAATAAGATATGAATAGCGGAAGACTTAATTCAATCCAATCTAGACAAAATGAAAAAGAACTTTAAACACAATCAAATCACAATCTGAGAATAACTATGAAGAATGCAATTCCACAAATGATCTTCAATTCAATAATCAAAGGTTACATGAACAATTAAAGGAACTTACAGAGTTGATCTTCACACAGTTTTCATACACTCAAAAGTTTTCACTCAACGCTACTGTTCTATTGAAATCACAACTATTTATACTACTCAAAAGGTAACCTAACTAACTTTCTAAGATCTTGACACATGGCCCAATCCCAAGCGTTGAAAGTAAGTCGGTTGAGTAGATCACATGATTCGCACATGTTGTGATAACTGATTAACAAAAGATATGACTTCACAAAAGATGAGTCTGCAGAACCTCTATCATGCCTCACAGAGGTTCTGTCAGGAAAGACTTGAACGTAATCTGTCTTCTGTTGAAGTCATCAGAGGTCTTCTGTGAGCTGACTTCTGTTGAACTGACCTTGCATCTTTTATCTTTACTTTTACATTAAGAAGTTGAAACTAACAATCCCCCCTAAGTACAGATAAAAGAAATGTGCAAGGTAGTGTGAACGATAACTGATTAGCAAGAGGTGAGTGTGTCTCAACCTCTGTTAAGAAAATTACATTACTGAAAAATTGAAAGAACTTGACACATTACAGAAAATTTAACAGTACTACATAAGCTACTCTACTTCAGAATTGGGAAAGTCGATGATGCCATCAGCCTTAAGTACTAAGTACACGTTATACATGAAAGCACAAAAAGAGGCTTGAGCTTCAATTCCTTTGAACAGAGGATAGGCTTCATCTCTGCGGATTCTCCCACTCTTCACTTTTGAAGCTAGAGACTTGTAAATCCAATTGAGAGTCTCTACTGAGTATTTGTGTCTTTCTTGAGGATCAAAGAACCTTTGAATCTCATCTTAGTCTAGATATACATATCCAAACACCGGATTGTGAACAATAGTGTTGGAATGTACTCTAAGAATCCAGATAGGACGATTTCGAGGTGGAGAGATGCACATCTTCCCTTAAATGAGCCAGTAGCCTAAGTCAAAGTCTGTCTTACAATGGGCCAAGCTGATTTGAAAAAACGGGACGTGTACCCATCAGATCCCAGTGCACGGTCATCACCAATATCAAACATAGCACGCTTCACTTCGTCCTTCGTGATCGGTCGTATCATAAAATTAGCATCCTCCACTGATAGCCGATTACCAAAAAAATCCTCCGGAATATCCGGAATAATAGTAGTATCCCGTTCCCCAAGAATTAAGCGAAAAAAATCTACACAAAAGCTTGCCCAATGGCATCACCTTGTACTTCAAAATTTTAGTTAATTCAAACATTTTATGTAGTATAGTTAGAAGAATTTGTTTGACACATTACATTACTTAAACCAAACGGTAAGCGAAATTAAATAAAGGGTTTTCCAAATATTGAGTTAACATAAATTATTTAAATGATGTTTTTAATCTAGCATTATCGCTCTCAAAATCCTTCTCCTAGTTTTTTTATAGTATCACTCAATTTGTTTGATTTTTGAACAAGAAAAAAGAGAAGGAAAATGTGGTGTTATGAGACAGATGATATATCGTGAGTCACCACCAGTGCCTTACGCCCTGTTCTCGAGTTTAATAAGGGAAGGAAAGGGAAGGGGAGGGGAATCCTTTCCTTTCCTTGGAGTTCCAAATCCTCCCATTTTTTGGATGATAAGTTTTAAGCCAAAATAAGCCTAAACTCCCCATCCAAACCCCTCTTTCTTTCCCTTTCCTTCCGTAAATGAAACTCGAGAACACAAATTTCCAACTTTCCTTCCAAACCCTTCCCTTTCCTTCGCTAAAAAGAACTCGAGAACATGGTGTAAGAGAATGTGCTGACAACCCCAATAATTTGTTTAATTTAACCTTTTCTTTTCAATTTAAATGTACTTTAAATTCAGATTTTAAACATTACAACAACAAATTTTTTTATAGATTTAGATTTTAGATCCCAACACCATCTCTTATTAATCAAATGTGAAATAAAACCTCAAACTTCAAACCTCTTAAAAAACAAACTGTGAACCGTTACCTATTAATCGTGTATTCATTCACGGTTCTGATGTACAAAAGCTAGTGCATTCATAAGGATGAGTTAACCAACTTAATTTAACAAAGTTGGATGGAAGGATGAAAATGAAATAAAAAAAACCTATAAGGATGAAAAAAGAACAGTTTTTAAAGATCAATGACTAAAAACATTCTAAATATCAAACTATAGAAACAAAAGTCGTACTTATTTCCATACGTTTACTATTCATTTCATTTTGGAAATTGAAAATTGATACAAGGGGATAATTAGTTTAGAGAAAGTTAATGAAGTTGAACCGTATCTTTCATTTTGGAAAGAAGATAACATGGTAAATATGAATGCCAATCCTATCAAAGAATCCAAGCCACCCAAAACACAGGAAGAAAATTACACAACAAATAAAACGAAATAACCTTTCACATTGTCTTTAGCAACTCGATGAGCTCGCCTTTCTTTAGTTTCGAGTAGCCTTTAATTCCTCGAGATTTTGCTAATTCTTTAAGTGCAACAAGTTTCATAGTCTCTAATGCCTCTCTACTCTTTACCTCATCTTGTACTTCTTCAACCGGCGTAGATGGGATTGGTGACCTCTTTACAAAGTTTGAGGGCGGCCGACTTATTTTCGATTCAAAATCTTTCTTCGGTTCTTTTTTCCGTTCACCCAACGCTATGCTCCCTTCTCTGTTTGAAGTCTTCCCTGGTTCACTCAAAATAGCACTTTCAAGCAAACACGTAACACTATTGTTTTAACGACAAGGGTTGTGGTTGTTTTTTAACCAATCATCCCTAGGTTCAATTCCAGGCGTCTACAATAATTGTGACCACTAAAGTTCACTAAGGCAGGTGTCTTACAGTCGCAGTTTGCCATGATTAGTCTGCGCATAGGCTGGGATACCCTTCCCAGAAAGAGACTACTGTTTTCTAGGACCATCTCCAGCCGTTTGTGCCGTTTCATTGCATCAAGATGGTGTATACATTAAACCATCTCCAACCCATTACACCATTTTTAACACAAAAAGAATAATATAAGTATATATATTCTTTATTCATAATTTATATAGATTCCCATAGTATATATATATATATATATATATATATATATAGGGGTGGGTTCAAATGTGAACCACTTTTTGGTTGTGAACGTGAGGACAACCGAGAGCCCGATATGTGGTGGATGACTAGGCGCCACGTCAGATCTACGGCGGGTGACTAGGCGCGATTCATGGGAGGGCATTGAATTAAAAGGGGGGACCACACTTAAAGCCGCTACGTGTCGGGCCCTCGGTTGTCCTCACGTTCACAACCAAAAAGTGGTTCACATTTGAACTTTCCTCTTCCTCTATATATATATATATATATATATAGAGGGAGTTTTTTTGTAAACCAATAAAAGGGTATAAACCGTGTAAACTAATCATAGCCGTGTAAAACCGTGTAAACTAATCATTGGTTTACAAATGAACCTCCCTCTCTCTCTCTATATATATATATGTCAATGGTGTGTTGTATTTTAAAAGTGTTATGTGGTTTTAAAATATTACAAATATTTAACCATTTATAAATAACTTTGAAAACATAAAATTAAATTTAATTAAATAGCATAAATATAATTTATAACCAAAAAAAAAAAATTACAATCAAATAAACTAAAATTACATATTCAATTTAAAAATAGTTCAACACCAAATTGGTGTTGAAAGTATAGTAGAACACCACATTTCACACCAAGAACAAAACAATTGATATCGGGTGGGAGAGAATTAATGTAACGATCGGTGCAAAAATATAGGATTTGGTGTTGGGTTGGATATGCCCTAACGGAAACAATCATCTTCTATCGGTCCAATTACGAGAGTTTGTGGAAAATATTTACAGTGCTATTATTAAGTTTATGGTAAATTGTTGTTACCTTTAGCTGATTTCCGTGATTGACGAAGAACTTCTAAAACCGATTCAGCAGACGGGTTGTTGGTTCTCCCTTTGGAAGCAGTTTCTTCTGATATTGAAGACTGTATTCTTCTAAAGAGAGCAAGTATCTCGTCCTTATTATGTGTTGTACCTTCCGGTGATGATTGAGGTGTCTTGTTATCGTCTCCATTTATTGATCTTCCACTCTCCGAATTTCTTTGGGCAGGTCTCGCTCTTCTGTTGCCATCACCTCTAAAAGAAAGTTGGAGGTTGTTGTGGTGTGTAAACAAGAAAGATCCATCTGCCAAATTTAACAAGCTGCATCAAAAGATTGTTTTCTCAGTGATAACTTGATATGGTCTGAATTTTGGTGTGAAATTGAAGAGAGGGAGAGGGGGGGGGGGGGGGGGGGGGGGGTCTGAAATGCAACTATGCCCTACAATCGACTCCTTTACTGATCATAGCTACAGCATTGTCCACATATTCACGGATATTGCCGGACGTTCTTCTTATTGCAAACCTACCACAACACTTTCCTATCATACAACATTCTGTAAGGGACTGTTTACCACTACAAACTGCATAAATGCTTATAAAGTAAGGTGTCTGTTTGTTTTTTAAGAGGTCTGAAGTCTAATTTCACATCTAAAAAAATAAGAGATGGATGGCGTACCTCTTAAAATTTCAGAGGACGATAAGAGGCTTTCAAACCTTTTCTTAAAAATAAAACAAAGGGTCTTAAGTCTAAACCTCTTAAATTTCATACATAAAATTTTTTTAAAAGGTATTTTTTTTAAAACAAACTGCGGGGTAAGCATAGTATAATCTTTTTTAAACCCTGTAAATGCCAACTAGGTAAGAGCCACCACCCTCACGTACCGCGTAAGATTCTTGGTTAGTTAAATTGTCGGAAAACAGGTTCATATATGAATTACACAGGTTCATGTATGAACGTATAATTCATATATGAATCAGTTAAAAATAGTTCATATCTGAATTATACATGTTCATGTGTGAACGTATAGTTCATATATGAATCAATTAAAAATTGTTAATATGTGAATTACTGAATTACACAAATTCATATATGAACATATATATGAATTACACAAGTTCATTTATGAACGTATAGTTTACATATAAATCAATTACAAATAGTTAGTGAATTACACAGATTCATATATGAACGTATAGTTCATATATGAATCACACGCATTCATGTATGAACCCGTTTTCGGCCTATTCGTAACAATTACGAAATTACCTCTCCATGTTGCACGTAGTTGCAAATTTTTACCGGTCAAAGATTGCGGCTTTGACCGGTCAAAGTCGCAATCTTTGACTTTTCAACCTTGTTCTTAGTCGAATGGACGGCTAAGATCACTTCTCTATTTCACATTTTTTACCACTTCTCATTTTAACCAACCACTAATTACATATATATATATATATATATATATATATATAGAGAGAGAGAGAGAGAGGAAAATTTAAATGTGAACTCAATTTTGGTTGTGAACATGAGGACCACTAAAATTGCGCCACGTGGCATATTCAGTTTGAATATTATGTGTTATTCAAACTGAATAACACTGCATTCAGTGTTATTCAGTTTGAATAACACATGAATATGCCCACCAGGCGCAGTCTCGGTTGTCCTCACGTTCACAATATATATATATATATATATATATATATATATATATATAGAGAGAGAGAGAGAGAGAGAGAGAGAGAGAGAGAAAGGTTCAAATGAGAAACATAACTTTTTAAGAAAACGTAAGTAGCAATCTCAGCCACTCATCCGGTCAATAAAGGCGGCTTTGACCGCCCCCCCCCCCCCCTTTTAATAATCTCTACCCTCCCATGAATCACGTCAATCCTCCGTGATCACGTCCACCGTAACCGAAGATGAGTGGCTGAGGTTGCTCCTTGTGTTTTCTTAAATTGATATGCTTCTCGCATGCACCTTCCCCTCTCTCTCTCTCTATATATATATATATATAGGGTCTTAAACGGGGCGGATACCATTATCCCCGTCCCCACTTCGGGCAAGAAAATCAAGCTCCATCCCCGACCCATTACTCGCCTAAAGCAGGGATTTCCTGCTCCGTTCAGGTCGGGTCTCCGCGGGTAGCGGAGATTCCCTCACCTGTTTGCATCCCTAGTTGTGATGTAGTTCACAACTTCACACCAAAATAATGGTTCACAAATGTAAATCCCTCTATATATACATATATATTTCACAAAATCATTGGTCTGTTGGTTAGTTCATTGTTTTTCATATGTGAGGTCCTGGTTTTAAGTCTTTTATTGCAATTTTTTCCCAAAAACGTAATAAAACTGAAATTAAAAGCTAAAAACTAAGAAAAATGATAGTAACAAGATTTGAAGTCGAATGTGGGGTAGAAGAAAAGCCAACTCCACCAAAGGAAATTTGTGTTCTCATTGTAGTTTCAAAATGCTTACACCAAACAAGTTGATAAGACGACAGTTTTCATGACCCTATAAATCCGAATGTGGGGGAATATGCCTTACAAATCCGTTGTCAAAAACATGCTTTCTAATTCTGGTGAGACTTTATAATCACATTTCAAACATCTAATGTTTGTTGCTATTTCGTCCGTCTAACTCTTATCCTGTTGTTACCATCCTCGTTGTTACCATCCTCATAAATATGATGAAACTACTTATCACCATAACCCCTTTGACATTCTATGACCTTATCATTTTTGATCAAATGTCACAGTTCTCATCCGTAATGCATATAATGTAACTTAGGCCATTTTTAATCTTGTATAAAATCTCCTCTCCCCCAGGCCCCTCTTTTGTTCCTAATTTCTTGTACAACTCACCATATGTTTCAACTCTAGTTACTAGTACAACTTTCTTGGCTTTCAAAAAAAAAAAAACCAAACGGACCCAGTAAATCCATCTATATTGGCTTCTATTTTAACTAACTTATTTTTCTTAATAGTCTAAACACTCTTCAAACCGAACCATGCAAAAGTCAATAGCATCCTTGAATTCTCTCAGTGCTCTAGTCCAACATTCTGGATCCTTGTAGATCGGTGTATCCCAAAGGATTCCTTTTGATAGATTCAAGCATGGCACGAATGACCCATTGTCGATCCTAGTCATGGACAAAGCCAACTAAAATCATGTATTATATCTTATGGGATAGTGCATCTATTGCAAAAAGAAGTGGAAAGTTTCCCCCTTTTCCCCTCCTTTTGTATTTTTTTTTTTCCATAAATCCATTATTGGAGCAAAACAAATTTACAGCATCATTAGGCGAAACTCTTTTTAGTAAATGACCAAAAGACTCCTAACCTTATTTTTGACCATACAATATACATATAGGTCAAAAACCCAAGCTTAAGGCTAGAAATTGCAGTGAAAGAGCAACTATATCCTTTGATGTTTGTAGTTTTTATAGCAGAAACATTATATTGTCAAAAGGCCAAATACCCTTTTCTCCATCTTAAAGATTAAAGAATAAAACAAAAAAGAAAACACCCTTAATCACTATATTTCAAGGTAGATTAAAGAATAGGCACAGGATCTTGGGGGTTTTTTTTTTCTCTTTCCTCAAATGCAAATCAAATGAACACCACAAATCCCTTTTTTAACTTTTTCAGAGTATTAGAAACACAAGCAGCATCCAGTTTCAAGTAGGAAGGTAACAATCAACCATCTATCCATAAAACCCACTTGGTAGATTGAACTTTTCAAATGCCTATAGAGTGAGTTATCAACCAAGCATGAGGTAAGACTGAGTTTTATCCCAATATCATTCTCTGAATCAAATTAGACAAAAGAAAGATTTGAAGAACAACACATGTAATTAGGGTTATCAAGTAAAGAGAGTACCTTTTGCAGAAGAAAAAGCGAGCCTTTCAAGCTTGGGTTTGGAAAAAGCAGTAATCGGATGAAGATAGGTGACTACTGATTCCATTGTAAATTTTGGTGGGTTAGATTCTTTCTGGAACAGTGGAATGTCAAAATTGGATGATCCAAATATAGACAGACTGTGTAATGTACTCTATTTTTGGTGGATTTTGGCACCCGGGGTGTTTTTGGGGATTTTGGCACCTATGCTCAGAAAGGTACCCACCACTAGAGGTGCGCACGACCGGTTAAATAGCTTAACCGGTTATTTCAAAACCGGTTAAGAAAAAAACCAGTTAGGAAAAAACCGGTTAGGAAAAAAACCGAGCGAACATATAACCGGTTATGGACTTCGAATACAATACTACTTGCAACCGGTTAGAACAAAAACCGGTTAGAAAAAAAACCTGTTTTGTTGGGTTTTTTTTTGGGCTTGGGTTAAAAATCTGATTTTTTGGCTTTTTTTTGTTTAGTTGTTTTGTTTATTTAATTTTATAACTATATAATAATTATATTTAATATAATTATACAAAGAGGAGCGATCATTTGCAAACCACTCTTATATTACAAACTGTACAAACCAAATCCAACTAATCACAAAATTTCTTTATTTTAATTGTTATTTTTATTAACAAGGGCAAGATTGTCCTTTTGAAATATAAGGTTTAATTACGATAGTTATCCATTTGCGTTTTTTAGGATATGTTTAATGAGTATCAATTTATTTATGAAGATCTATTTTTGTTTAAAAATACCGATGATGAATTTTCAAATTATTTTTTTTAAAGATTTGCATGGTTGGTTTACTAAAGAATTTTTCTTGGAAGAGTTCTATTTTTTTGCTTTCTTTCTTCTTCATTGAAATGAAGCATTAATACAAAGAAAGATTCCTGTTTACATCACCTAATGAAATAGTTTTATAGGAAACGATTTATGCTACATGATGAAATAGTTTCAACGAAAGTTTTTCAATGTGAATTTTTTTTGTTGGGTTTCATCTCAGTGTTCTTGATAACGAGAGTTTTTCAATGCCTTGTTGGGTTTCATCTATGTGTTGCTTGGTTTCACCTCCGACATAGTCGGTTTCATCATGGTTTCACATCCGTCGAAGCCGGTTTCATCGACAGTTTCACCTCCGCTGTAGCCGGTTTCATCGCCGATTTCACCTTTGCCGTACGTAGCTTGTTTCATCACCTCCACCATAGCCGGTTTCACCTTCTCCGTAGCTAGTTTCATCGCCTCCGCCTTAGCCGGTTTCATCGCCGGCTTCTCCGAAGTTTTTCTGCTACGTTTTGATTGACTCGCACTCACATCTTTGGCTTGATTCCATTACCATACTCATCAAAATAAATCCGATTGTCTGCGGTGAAATTTCCAAATGAATTGCTCTTCATTATCCTTCCTGCAAAATCGATTTTCAGTTAACTTTTGGAATAAAAACTTTGCTGAAATCAATCTTATGGTGATATAGATATTCTATTGAATTAATAAACAAGATGAAGGTTTAAAACTTGGACGCTTACTTAAAAATCGGGATTATAAATCTGTAATTCAAAATTCCTAAATTAATTTCATCAGGATAAAGACATCAATGCCCTTTCAAAATTATTTTTGTTTATTTTTAATTAGAAAAATCATGGATATTACCATAAATATAGGACCTTATATCTTCACCATCCATTTTATAATCAATGGTGATAAAGAAGTTTGTAGAGTTTGTATTTTAATATTGGTTTGCAAATGAAACCACCTCATTATACAAATATATATAAATATAAATATAATAAAAACAATACATATAATTATATAAATACCATTATACCAAATTACTAATTACTAGTTACCAACCATTACTATAAAAATATTATAAATATGATTTCAAATACAAATACATATAAATCCAAATAAAAATGCATATATATGCATATATATATATAAGTTCAAATTTTTGGATTACAAATTACAATAATATTAATTAAAAGAGAACACTAGAACGGAGCTTCAGCATGACCATCACCTCACATGTCACCCAAGTGACCTGGGTTTGATCTCCCCTGACCCCAACAGTGTATTTCTTAATTTTTTAGTATATTGAAAATAACCAGTTAAAAACCGGTTAAAAAACCAGTTAATAAAAAACCGGTTAAAAACCGGTTAAAAAACCGGTAATTACATAAAAATTCTCAAAATTTATAACCAGTTAGAAAACCGGTTAAAAAAATAACCTGTTCGGTTAGAATTGTAACCGGTTATTTTAAAACCAGTTTCGGTTATTTTTTTCGGTTTTTCGGTTATTTTTTTCGGTTTTTCGGTTTTTCGGTTATTCAGTTATTTTGTGCACCTCTACCCACCACCATTAACCTAATACTCATCTCCTTTCCTTCTTTGACCATCTTATTACACCGTTATAAAGGTCCATTACACCATTTTTTTGTCGTCTATATAAAAGTCCGTTTTAACGGCTCTTATAACGGTTTTTTGGGGATGTGGTTTACAAAGAGGGAGAAAAAATGGGTATAAGGTTAATGTTATTAGGTGCCAAAATCCCCATTTTTGGTATACAAGTTTCAAATTACCCTCCTCTGGTCCGTCCTCACATTGGTGTTTGAACAAACCCCAATAAATAAATAAACCATTCAGATAATTGGGTTTCCGGATTTCCAATTTGATATTCTGTTTTTCTTTTTGGGTTCAATAAACACGAGTAAATATTTTAAGATCAAATGCTTACTCAGACGTAAGCGTTTACCAAGTCACATTATCTTACTGGATGATTAGGCCATCCGCGGCCGGCTGTGAGTCTGGGCTGTGCAGCCCCCATACCGCCGGTAACACCGCCGAGGTGTACCGGTATCAGGGACGAATTTAATGAAGGGCACACGGTGGCACGGGCAACCGTTAAATTCCTTCGTCGTAGTGTAAAAAATTACGGTGTCACCGTATCAATTTGTCGTGTGCCACCATATATATTTTGAAACTACAATAAGAACACAAGTTTTATTTGGTTGAGTTGGTTAGCTAGTTGCCTTAAGAGACATTTTTTTTAGATTTTTGCTTTTAATTTCAAATTTAGTGTTTATATAAAAAAATTGCTTGTGCCAAGAATTGAACTTGAGACTTCACCTTTGAAAAGTAATAAACCAACCACTAGACCAATAGAGATTTTATAAAAAATTTCTGTATGTATGTTCTTTATAGTTAAATGGTGCCACCGTCTGAAAAAAATTCTAAATCCGTCCCTGACCGGTATGGGGACGGTATGGGGCGCGGGCGGTGAGCCCTTGCCGTTGTTTTTTTTTTTCTTTTTCTTTCTTCTCCAACGGATATATCCAACGGCTATATTTATTTATTTATTTTTACTTTTTTTTTACTTTTTACATATATATATATATATATCAAGGTTCAAAAAGGCGTGAGGCGTGGCGTGGCGGCGAGGTCAAGCCTTAAGCTTTACGAGATATGGCGAGGACGCGGCGTTTTCCAAGGCGTGACATACGGCGGCAAATTTGTATGTCATATATAGAATTATACATATACATATATGTTTTATATAAATTATTTTAATCAAATAATGGAATTGAAATTGTACATTCATATTAAAAGAAGAAAAAACATATTGATTATTATTATAAAAGTAGTTTTTGATTGAATATGTAGGATAAAACATACGAAGGTAACTTTATAACTTCGTTTTGATCGTGAAACCATAACATTTATGAATTCGTGGTACTGTGAGTGATAAGATTAGATAAATTTATAAAAAACGAGAAAATTAAAGTTAAGTAAGTAACAATACAAAAGATAAAAAAATAACAAAAATAAAAAAAATAAAAAAAATCACGTCTTACAAAAAACGCGCGCCGCGGCGCGATATGGCGCCTCTTGAGGCGCCATGGCGTGAGTCACGCCTTACAGAAACGCTATGGGACATTTCGTAACGGCGGAGACGCGTCTTGCGCCATATCGCGCCATGGCGCACGCCTTTTTGAACACTGATATATATATATATATATATATATAAACCTATTCAACCTTTTTACCACATCTTACTTTAATCTCTTCTCTACCTCACCTCTTAACACTTTCATCTCATCTCTTCCTCACCTCTTAACACTTTCATGGATTCACACGGTACCCCTTCCGGTTCCCGACGTCCTAACTTGGCATCCCAAACGCCTCCATCGTCGGGTGTCTACCGCCCACAAATGACGAACCCTATGGGGTTTGGAAGTTGGTTGCCTCCGTCAGGTTGGCCGCAAACCCCAATGGTCGACAACAATTGGGCTTATGCGAATATGATGGCGAATACCCCTATGATGACGTACACCATGCACCCCCAACAACCGACGACGCAAACCCAACAACCGACGACGCAAACCACCATGCAACCCCCGCCGTCACAAGTGTGGGAACCACGAGATGGAACCAACTCGTCACCGCAATCGTGGGGAGATGACGAGGAGGTACCCGAGACCCAACCGGAGTCGCTGCCACCGCCACCGCCGCCACAACCCAAAGGTAAAAAACGTGGGAAGGGTAAGAACGTAGAAGCGAGCTCGAGTGCGAACCCGACCAAAACTAAAGCGCCTCCTAAACCATGGTCGAGTGAGGAGGAGGTCGAGTTGGCGAAAGCGTGGGCCGAAACCTCGGAGGATTCAACCATAGGTAACTATCGAACGGGAGGTAAATAAAAACCCGTTTTTTACGTACTTAATAAGTATTCGCTAATGTTTTTTTAATTTTTGGATTTTTGAAGTAGACAATTTTTGGGCGGCCGTGAAAAGGTCGTTAGACATACGCATGCGGTACTGCCCCAACGTCCCGCTCAACTGACTCCGTGCAAACCAAAGTGAGATTGCTTCTATCGGGGGTCTCGAAATTCGCTTGTATCTACAACAACACATTGAATTCGCGACATAGCGGCGAATCCGACGTTAATATCTTGGAACGAGCTAACGAGCGATACCGAAGCGAGTATCATCGAACATTCCCTTACCAATCCGCTTGGAGAGTTCTCATCGAATGCCCGAAGTTCAACCCGGTGGAAATGATGAACCCATCGGACATCCGCGCGCCAACAAACAAACGGTCGAAAACGTCCGAAACCCAAACGGACTCCCCCGGCGATTCCGATGCTCGTACTTACATGAACCTCGGGGATGATGATCAACGCTCACAAAACGAACTGTTAGCTTAGCTTTATATTTGGGCCCGGCCCGTTTGCTTTTAGGGTTTACTTGTTTTAGGGTTTTCTTGGCTTTATATAGCCGCTCTCGCTTCTTTGTAATTCACGCTTCTCTATTCAATAATACAATATACTTTTGGCTCTTAATCTTCATGGTATCAGAGCTCAAGTATCGATCCAATATTTGATGCTCATAGACGACGTTGTAGCAAGCACCGGTTTCGCGGATCGAAATTTTTCGTGAATGTTTTCTGGTTCATGATTTCTGGTAATTTCGTTCATAATTTCTCGTTTCGTCTGATTTGTTGAGTTTCGTCTCGTTCTGTTTGATTTTGTTTTCGTCTAATTTGGGGCTATTCGTTGTTATTGGGGCTATTTACTGCTTTCGTTCATCTTGTGTTTGGTCGAAACCATGTCTCCCAAAGATGATTCTCTTCAGTCTATTAGCACTCAATTAGATGGAAAAAAACTATTCGTATTGGAGTTATGTCATGAAAATTTTTTTGAGGGGTAAAAATATGTGGGGTTATGTCACTGGTAAAAGCAGTAAACCGACTGATGAGAAGGCTGCAAATTATTCGTTGTTGGTGGATTCATGGGAAACTGATAACTCGAAAGTTATCACTTGGATTAATAACTCTGTGGCACAATCCATTGCGACTCAATTAGCCAAGTACGATACGGCTAAAGAAGTCTGGGATCATTTGGAAAGATTGTACACTCAATCGAACTTTGCAAAACAATATCAGTTAGAAACTGATATTCGTGCCCTTCGACAGAATGAGTTGAGTGTTCAGGAATTCTACGCTGCTATGTCCGACTTGTGGGATCAGTTGGCTCTTACTGAATCTGCAGATTTGAAGGCTTTTAAGCCTTATATTTCTAGAAGGGAAGAGCAGCGCTTGGTTCAGTTCTTGATGGCATTACGATCTGATTTTGAAGGATTACGTGGCACAATTCTTCATCGTACCCCTCTTCCCACAGTTGACTCGGTTGTTCATGAACTAATTGCAGAGGAAACTCGTTTGAAGTCTTCTGGTGACAAAGATCCTAAGTTGCCATCTACTCCTGCTGTCTTTGCTGTTCCTCAAAGACCTCAGAATAAAGCAAGGGTAGCCCTGATGAATGTAGTTACTGCAAACAGAAGAATCATTGGAAGTCCCAGTGTCCACTGCTATTGAACAGGGGAAAACAACAACGGCCACAGCAGCAACAGAACAAAGCTCCTGGATCGTTTCAGTCACCCCCTCAGTTTCGTCCTCCTGGTCCGACTCCTTGGGCACCTCGTCCGCCGCAGTTTGCTGCTGCTGCTCCTTCTCCAGTAGAGCATGATTTTCAGCCCACTGGCACACCACCACCATCTGTTTTGGATCCTCAGGTCTTTGAGCAATTTAAACAGTTCCTTGCCTCTAATCCAATTGCCATGTCTGCCTCTATGTCTCATTCAGGTTCAGGTTTGTCTTCGACCAACACTTCAGGTATTCCCTCTTCCTTATGGATTCTAGATTCAGGTGCATCTCATCATATGTCACCTCATTTGATATCTTTTACATCCTTGTCCCCGAGATCACCAGTCTCTGTTATGTCTGCTAGTTCTACGCCCATGCAAGTAGAAGGTGTTGGTTCTATTGTCACTCCCCAGTTGTCTCTTTCCGATGTCTATTATATACCCACACTTGCTTTGAATCTTGTTTCAGTTAGCCAACTATGTAAAACCGGTTATTGGGTTTTCTTCTCTGATTATTTGTGTTGTGTACAGGACCCGCGGACTCGGAAGGTGATTGGGATAGGCCATAAGCTAGGGGATCTCTATGTCGTGGATGAACTCAGAGTTTCTGGTGTTGCGGCTTCCAGTGTTGATTTGTCTTCATTTCGTTTGAGTCATTCTTCTTCAGTTTTTTATCTTTGGCATGTTCGTTTAGGGCACGTGTCTGCGTCACGGTTACAGTTTTTGGCCTCTACAGGCGCTTTGGGACAGTTGAAAAGTTGTGATATTTCTGACTGTAGTGCTTGTAAACTGGCAAAATTTTCTGCTTTACCGTTTAATAAAAGTATGTCTTGTTCCTCTGCTCCTTTTGATCTTGTACATTCTGATGTGTGGGGACCATCTCCTGTGTCTTCAAAGGGAGGCTCCAAGTACTATGTGTCGTTTATTGATGATTATACTCGTTATACTTGGGTTTTCCTCATGAAACGCAGATCTGATTTTCTCTTGGTGTATAGTAACTTTAGAGCTTTAATAAAAACGCAACATTCTGCTGTCATAAAATGTTTCAGGTGTGATTTAGGAGGGGAATATACCTCTAATGACTTCACTCAGTTACTTGCGTCTGATGGTACCATCCATCAATCATCTTGTACTGATACTCCTCAACAAAATGGAGTTGCTGAAAGGAAACACCGACATCTTGTTGAAACTGCTCGTTCATTGCTTGTTTCTTCCGGAGTTCCAAGTATTTTCTGGGGGGAAGCGCTTCTAACCGCTACCTACTTGATAAATCGAATTCCCATAGCTCATAACTCTGGTTTGTCTCCCTTTGAGAAACTATATGGTGAGTCACCCGATTACTCTTTTTTGCGTGTTTTTGGTTGTACTTGTTTTGTCCTGCGTCCTCATGTTGAGAGAAATAAGTTATCTCCTCGTTCTGCTTTGTGTGTCTTTCTGGGGTATGGTATTGGTCAGAAAGGATATCGTTGCTTTGATCCGGTAAGTCAAAAACTATATGTTTCTCGACATGTCACTTTTTTGGAACATATTCCTTTCTTTTCTATCCCGGCCCAGTCTCATGATGTGACGCAATCAGATCTCCGATCTATTGATCCTTTTGATGTTGACACTGATGATACCTTCCCTGATGTTCCTGCTCATGAGACATCTGCAACATCAGACCCCCCTGAGACATCCACGTCTTCTGATTCTGCTACGCCTATGACCGCTCCCGCACCTGATGAGACCACGGACGTCCCTCCTCGTAAGTCCACTCGTACTCGTAAGTCTACCAAGCTCCTGATTTTGCTTATTCATCCTACTCAGCCTCATTTGCTTCCTTTATTACTAATATACATCGTTTGACTGAACCTGAATCATATCGAGAGGCTATTTCTGATCCTCTTTGGCAGAATGCAATGGCTGAGGAACTGACAGCTCTTTATCAGACCCACACGTGGGATCTAGTCCTACTTCCTTTTGGAAAGCATGCAATTGGTTCTCGATGGGTATTCAAGATTAAAACAAGGTCGGATGGGTCTGTTGAGCGGTACAAGGCCAGACTTGTTGCTAAAGGATACTCCCAACAGTATGGCATGGATTATGATGAGACCTTTGCACCAGTTGCAAAGATGACGACTGTTCGAACTCTTATTGCTGTTGCTTCTATTCGTCAGTGGAAAATTTGTCAAATGGACGTAAAGAATGCTTTCTTGAATGGTGATCTTCATGAGGAGGTGTACATGACTCCTCCCCAGGTGTGGCTCATAAACCAGGAGAAGTGTGTCGGCTTCGCAAAGCACTGTATGGTCTCAAGCAAGCTCCTCGCGCTTGGTTTGAGAAATTCTCTACGGTGATTACTTCTCTTGGTTTCACCCCTAGTAATCATGATTCTGCGTTGTTTGTTAGATGCACGGGGGCAGGTCGGATTCTTCTATCCTTATATGTGGATGACATGATTATCACTGGAGATGACCATGACGGTATTGAGTCTCTGAAGCAAGAACTGGCCCATCGTTTTGCTATGAAGGACTTGGGGACGTTGCGTTACTTCTTGGGTATTGAGGTTGCTCAATCCAAGAAAGGCTATCTCCTTTCCCAGACAAAGTATATATCGGATTTGTTTGAGCGTGCTCGACTTTCTGACAAGAAAACTGTTGACACGCCTCTTGAGACCAATGTTCACTATACTCCAACAGATGGTGTTCCTTTATCAGATCCGAGCTTGTACCGTACTATTGTTGGAAGTTTGGTTTATCTTACGGTTACACGTCCAGACATTGCTCATGCAGTTCATGTGGTCAGTCAATTTGTTACAGCTCCTACTACTGTTCATTGGGGAGCTGTTCTTCGCATTTTGAGGTATCTTCGTGGCACTCAATTTCAGAGCCTCTTGTTCCCTTCGACATCCTCTCTAAAGTTGAGTGCCTATAGTGATGCCAGTTGGGATAGTGATCCTAGTGATCGCAAGTCTACTACTGGGTTCTGTATTTTTCTTGGAGATTCTCTTATCTCATGGAAAAGCAAGAAACAGGATGTTGTTTCTCGTTCGTCTACGGAGGCCGAATATCGTGCTATGGCAGTAACTACTTGCGAGATTGTTTGGTTACGTTGGCTTCTTGCAGATATGGGTGTTGATGTTTTGCAACCCACTCCATTGCATTGTGACAACAAAAGTGCGATGCAAATTGCGAAAAATTCGGTCTTTCACGAAAGGACGAAGCACATTGAGATTGACTGCCACTTCACTCGTCAACATCTGCAGCTCGGGACTATCTCGTTGCCTTTTGTACCTTCAGCTCTGCAGATTGCTGATATTTTCACCAAGGCTCTACCTGCATCGCGTTTTCGTTTCTTATGTGACAAACTCTCAATGCTTATTGCTGTTGCATTGTGAGTTTGAGGGGGGATGTTAGCTTAGCTTTATATTTGGGCCCGGCCCGTTTGCTTTTAGGGTTTACTTGTTTTAGGGTTTTCTTGGCTTTATATAGCCGCTCTCGCTTCTTTGTAATTCACGCTTCTCTATTCAATAATACAATATACTTTTGGCTCTTAATCTTCACGAACGACCACGACCAATGGGTCGAAACGCGGCGAGACGTGCGGGGTCTTCGTCTTCGACAACCAATACCAACACGGGCATGTCAACCCAAGTAGGCGCTCTCGCACTCGCGAACACCGGGCTTGTCGATATACTTAAAGAAAAACAAAGGATGGCACACTTCCATTTTTACACATCACCGCACAACCATCTCTCGGGTAGCTTTTTGGAGACCACGTTGCGAGAGAAGGCACGGTTGCACGATCTATACGATTGGCCTCCTTTCGAATAATAAACTTTTAATAGTTAATTTTAATTAGGGGTGTGCAAAACCCGAACGGTCCGAAATCCGAACCCGAGCCCGAACCGAAAATTACGTATTTGTGCCAAAACCGAATTCCCCGAAATCCGAAAATCCGAAACCCGATTTGTAAGGGGATATTCGGGTTTGGGTTGGGTTTGGTTTTCTTCCACCCGAACCGCCCGAAAACCCGAAATATATATACACATATATTTTTTAATATTATACAAATACATATATTTATCAAATTATCTCTTTAAAATTCTAAATTCTTACCGTTTGTTCAATTTTCTAATTCCCAAACTATCATCGATTTCATCAATTCTTACAACTGATTGTATTCATCATCAACATTGATTGAATATATACAAAATTTTCATTACGGATATACCCGAACCCGCCCGATCTTAACCCGAAACCCGACCAACCCGAACCCGAAATAATCCGAAATCCGAAATCAAAAGTTTGGGGTTTTATTTTCAAATCCGAAATCCGATCGGGTTTTTGATTTATTCACCCGAACCCACCCGACCCGCCCGATGCACACCCCTAATTTTAATGTAATTTTTATTTTAATTTTAATGTAATTTTTAATTTTAATAGTTAATTTTAATTTAAATGTAATTTTTATTTTAATTGTTACATTTAACTTTAATGTAATTTTTAATTTTAATTGTTAATTTTAATTTGAAGTATTTAAAAAATCATAAAGGTGGTATGACCTGTACGGTTGTGGGTGAATGGTATGGTAATGGTAAGGTAGTGGTAAAGCTGATGTGGCGCTGAGGTGGCAGCCCGTGCAGGTGGTATCACCTGCACGGCTACGGATGGCCTTATGACAAGGACCAACAATCTTACACGGTAAGAACTAAGGTTAGGACTAGAGTCCTGTCCAATAAGCGATGGCAAAGACTCTTCCCAAGGTTAGCGTTTATCGAAAAAGTATTGCATACCATATCATTTTTGATGGACTACAATTTTACCCGGTAAGCGATGATGTTAATTTATCCATAACATGTGAGCAATTTGGTAAAGGGACCCTTATATTATTACTAACTATGATAGGTTTTATCATTTATATGAAACATAAACTTTGTACGTATGTTGTCATACAAAAGGTTAATATGACGGACTTCATGCAAGGTATATAGTGTAGCTGATGTCTATTTTATGTGATTTTTAGCATGTAAATAATATGTGTGTAGGGGGGAGAAGGTTTTATATGTCAATAATTATTTAAAATAAATAAACAAATAAAAATTAATTTTAAAAGATTTTAACCTAGAGTTTTTAGAAAAAAGATATTATGTACTTATCAATAGTTTAATAAAATTATTTGATGATTTTTTATTAAAATTAAATAGTTTATATTTTACCAATAAAATAAAATATTTTAATAAATAAATAAATAAAGTAAAAAGTAATAAAATATGAACTATGTAATTTGATAATAAAAAAATATAAAGATGATCTATAATAATGACATATATATTACAATTCTATAATTACGCTTGCCCCTAAAGCCCCTAAAGGATGGCCTAAGGATGGATCACACATATGAACATGGTACAATTTAGTGTTTTTTTTTCTATCTTGTGTACCAATCAAGTTATATATAATTAATATAAAAATTGTATATTGTATACCTGCTAACTTTATCTGGTACCATTTAACACGAAGTTTTAGTGAATAAATTCGAGTTAGCATGGATTAGTATGTTTTTGTGATTGTCGTTTATGCAGAAATCTCTTATGTCAGAAAACCATTCTATAAATAAGAAGTTGAAGAAATAAGTTGGTTGCTAAAGTATTTTCGTTTTTCTTGTTAAACAGGTTGTAAGTTGATAAATAGTAAAGTAGGTCGATAAGGGTGCGTTTGGTACGCAGACGGGACATGACAGAACAAGGTAGAAAAAGACAGGACATGACAAGACGGAACAAATGTTCAGCGTTTGGTAAGACATGACAGGGAAGGACTGGACAGAACAGGACCGATTAAATGACCATTTTACCCCTTGTGAGATTTTTAGCGTTTTTTACCTAATAGTCGATGTTTATGTAAAAAATTACACAACTCGATGTCGTAAGAAACTTGTGTGAGGCTTAACCGTCGAGAGAAAGAAATTACAATCAATGATAAGTGCGGAAAAGTAAAATGAGACAAATAATTTGATGACGCAGGAAAAACCTCACGACGGAGGAAAAAACCTGCGGTCGACCTAAAAGATAAGTCGACAGAGCACTATGTTCACCAATCAGGGGTGATGTCCTTCAGGTATACAGCTTTGGTCGTACGATTACAATTGAGAAAACTATGAAATCGAATGTAAATTACAGATGATTCTCAAGAATAATTGCTATAGAACTTGTGAGCTTCGGATAGACTTCGTGTGTTGCAATGCTGGCTTGATTCTTCTTTTATAGTGGCTTGAGAATAACGGTCCAACGGTATTGTGGCTCATCAATGAGTGAATCGTAACCGTCCAACGTTATTGTCTTTAATTAATGCTCGGAGAGTAACTGTCCAACGGTATTGCTGAGAGTTAATGTCTAGATTGTAACTGCTGCGAGAATCTTGCTTGTAACGGTCGATCTTGATGCTGTCGAACGATACATAACTTACGACTTGTTCGTTGTAGTGATGAACTCCAACAAGCATAGCATAGTACTCAATCTCGGACTTTCTCAAAGGTGGATAATTGTTAGATATGATAATCAGCTTATCTGCATCAAACATATAAACTTTGTATGTTATTCGTTAGTATCGTCGTACGACAATATAGTCATCGTGCGTCTTATTCGTTGTATACGTTCGATGCTTATTGATCTTTGTTCGATATTCCTCTTAGGTTTTATCTCAGGACCTTATCTTAATACATGACTATTGTCCTAACATTTGTCTTACGATTATAGTCGGTCGTCGTGCGATTGTGGATTTTTACCCTAACAATTTGCCCCCAAGATTTAGAAAATAATTCTAATTTTATCTAAATCTTTAATTCGCTGGTCAAAGAGTAAAAATACGTTGTATAACGGTCGAATAAACATTGATAATATAGCCGTTATCTAGCCGTTACCCTGGACGCGTGTCTTTCTAACGGCTAATTGCTGATGCGTGGCGCGATTATCTTGGATTACTCATATGATTTAGTTGCTATAAATATAAGTATTCAGATGAAGGAAAGATTTTACAAAATCTTCTCTAATTTTCGTTTTGATTCACAAGATCGTAATCCGACTATTTTTGGCAAAGATTTCGTGCGACTAGGCTTTAAAAGGTACTCCTTCTCTGTTTCATGCGTCTGAAATCGATAGCATATAAGAGTAATAGAGGTTTAGATAATCTTAGGTTCAACCGTTTGAGAAATAGTTTAGGTCGATCGGAGTTCATTATGTCGAGTGAAGTTAGGAGTTCTATTACAGAAAGTCTAGAAGTAGGAGAGTTGAGGGAACTGGCAGGGCTTCCTGAAATGCTCTGGTGAGGGTGGCCGGAGAGATCCGTCCGGCGGATGCTCCGAAGGGCTTTTTTGCTCTTTTCGAGTATCCGTTTAAAGTCGGATTTCGATGGCCATACTCTCCTTTGGCGAGGGCGTTCATGACTCGCTTCGATGTGTCTCCGGGACAGTTGATGCCCCAGTTTTGGTGCGTCGTTCATGTAATCGAACGAGTGACCAGAAATTGGGATCGTCCACCGTTCTCAGTCGACGATCTCCTCTCGGCGTACAATGTGATCCGTTCTCCCTACAACCGTTTTGGGTTGTTTCCAAGGGGAAGAAGCGATGCCATGTTGGTCCATGGTACCCAAGTAAACGATCGAGGATGGAAGGCGAGATACGTCTTTGTCCAAACATCCTCGGTCATAGGCGAGGAATCGTGGGTCGTTCCTGAATGGAACAAAGGCGGTAATATAGCTTACCTTGTTTTTCTTCAGTTTATTTTAAATTATTTTTTGTTTGTTAACTCTTTGTTTCCTTCTTGATAGCGATCGACTTCACGTTTGAAGAGACCACCGAGGCGATCGAACGTTTCTTGAGCTATAGCGTGACCGATCGGAAGTATCGAACGTCGAAAGGAGGTGACGAGAGCGACGTCGAGCCTGAAGTACAAATAATCGAGGAAACAGATATGGAAGGTAGATATCGTACATCAGTATTTTCGTTTATAGTAATTTATTTTGATTCTAACTTCTTCTTTCTGTATAGGCTCAGCTTCCAAGAAGGCGTCAACGATGGAAGCAGCTGCTCGTGCTGCTAAAAGGAAGGCTGCCGCCCAGGAAGGTTTGGTGGCTAAACGTACGAGGTCGTCGTACGTTTCTGTGGATACCCCACCTAAGGATGCCGCACGCAAGGCTGAAGGTGGGATAGAGGCTATTCCTCTTAGCTTTGCTCCTCCTGCAAAGGGGGCGGGTGCGTCGAAGGCCGACAAGGGGAAGGAGAAAGAGGGATCTGGTCTTACGACCATGACAATCCAGATACCCTCTGACTTCATGGTGGATGATGTGATTAGGACGGCGGCCACTTTTCCAGTCCTTGAGCAGTTTCACGTCCCTGCTCAGAAGGCGCGCATGGAGGAGGCCGACATCGAAGACCTTGATGCCTCCATCACGGGTATCTCCTTCTTGGTAAGTCCCTGTCGTACGTTTTTGCTTTCATTTTATTTATACCGCTTCTAATCGTTTTCTTTTTTCTTTGTATAGGCCCTCCAAACTAGTCTTAGTCTCCATACGCGGATGGCTAAGATCAAGGAGGAATTAGCGTCGAATCAGAACGACGCTAAATTGGCCAAGAAGGAGGCCGACAAGGCCAAAAAGAAGTTGACCCAACTGACCGACGAGATTAATGCTAAGTCGGTCCAGATTGGGGACTTGGAATCCAAGCTGGAACTCAGCGAAGGGTTTCAGGTCCAACAGCGAGAACGGCTGAAATTGGCCTTGGACCATGTGAAGGAGCTGGAGAAGGAGCTGCTGGCCGTTCGACGGGAGAAGGCTGAGAGAGAAGAAGCTCTATCGTCCAAGATCCAGGAACTGGAAGATGACGCCGCCTTAGTCCGTGTGGTCGCACGTACTGCGGTCATGCGACGCGTAGCTGCTGGGACCGTGACTTCTCAGATGGCGAAGGACGAGGTGGCTTCTTTCGTTCAGGTGATGGGCTCTGAAGATCTTCTCGACGAGGAGGATCTGAAGAACTTGGACGAAGAAGTAGCAGCCGAGGTCAAGGACGCAGGTGTCGAGGAGGAGGTTCCTGAAACCTCTGGATCCGTTCCTGCGCATCCTCAAGAGACTGAAGAGGCCCCTGTCGTAGATCCATCTTCCTCTGTCGCTCCTTTAGAATAGTTTTTCTTTTGTAATCGTAAAAATTTTTGTACTCTGCCGTTTTTAGGCAAGTAATATTAATGAAAGAATTTTTCATTTGAATAACGTGTGTTTTAACTTATCACTTGTTGTGTTATTATAACTTTTATCATGCGTTTTAGCTCGTGTCGTGCGTTTTAGCCTATATCGTGCGTTTTAGCTTTTATCGTGCGTTTTAGCTTTTGTTTTTGCATGCATTTGTTTTAAAGTCCTTAGACTTGATTTAGAAACGTTTCTTTTGTACTCATGAGAGTATTCGTGCGACTGGCGAGTTGACTTGCGCTCTTGCGACATAATCTTGCGTTATAGCGGTTTTCTTGCGATCCATGCGATTTTTGTCGTGCGATTCCTGCGATAAGCATGCATTTAAGTCGTGCGATACTTGCGTTAATCGTGCGATCCATGCGATTTATCGTGCGATACCTGCGAACAAACATGGTTGCTAGGGGGTGGCCGTTGGTTTGACCAACGGCGCTCCGACGCTCAAGTCAGTAATCAGTTCAAGAAATAAATCATATGTAAATAGGTTTAGAAGTAATACCTTTTAAGGTGATGGGCTTTCCAGCTTCGTGGGATTTCCATACCTTCTATCGTCGTAAGTCTATATGCTCCGTTTCCAATGACTTTGGAAATTATGTATGGTCCTTCCCATTTGATGGAAAGTTTTCCAGCGTTTGGCTTTTGTGTGTTTTGAAACACATGTCGTAAGACATAATCTCCAACTTGAAAATTTTTTGCCTTTACCTTTTTGTTGAAGTGTCTTTCGACAATTCCTTTCTGTGCAGCCATCGTTCGTAGTGCTTTCTCCCGGAGTTCTTCTAAAGCGTCAAGGTCGTAAGATAAATTTATTGCATTTTGATCATACGTGCGACTTCTGGCAGTTGGTATTTGAGCTTCGATTGGTAAGACTGCTTCGCATCCATATACCAGAGAATATGGAGTTTGTCCAGTTGATGCTCTAGGTGTCGTACGATTTGCCCATAAGACAGATGGCAATTCGTCTACCCATTTTCCTTTTGCTCCTTTCAACCTTTTTCGGATTGAATTGATGATGACTTTGTTGCTCGACTCTGCTAATCCGTTAGATTGTGGATATCTCGGAGTTGAAGTGATTAACTTGATTCCTCGTTTTTCACAGAACGTACGAGTTTTATCACTTATAAATTGTGAGCCGTTGTCGCACATAATTTCAGCTGGTACCCCGAATCTATAAATGATATTTTTCTGAATGAAAGATATGACTTCTTTATCTCGGACCTGTGAGAAAGCACCAGCTTCTATCCATTTCGAGAAGTAATCGGTGAGCACGAGTAGATAGACTTTTTGTCCAGGGGCTGGAGGTAATTTTCCCACGATGTCCATTCCCCATCGCATGAAGGGCCATGGAACTAGAACAGAATGTAAAGGTTCAGATGGTCGATGGACCATACTCGAATGTTTTTGACATGCGTCGCATCGTTGGACGTACGTTATGGCATCCTCTCGTAGAGTGGGCCAATAGTAACCTTGTCGTGAGATTCGGTTAGCAAGACTTCTGCCCCCTGTATGATTCCCACATTCCCCGTCGTGCATTTCTTGGAGAATTTGATTGATTCGTACCTTACTTGTGATGCATCGTAGGAGAAGTCCTGTCGTGGATCTTCGATAAAGTTGATCTTCAAAAATTGTATATCTTGAAGCTTTCGACCTTGTCTTTCGAGCTTCCATTTTATCTTCAGGTAGTTGGTCGTGCTTGAGGTAGTTCCATATGTCGAGCGACCAATTGTAAATTTCTTCGTTCATCTGTACTTCATCGTTTGCCGCAATTGTTGGTGTTGTGAGATGAAGTATCGGGATATTTTCCATGAACGGATCATGAAATGCAGATCCCAGATTAGCCAGTGCGTCCGCTTGCATATTTAGATCTCTTGGTATTTGCTCGATCAGGAACTGTTCAAATCGTGCGATTCGATCTTTAACTGCTTTGAGATAACTCATCATTTTTGAGTCTTTTGCTTGAAAATCTCCATTTACTTGGTTTACGACCAGTAAAGAATCGCTTCGAACGTGCAATTGTTTTGCCCCCAGTCTAAGAGCAATATCTAGTCCTGCGATCAAAGCTTCATATTCTGCTTCATTGTTTGTGGCTTTGAATTCGCATCGTACGGAGTATACTATATTTCCCCCTTGTGATGATTTTAAGACAATACCTAATCCACATCCTCGTACGTTCGAGGAACCATCAACGTAAAGTATCCAAGGCTGGTTGTCTGAAATCATCACAACTTCGTCGCACGTCGTGGGTTCCAATCCTGGAGAAAATTCTGCCACAAAATCTGCTAGTACTTGCGATTTGATGGCCGTCTTAGGTTTAAACTCAATGTCGAACCCACTGAGATAAATGCTCCATTTGGCTAGTCGTCCTGTCAGTTCTGGTTTTCGAAGCACCGTCTTGAGTGGATAATTGGTCACAACAATGATATGATGTGACTCGAAGTAATGCCTTAGCTTCTTTGCTGCCGTCATAAGACCTAGTAGCAATTTTTCCATTGATGTGTACCTGGTTTCTGCGTCGAGGAAAGATTTGCTGACATAATAGATTGGTTGTTGTCGTTGATCTTCTTCTCGCACAAGTACTGCACTTGTCGCATTTTTGCTCACTACCAAGTACAACTGTAGACTTTCTCCTTCGACTGGTTTTGTCAGCAGTGGAGGTGATGTCATATATTGCTTCAGTTCTTGCAAAGCTTTCTCATGTTCGTCTGTCCACAAGAAGCCTTGATTCTTTCGTAGGACATTATAGAACAAATGGCATTTATCCGATGATCGTGAAATAAATCGGGTTAAAGCTGCCACTCGTCCTGTTAATTTCTGGACTTCTTTGACATTCCTTGGAGATTGTATCTCGGTGATAGCTTTGACTTGTTCTGGACTTGCTTCGATTCCGCGTTGCGTCACTAAGTACCCCAAAAATTTTCCTGCTCGTACTCCGAAGGAACATTTTGTTGGATTGAGCTTCATCTTGTATTGTCGTAGGATATCGAAGGATTGCTTTAAATGTGCGACGTGATCGATCGAACGTTCTGATTTCACAAGCATGTCGTCGATATAAACTTCCATCGTTCGACCAAGATGTTCCTTGAACATCATGTTAACCAATCTTTGATATGTTGATCCTGCATTCTTGAGACCAAATGGCATAACTTTGTAACAGTATATGCCTTTGTCTGTCATGAATGCAGTCTTCTCCTGGTCGTCCGTGTGCATCAATATTTGGTTGTATCCTGAATATGCGTCCATGAATGTTAACAATTCATGTCCTGCTGTCGCATCAACCATGGCATCGATATGAGGTAAAGGAAAAGGATCTTTTGGACAAGCTTTGTTTAGATCCGTGAAATCAATGCAGACTCGCCATTTTCCGTTCTTCTTTTGTACGACGACTACATTAGCCAACCATTCTGGATATTTGACTTCTCGGATCTTCCCTGTTTTAAGCAGATTGTCGACTTCATCGTTGATCACTTTATTTCTTTCAGGCGCAAACTTGCGACGTTTCTGCTTAATTGGCTTGAAAGTAGGATCCACGTTCAATTTATGCGATATAATGCTTGGATCTATTCCCACCATATCTTCGTGCGACCATGCAAAACAGTCTGAATGTTCCTGCAAAAAAGATATAATCGTATTTTTTATGTCAGGGGGGAGCGAGGCTCCTACGAAGACTTTTCGATCAGGATGTTCAGGATCAAGGACGACTTCTTCTAGCCGAAGATCGTCGTTCGATTTCCTCTCATCCTGGCTCTGTAATTGCTAGATGTCCTGCGACTTTGTCTTCATCGTAATCTTGTAACATTCTCGTGCGACTTTGTTCTCACTAGCAATTTCTTGAATTCCCCATGGAGAAGGAAATTTGATCTTCTGATGGTATGTCGAAGGAATTGCTTTCATCTCGTGGATCCATGGTCTTCCAAGAATAACATTGTAAGCTGATTGGCAGTACACAACATTGAACTTTGTTTGTTTGTTGATGCCTTTGGCGAAGACAGGCAAGATGATTTCTCCGAGAGTGTTCATCGGGTCTCCATTGAATCCAATCAGAGTAGTACTTCGTCGTACGATTTCTGACCGTTCAATTCCCATGACTTTAAGAGTATCTGCAAAAATAACGTTAGCCGAACTACCTCCATCAATCAATATTCTCTTAGTCACAGTTTCCGATTGTCAACTGTATGACTAGAGCGTCATGATGTTTATGATGGACCCCCTGTGTATCGTCTTGGTCGAACGTGATTGCCATTGCATCGAGCTCTCTTTCTGCCTTTGATTTGACTTCTCCGGGGATAGGATGTTCGTCTGGACCATCTCGTGCATGTCGCTTTGCAGCTGAATATGAAAGTCCGCAAACTTCTGATCCTCCAGTGATGCAGTTTACGACTTTTGTATGAACCGGTGACGCTGGTCGTCCTTGTTCTTCTGGAATGAGGCCTTTTAGGTGCCCCTTAGATTTCAAATATGAAATCTCCTTCTTTAAACTGATGCATTCATCCGTCGTATGACCATGATCGTCGTGGAAGTCGCACCATCTGTTCTGATCTTTGTCCTTGCCTGGTTTATCAGATTTCTTTGGCCATCGTACGTTTGCATCAATCTTTCGTAGCGAATCCACCAAATCTTTTGATGTACCTGCAAAATTGTAAGTAGATAACTCTGGATATCGTATTTTAACAGTACCTTTGCCTGGTCGAGTTTTTGACTCATATCGGGGATTTCCAATCTTGTTTACTCTTTTATGCTTAAAGTCATGTTTTTGAGCACCAAGAGGTTTCTTTTCTGCAGAATGCTTTCGTCGGAAGAGAGCATCATCTTCTATTCTCATGAAAGCTAGTGTTCTAGCTCGTACGTCGTCAAAGTTTTCTGGTGGATATTTCGTCAATTCCAGATATAATCCAGAGGAATCTTCTAATCCACGCTTGTATGCCTCTATTGCGGTTTTCACGTCACAATTCTTTATTTCAATCATTGCTGCGTTGAATCTGTTGAAGTAGTCGCGGATTGTTTCTCCAGACTTCTGTACGATATAATACAGGTCGCTGGTCTGCTTCTCCATCTTACGACTGCTAGCAAATTGTCGAGTGAATTGGTTCACCAATTCTGCAAATGATCCAATACTCTTTGGCTTTAAGTTGATAAGCCATTGTAATGCTGCTCCTGTTAAAGTTGATCCAAAGCTTTTGCACATGCAAACTTCTTGATATTGCGCCGGTATAGGAACTGTCCACATGAGTTGCTTGTACTGTGCTATATGTTCGACCGGATCTGTGATTCCAGAATATTTTGTTGTGAAAGCTGGGATGGTATATTTCTTGGGAACGTCAACAAGAGCTAATTCATCAACGAACGGTGAGGCCTGAAATCCAGTTTTAGGTTCGACTTCGACGGGTACTGCTGCTCCGGGTAGCTTTGTGAGTAATGCGAACAATTTTTGATTCTGTTCTTCCAGGGACTTCAGTCGTACGTTCAGAGGATCTTCAACGTTTATTGGGATTGTTGGAATACAACTAGAAGAGATTCCGGTACTGGGTGGTATTGTCGTATGAACGGTGGAACTAGCAGCTGTGGGTATATGACCAGGGATAGGAATTTGTTGGGATACATTGTTAAAAGGCTCGAACGTGAACATGGGTGCTCCTTGAGGCATAGGAGGTGGACCTCGAGGCATAGGTGGCGGGCCATGAGGTATTGGTGGTGGAACCTGTGGTAAAGACGGTCGTACGTTGTTGTATTGTTGGTTCACAGTTGAAAATGGCATTGAGGCGTTGAATTGTGGTCGAGGTGGTGGTCTTAGATGTTGAGGAGGATATGGAGGAGGAATAGACATTGGAATAGACATCGATGGTCCTGGCAAAGCTCGAAGACGTTGAATTTCGTTGTTAGCTTCTTGCAATTGTTGTTGGAGTGATGCTATGAATCCGTTATCCATTATCCTGCGCAAATAGCTTAAAGAGAACTCAAAGAAAAAGTTAGTACTAAGGCGCACTTTTTCACCGAATGAAATTTTTCTCAAAACGGAGCCCCACGGTGGGCGCCAAACTGTTTATGTAAAAAATTACACAACTCGATGTCGTAAGAAACTTGTGTGAGGCTTAACCGTCGAGAGAAAGAAATTACAATCAATGATAAGTGCGGAAAAGTAAAATAAGACAAATAATTTGATGACGCAGGAAAAACCTCACGACGGAGGAAAAAACCTGCGGTCGACCTAAAAGATAAGTCGACAGAGCACTATGTTCACCAATCAGGGGTGATGTCCTTCAGGTATACAGCTTTGGTCGTACGATTACAATTGAGAAAACTATGAAATCGAATGTAAATTACAGATGATTCTCAAGAATAATTGCTATAGAACTTGTGAGCTTCGGATAGACTTCGTGTGTTGCAATGCTGGCTTGATTCTTCTTTTATAGTGGCTTGAGAATAACGGTCCAACGGTATTGTGGCTCATCAATGAGTGAATCGTAACCGTCCAACGTTATTGTCTTTAATTAATGCTCGGAGAGTAACTGTCCAACGGTATTGCTGAGAGTTAATGTCTAGATTGTAACTGCTGCGAGAATCTTGCTTGTAACGGTCGATCTTGATGCTGTCGAACGATACATAACTTACGACTTGTTCGTTGTAGTGATGAACTCCAACAAGCATAGCATAGTACTCAATCTCGGACTTTCTCAAAGGTGGACAATTGTTAGATATGATAATCAGCTTATCTGCATCAAACATATAAACTTTGTATGTTATTCGTTAGTATCGTCGTACGACAATATAGTCATCGTGCGTCTTATTCGTTGTATACGTTCGATGCTTATTGATCTTTGTTCGATATTCCTCTTAGGTTTTATCTTAGGACCTTATCTTAATACAGGACTATTGTCCTAACATTTGTCTTACGATTATAGTCGGTCGTCGTGCGATTGTGGATTTTTACCCTAACAGTCGATCTAATTGAAAATTAACAAAAAACAAAAAAAACTCCAATCTATGTATCAACAAAACTATAATCAAGTATATAATAAAAAAATCATAACTTGTAAGATAAATAGTAGCAATATACATCATTAGTTGTATTTTCAATTGAGTTTCGAGTATGAAATGTTGTCGTCGAAAATAAAAATTGGGTGTGATGTATTTCGGACCATGTCGGATTCGAATTTAATCGGCTTCAGATTCGGATTCTAACAATATATGTTTTTCTTTTCTTTTTCCACAAAATTAGTAGAACATAGAAATAGTGTGCAACGAAAATTTAAAGATGAACATATATATTTTAAGTAAGAAAATTTGAATAAAAAAATATCTAATGAAAAACTAACTCCTATATTAGATATAATGACTATAAATTTAATTTTAACATTTCGTTTTACATGCTAATCATTAAAGATTAAAATTAATTCAAACTCCAAAATTCAAATTTCAAACGTTAAAAATTAAATTAAACACTTAAAGTAATAAAAATAAGTTTAAATCTCAAAGATCTACATAAAAAAATTACAAAAAATATTAATAAAAAGTTTTATTCGGGTTTCGGGTGAGTTCGAGTAATGGGTACGGAGACCCTACCCGAACCGAGTAACTCGTCATAAAGTTGTATTTCGAAGATCGAGTTAGTTCAAGTTATGTGAGTCAGGTACATTCGAGATTTTTCGAATCGGATTTTCGGATTTGGTCGAGTTTTGTTCACCCCTAAGTATGAGGAAATTATATATAAAGAGAAAATCAACCTGTATTTTGAGGGGCATAATGGTAAATCTGAATCTGTTCTACTTAGTTCCATGGGGTAGGATGGAACAAGGTTCTCCCACTCTTGTGCTACTTAGTTCTGGTGTGTCCTACATAGATTTCTGCCAAACATGGGACAAACATGTTCTGTCCTGTTCTATCCCATTCTGTCCAGCGTACCAAACGTACCCTAATAGATATTGGAATATTAATATATGAGCCAATAGAAGGTAAATTTACCAAAGATACCTTATTCCATAACTCGGTTTCTAAAGTTGGCGTAGAGAGGGGTTGAGCTCTTGTTAATTTTCAGCTATTTACGCTAGATTCTACTTGTTTGGCCGGTTTTACTCTTTTTTTATTAGCCCCATTGCTGTTTCAATGTAAAAGTATTGTAAAAAAAAAGCCAAGTTTAAGACCATAGGCTTGCTCCTAAATTACTTATTGAGCCAAAGTCCAAGTCTAAAAAGTATTCGGAGAGGCAGAGCTCTATGATTCATCTCTGGATTTCATACAAGTATTCGACCTAAACATACTCGCATGTCTTCTCCAATGGATGCATGCCCCACTTTAACTAAAACGGTTATTTGACCTTTACATGTGGATGCTGATAATAGGTCAGTGCTTTGACTTAGAAGATTCTTGCATATATATAGAAGATTTACCCTAATTCATTAAGAATATTATGTCAATCTTTTCTCATGGTGGTAAAGTCAGTGCGTGATTCCAGAGATAACTTTTCACATAGTTTATATGTGTTTTTGGTGTAATACTTGTTTCTAAAATCAAATCAATGTTGATGATGGTTACAAATGTGCTCATTTAATATTTTACCGATTTAGTCTTCTTTAATATATCAATTTATTCATCTTTTAGCGATTTAGTTTTCTTTAATATACTGTTTGTGTTCGCTATAGTTAATAATGAAATCAACAAGACCTCAAGCTCCCCCTTAAAGTAAGCTCATAGTATTCACCAAAACGTCGTAAACATTCAACTACCAGGAAAAATATGTCATGAAAGATCTGCTTCTTTATCTCGCACTGTTTACGAGATTGCCCGATTTCCTGAATTCATTCAGAACTAAAGATATCAAACACAAACTCAGTGTTCTTAGTCATACAGATGATCATCGTGTGACATTCGGCAAAAATCCAAACTCTCCGGTTAGTATCTGATAAGTATTTATTAGTATTAAATTAAAGAAAATCCCTTATTCAGGTCTATTTAGGGTGAATTATGCAAAAACTTGTAAAAATTCCCGGAAATAGCTTAGAAATCCCGGAAATCGCTTAGAAAACCCGGTTTTGACCCTTATCCGTTTGAAACACCTTAGATAATTGTAGCATCTCATTTTCTAAAAACTCATATTTAACGGTAAGTAACAAAAATGATGCGGAAGCTTAAAACAATAATATTTCAACCAAACTTTAACAATTTCGTTAGTAACTTGAAATGGTAAAAACATTCATTTTTACTTCGGAGATGGTGACAATTTAGCCAGAGACCGAAGGAATGAAATTCGGGCATCAATTGAAGCACTTTATGATAAACCAATTGTGGTGCCGAGACGAGTTGACTAGTTCGTTCCGAGTACATTGGGAGTCGTTAATAAAATCAACGACTGTATGACCAAACAAGCCGTTAGGGAGGATGAGCAGGTATTCTTTGTCTGCAATGCTTGGGAACGATTGGTCGACATAAAGCTGTGTGGCCTATTATTGGAGGAGATGTTACTTTGGCGATTCACAATTTTTTTTACAGAGGACGGTTAACGCGGGAACTGAATCACACGTTGTTATGCTTAATTTCGAAAATCCCCCGATGCGTCAAAGGAACAGATTTCCGGCCAATTTCTTATTGTAATGTGTTACTTAAGTGCATAAGTAAGATTTTGGCAGACCGTATGAAGGGTCATCTTGATAAGGTTATTGATTCAGCCCAATCTGCTTTCATTCTCGGACGTAGGATTGCGGATAATATCCTTATGGCCCATGAGCTTGTCGTTGGGTATCATAGTGGTAGTGGTCAGCCGAGATGTGCGTTCAAAATAGATATAAAGATAGCGTATGATACTATTAGTTGGCGCTATCTTTCTACCATGCTTTTGGGACTAGGGTTTCACATGGTGTTTACGAGATGGATTGAGGAACTGGTAACGACAGTTTCGTTTTCTTTAGCCATGAATGGAACCACAAAAGGATTTTTCAAGGCTGAAAGAGGTTTACGGCAAGGGGATCCGTTGTCGCCCTATCTTTTCACAATCGTTATGGAGGGTTTTTCACTTATTCTTAATTCATGTATTGCGGAGGCCGGAGCGTTTGGGTACTATTCAGGCTGCGATGGACTAGGTATAACCCATCTCTGTTTTGCAAAGGACTTATTTGTATTCACAAGAGGTGACGTTCGTTCTGTGGAAGTGTTAAAGAAAGCTTTGGAGATTTTCCGTACCAAGTCAGGTCTCACTCCGAGTATCAAGAAAAGTGAGGAATTTCTCGACAATGTACCGGTGGATGTTTGTAATGCGGTTTTGGACACCCTTCCTTTTCGTTGTGGGGTTTTTCGAATTCGTTATTTGGGAGTACCATTGTCTTCTTCCAGATTGGTAAACGCGGATTTTAATTGCCTTATCTAGAAAGTGAGGTCTCAAATTCATAATTGGAAGTCCAAGACTTTATCTTATGGAGGTAGACGACAATTAATCATCTCTATCTTACAATCGTTGCAGCTTTTCTGGATGGCTGTGTTCATAATTCCCTCGGGTGTCTTTCTAGCCATTGAAGGATTATTTCGTGACTTCCTTTGGGCGTATGGTGAAAGTGCATAAGGAAAGTGTCGGATTGCATGGGAGGATGTTTGTATGCCTACGGGGTGTGGTGGCCTTGGTATAAAGAGATTGTCCACTTGGAACCGAGCTTTGCTTGCAAAACATGCTTGGGACATCATTTCAAATAGACAGTCTTTTATGGGCTAGGTGGATTCATTTGTATTGTATTGGTGATGTAAAGTTCTGGTTGTTGCGAGCTCTTCTGAATTGGTCTTGGACTTTTTGCAAAATCCTGGATTTACGTCCTCATATTAGGCACTCGGTCATGAAGATTGTTGGGAATGGAAATACCACGTATGCATGGGAGGACATATGGGTAACCCTTGGGCCGCTTTCCGAGCTTATTTCTTTCAGGTCTTATGCTAGGGAAGGTTTGGTCTTATCCAATACTGTAGCGGATTTGGTTCATCAATTGCACGATACTTGGCCGATGGAATGGGTTTCTCAACAGCCGACACTTACGACTCAACCTATTCCTATTCTCAATGTGGAGGAGGATCGTGTAGCATGGTTGAATTTGCATAACCAACCGTCACAGTTTACGGTTCGCGAGGCTTATGCATCGATGGATAGGATGATGGTAAATAGACTTTGGTCTAAAGTTGTATGGGTTCGGGGTTTTATTCCCAAACATGGATAGGATGATGGTAAGTAGAATACGGACCGTGGTTGATTTTCTATAAGACCATCCACAGTGGTAAACTGTCTTGCCAATGGTACCAATCGTCACATCAACTTTTCACTATTTTACCAAAACCTTACCAATCTTTACCAATTCATCTACACTCGTACCAATCTAAATAATTAATAAAAAAAGAAAAAAAAAAAAAAAAAGAAAAGAAGAGAGAGATAGAGAGGAAGGAGAGAGAGGGTGGGGCTGGTTGGGGTAGGGTGGAGTGGGATGGGGTCGTCTAACGAGTCAGTATGTGGGTGCCGATTTCTCTCCATACCGATGGACCACAGCGATGTAGCCGATCTTGCTGATCGGCAACAACCCCTTGCCGATGGCTTTGCCGAGACGGCCGCAGATGGTCTAATGGCTGGAATGTGTTTCCATGGTTGAAGGTGTTTACCTTTATCAAACCTAAACCTACAACTACAACAAACACATGGATAAGATGGATCCCAAGATGGATTACAGTGGTGAATAGTGATGGTTGGTCCATGTGATTTGGTCAATATGTGATTATATATATCATCATTGTGTAATCATTTGGTGTGGGTTTGGCCGATGACTTCATCAACGGTGGGGTACCGGTGTCTTCAACTATTTGGTCCGTCAACCATCCAGGAGTTTGTATATGTTGTATATGTCGATGTTTGTAATTGACTCTGACACACACACACACACATACATATGTTATGTGTGTGTATATACATAGGATCGAAAGGCTAAAATCCTATCGTTTTTCCTCAATCTCTCCGATCGTGGTTCTCCTCTATCGCTCGCCGTGACCTCCATCGCTGCAATCCCTTTGGCAAGACTTATCGATGGCCAGACCCATCGTCGAATCGACCATCTCTTACCAATGCCATTTTCGGCTAAACCTCTTGCTATCGAGATTTGTGATAGACTTATCGGTAGGCGTCCGAGATTTGGGGAGGGTTTGCGATTTTGTCGCCGGAGGTTGCAAATTTTCACCGGCAATTTGGTCCCTGTGTAATCTTGGTATACAGACAACACACACATATTAGTTGATTACTTATTTAGCCCCTAAATTTTTGTACTTTTTACAAAATTAAAGAAAAGCAGAAAAATGCATGGAAAAGGGACAAAAGCATGGTTGGACGAAAATACCCCTAGCTCTAACAGAGCTTTTTCATGGGGTTAATGTTCAGGTCCTACTTTCAAAGAAAAATTCAAACTATAAGGACCACTTCTTGAATTATGAAAGTTTAGATACTACTTTAAAAAAATCAATAAACCTTAAGGACCAAAAGTATAGTTTACTCTTAAATTTATTACTGAATTTTAACTAGCAAAAATACCAATGAATTTATGTTACCAAAAGAAAATATAAATTTATAATCAAAAGATAATATACGTATAACATATAGTACGTGTAACAACATCCTTAATTTTAGAAAACCTCAAAAATCAAAAAGGCAAAGTCAAAGAAGGGTATTTGTATTTTCTAAAACTTAGTCAAAGCTAATGACCACGTCCACGTGTACTCTCCTTGATTATCCAAATGATACGTGGTCTTTTGCTATCATGCACATTAAGTTTAGAAGAAAACGTGGCGTCAATCGACAAATATCGTTTGTTGACGATAAATATAACTTTTTAAGAATATGCGAGAATCAATCTCAATCACTCATCTCGGTCAATAAAGGCGGTTTTGACCGGTCCCCCTTTAATAATCTCTACCCTCCCATGAATCGCGTCAATCCTCCGTTATCACGTCCACCGTAACCGCAAGATTAGTGGCTAAGATTGCTTCTCGTTTTTTATTAAATTGACATGCTTTTCATTTAAACCTTCCCATATATATATATAACATCGATTTGCAATAAGTTTGTTGTCCTCTATTTCGAGGGAAAACATTAAGATCCTTAAGACTATTCATAATCATATCTTAACCTGGTTGAGGAAAACAACAAAAATGAAAAAAAGAAAAAAAAAAAGATGACGAACAATCATATATAGCAACTATTTGGAGCAGTGTCAACTTTTTATCGGTTCCTTTTTTATGAAAGTTCATTGATTACAACTATTTTTATACCAAAAATATGTTTTTTTTTTGTTATTTTAGAAGAGGGTTTACTACCATCATAATTTTACTTACTAAAAAGGTTAGCTCAGTTGGATAGGTAACATTTTTGGGATGTGTGGGATGAAAGCTACACTATTTGGTTTTGATTCCGACGGTGACACTTTTTATGAGATAATGAAGACTCTGAATCTGGTCCTTTAGGGCTGGGTTCGGGTTGGTCCATAGAGCCCCTAAAACCTACCGGTCGGGTTCAGCTATAGGTTGGGTCGGGTCGATGTGGATTAGTGGGATTGTCCAATATCGCTGGAACATGTGTGTGCGCATTAACTTGCCGTTTAAAATTTGTTTTCTTTATAATTTTACTTTTATAATTATTTAATATGGCTTTAATAGCTTTTATAGATAAATAGATCATTAAATAATTAGGGGGTGCTTGGTTGGGGGTATTGCAGGGTAAGGAATGAGAATGACAATGAATATTGTTGCTTGGTCTGATATTATATAATGGAATCATTCCTGCATATTCATTAATTTCCATTCCTGACCAAATTGGGGGGAATGGAAATTTTCTTTCAAATCAGCTCTTTTTTCCATATGTCATTCCATCTTTTGATGTTAAATGAAGTATCTTTTGTATTTTCGAAGTGGAGGAAAATATTTTTTTGATATGAAACAATTTTTCATTGATTATAGTGGGTTAACCAAGTAGCAACAATACAATACTCATTTTCATTCTCATTCTCCTGCATTCCCATTTTCATTCCCATTCTCATTCCCTAAAATGAACCAAGCACCCCCTTAATATTCACAAAAGTTATCTTAGGTTAAGTTAGATGGCTAATAAATCATAAATAATCAAAGCATTAATAGTTTTTTGGTCGGTAACATTTTTGGAAAAGACAATAGATGGTATTCCTATCTAGCTACATGGGTTTGTTTCATAAGGTAAACATGTGGTGATATTCTTACCATGGATCGATCCATGATCGTCGAGGATTATCCGAATGCCCGTAAAGATCTCATATGCCACATCAATTTTATGTTAGAACGTGTCCATGAGTTATTTTTCGTTCAAAAAAATATTAATAATAACACAAGATTTTACATTGTATTAGTGGAAGACAAAAAACTGATTTTTTTAAATTAAAAGTTGGATTTTGGAGATCTTAATTATATTCTAACAATTCGTGACATGCCATTTTCCAAAACATGAGATACACGCTGATTTAATTATATAAGATTTAAACTATGTTTCTTGGTTCCTAATTATATATTCACACAATTACGAGGAAAAGACCAAAAGTCACTTTGAAGATTGCTTAAATTACAAAAAATACCATTGTAATAATAAAATAATTAAGCAAACTACTATTTTCGTTCCTCTGGTTTGATATGTCCTTTTACAATTATTTTTCATTTCTGTAGTTTTATTTTCATTTTATTTCCATTTCTTCATCCAAATTTGTTAAAGTAGTTAACTCATCCAAAAAAATATTTAGTTAAGTTACATACTTAGTTCTTATAATAGACCATTCTTTATACTTTTTATTTTGTCAAACACATTTTGTTTTATTAATTAATTATAAACTATTATAACTTTAATAAAAAACAGTTAAATAATTATATAACTCTACAATTACTAGCAAAGAATATTACTATACCATACAATTTGCAGGAAAGAAATAAATATGAACCTGAAAATCGCTTAAATTACAAGACTACAATCGTTGTTAAGTTACAACATTGCCATTGTGTTCAAAGTACAACACTATGATTTTAGTTCCTATCGTATGATATTTATAACGATTTTCGTTGCTGCTCTTTAACAGCTGTTTTTCCATCTCTGTGGTTTTTATTTTCATTCCATTTTCAATATTCATCCATTCAACTTTGTTAAATTAAGTGGTTAACTAATCCAAAAAATGTTTAATTAAATTACATATTTAGTTATTATAGTAGACAATTCTTTATATTTTGTATTCTCAAATTGCATAATTCACATTTTTTGCTTATTACCTTATTAATTTTATCAATGCATTTTGTTTTATTGATTAATTATAAACTATTTTAACTTTAATAAAAAAATAAGCATCTGTGTTCATCTTCATTCATTCATCTCATTTAATTCTTATTTATTACGATTTTTATTAGTCAAAATTAATAAATAATCAGATATTGATGACCAAATAGACAACTAATGACGTCACCCACCAAACAGATAACTGAAATAAGAAATTTATAAGTTAATCTATTTCAAAGCTTTATGTTAAAATCTTCTAAAATTAATATTTTTATTTATTCTATCTTACTACTTATGATAAAATCTATCACAGTTTATAACTCGGTGCGAAGCCCAGGCTCTTAATACCCAGTTAAATAACATTGTATATGTTTTTATTTATTTATATTTTTGCACCTTTTTTTTAAATGGTATCCAAGGCTTTGCTCCGACTAATCCCAGCAAGGCTCACCGACAGCTAAAGGATGCTGCCCTGAGTTGATCCCCAACAGCCACAATCTGGAAGGGTCTAAATTCGAACATGGGATAAAAGGGTTAACAAGCCATTTCCCCCATGCCTTAACCAATATGACACAACCATCAAGTTTATATTTTTGCATGTTATATATCAACTAGTTATTAAGAGCCCAGGCTTCGCGACGGGTTATAAGCTGTGATATATTTATCATTTATATGAAACATAAAGTTTGTACATATGTTGTCATACGAAAGTTTAGTATGACGAACTTCATACATTGTGTTGGATATTTAACTATATCGTTACAATAGAAAAGAGGTATATCGTGCGATTGATGTCTATTTTACGTGTCTGTTAACATCTAGATAATATGTAGATAATGTGTGTGTAGGGAAGGGGGGGGGGTTATATGTCAATGACTACTTAAAATAAATAAAAATATTTAATAAATCAGTAAATAAAAATATTAATTTTAACCTAAATTTTGGAGAAAAAAATATTATGTACTATTTATTAACTAATAGAACAAATATCTTAAAAAAATTAAAAAAAAGGTAAAAAGTAATAAAATGTGAAACATGTAATTTAAGAATAAAAAATATAAAGATGGTCTACTATAAAGACCAAATATGTAAATTAATCAAACATTTTTTGGATGAATTAACTACATGATTTAATGAAATTGGATGAAGGAATGAAAATAAAATAAAAATAAAAACATAGAGATGAAAAAACAGTTTTTAAAGATCAAGGACGAAAAACGTTATAGACATCAAACTACAGGGACTAAAGTTATACTTTAACATATTCAGATACATGACTAAAATATAAAATGAAATATAGAAAACTAAAAGATATAAAGTTAATATATATTATAAGTTTTGAGGGGCTAAAATGTAATTTTCGCTAATGTCGGCATATACCGTTGACGAACAGTGTTTTATCTTCCTAAATATATATAATCGTATATATATATATATAGTATATGATAAAATAATTACATTAAAAAATATTCAATATTAGGCTCATTTCAAACATATCGACAATATGACTATAATGGTGTAATTTGTTAAAGTTAGAATGTATTTTTTTTAACATATTTCAACGAACATACGATATATGACTAAAACGTAAAATGAAATATTAAAAACCAAAAGATATAAAGTGAATAAATATTATAAGTTTAAGGGGCTAAAATGTAATGCTTTTAAATATATAATCGTACTATATATAGTATATAATAAACTAATCACATCAAAATATATTTAATATTGGGTTTATTTCGGACGTAATCGATGATACAATTATAATGTTGTAAGTTGTTAAAGTTAAAACATATTTTTATAACATATTTATGCCAATATGCGATATATTACTAAAACGTAAAATAAAATATAGAAAATTAAAATGTATAAAGTGAATAAATATTATAAAATTAAGGGCTAAAATGTAATATTTTGGGGCTAAAATAATGTTTTTAAATGTCGGTGATCACTGTTTAATGAGCAGTGCTCTAGCGTTCTTGATAAATGTTGTAATTTATTTTGGGGCTAAAATGTACTCTTTTTAAATATCGGCGATCACTGTTTAATGAATAGTGCTCTAGCGTTCCTAATAAATGTTGTAATTTATTTGGGGCTAAAATGTACTCTTTTTAAATATCGGTGATCGCTGTTTAATGAACAGTGCTCTAGGGTTCTTGCTAAATGTTGTAATTTATTTTGGGGCTAAAATGTACTCTTTCTAAATTTCGGTGATCACTGTTTAATGAACAGTGCTCTAGCGTTCCTGATAAATGTTGATACAACCTTCCAAACGTCAATTATTAAGCTTGTGAAATCTTTTAAATTTTTTTGACCAAATTGGTATAGTAGGAGTAGGTTTGGTGGTTAGTTTGTTAGCTACCTATAACTTTATTAGACACTTTGACAAACATCTTTTCTTCCTCTTTGTGTGGAAAGAATATCTCTAGAAGTATTATTTTCTTTTTCTCTTTTGCATGCATGGTAACCTTTGGCTTCATATCAAGGGTTGAACCGACTTTCTTGCATTCTCTCGCTCGATTACTGTAAGAGAAAAATATTTGACGTCTGAAAGGTTGTATCTGTTTGATTTTGAAGAATGCCATGAATACTCTGTAACCAACTTTATGAAAGAAATTAAACATTAATAAGATGACAAGATCGGTACTCTCCATGCAGAAGGTTACATGTTTAAATATTGTTTTAAGCTAAATTGTGCTTATTTATCTTTTAATTTAGGCTCTAGGGTTGTTCGATAGCATTGATGCAAGCGTCGCAATGCTATAAGTTCAACAAACATATAATTAAATGAACTAAACCCACAACTTCAAATACTGTTATAGACATGACTACTACTTTGCTAAATCACAATTTTGTTTAAGTTTCACTCAATTTAATTTTATTGCTTTTCTTCATAATTTTGTTTATCGAAGTCAAATAATTTTAAAAATCGTCTTTTGTTCAATCTCATTTTCAAACAACATGTATTTATTTTAGAAATTAAGGTTGATACTATTGGGAAAATTGTATTTTCATTAACCAAGTCAAAACAATTGACTTTCTTCCATCTAGGTCAATGTAACACCCGTAATTTTCGGTTATAATATCGACTCTTTGATAAAATTTGGAAAATAGAATTTTGGATCAAATCTTGTATTTTATTGTTTAGTATGATAGAGAATCCAATTACGAGTCCAACGGTTCTTTCGGAATCGAAAACGGAGCTATAACGAAGAAGTTATGGCCGAAACAAAATCTCACTAAAATCGCACAGGTGCTAGCGATCGCTAGCTATCACCCCTAGCGATCGCTAGGCACAATTCTTGTGGGTTCTTTTGGAGCTCACGATCACTTCAAGGTCGCTAGGACCCCTATCACAAAGCTAGCGATCGCTAGCTGAGACACCTAGCGATCGCTAGCTGAGACACCTAGCGATCGCTAGGTGTCTGTCAGACCCGAATCGGGTTAAATACCCCTCTTCTTCATTTGGGCATATCTTTCTCATACGAACTCCGTTTCTCTCGATTCTTTTTGCTATCTTCTCGATTTTTCGACCTCTTCAAGACTACATCAATGGATTTCAAGTATTTGGTGGTTCTAAAACGTTGGTGTAAGTAATCTCTTCATCTCCTTCGAGTTTAAGCTTAGATTTGGAGGTTTACCATCTCCAAACCTTTTCTTCCATACTTGTCTCAGATCTAGTATTGTTTTAGGTGGATTTCATGTTTTGAGAAGTGTTGGAGGCTAGATCTACTAGTTTGGAGGGTGGAGACTTCCATGACCTCATCTTCTCCACCACATCTCCATCATTGTTGAAGGTTTCTTCATCTTAGGGTTTTCACCCAAGAGCTTGAGGGGGTAAGTTATATTTATGGGTTTTAAGTGTAGATCTAGTCTTGTATGTTGTGGATCTAGAATTAATTCAAGATATTAACTTCTTATCAGTTTAGGTGTTCACTCAAGCTTTAAGCTAGGGTTCTTGGTGAATTTTGGGGCTTTCGGCTTTATGAGCCGCAAGGTCAGTTGCTAAAATCGTTTTGTTAAAACTGAGAGCACATCATCTTGTTTGATTTTACCTGCCTTGCTTGGTATTTGTGGATTAATATGATTGTGGATAATATGCCTAAATTTCTAGGTTTAGGATTTGCCATGAAATGAATAAATGACGAATCTTGTATGAATGGCTTGGTTGGATTATTGTATACATGGAATAGTTTATCGTATGCAACTAGTGTATGAGTTAAACCATGTGATTACATGATGAATGTGTTTATGAGAAATGCGTGCTATTAAGTATGCCATGGATTGATGCAAAGGAATTGAATCCCGAGCATGTTGATTTATATGAAATGAATGAAAGTATTGAGACTTTCGATAATGCATAAATTGTATAACTAAAATGTTTTGGAGCACCGCTAGTCAAAAAGTGGGATGCTATTGGTCACTAGTCAAAAAGTGGACCGGGATGTCACTAGTCAAAAGGTGAGTACCCATGTTTTTACGCAAACGTAAACTGGACAATGTGGCACTAGTCAAAAGGTGTACACTATGTCGTTTTTGAAATGAGATTGATTTAAAGTGGCATTAGTCAAAAGGTGTGCACTTCAAGTTTACACGAGTTCGACTCAGTCTTGGGTGGCACTAGTCAAAAGGTGTGCACCTATGTCCCTCGCCATTCGTGTGGCCGCGAATGTGCCTGGCCTCTGAGGTTGCCTATTTGAGTCTTCGTAGGAGGACGACAACGGGGTGTCTCGACTCTGAGGTGTAACTTGCTTGGCAAAAGTGGGTCGCTCCCACGGTTTTCAAAGATAAAAGATAAACCGGTTTAACATGATGCATTTTGCTGTTAATACACTCTTGCATATCTCACATGTCTTAACATTCTTTTATATGTGTGATATTTTGTGATACAACTCACTAGGCTCCTTTAGCCTAACACTTGCTTGGTGTCGATGTGTCTCTCAGGTACTAGGGACGCTATTCCCAAGTAGGTGTCGAGATAGAGAGTGAGCTTTGGGGGATGTGTGAGAGGCCGGTCCTTCTAGACCGTTGGTTGATAGTAGAAACTATTGACCCTTTTGTAGTCTTTTCCTCGTTAGGAATTAGACTTGTTAATTTTTATATCGCTACATTTGAATTACAAATATTGTAATTGTACACTACTTATTACACCATTCTTGGGAAGAGCTCACGCTTTGGCGTAATTTGTATTACCACCTTTCGTTAAGGAAAGTTTTTGTTGACTCCAAATTTTGGGGTGTTACAGTCAAACCGTGATGTGAATATTTTTTCCTCCACCTTTAAGAAATTCAAGTGTCAAACAATTGTTAAATTAATAATATTATAGTTTTTCTCTCATTTTTATTCCATGTTGTTTCATCTATTTTATTGGAATAAGAATTTTTTTGTCTTACTTATCCCAGTTTTGTCCATGTATCATGTTGCACCAAACGTCGGAAAGTGAATTCTTACTCAGACATTGAGTATCATGTCGTGCCATACATGGAACTATAAATTTTGTCTTGTTATGTTCTATATTGTGTCGTATACCAAAGGCAACTTGATTGATTTAAATATTTTAAGTATTTGACATTTAAAAAGTTAAAATTCTTTATAAAATTTAGAGTAAATTACATATTTAGTCCTTATGGTTTACAGTTAATTGCATTATTGGTCCCTATTTTAAAATAATTATGGATTTGGTCCCTATAGTTTATATTTTCTCACATTTTTGGTCCCTCTGCCTTAACACACTGAGTTGATTATGTTAGATAAGTTAATGAGAAGGGTACTTTGGTCATTTTATAAATTTTTAATCACATTTCATCATGAAAATCACCACCCACCAATAAAACCACTATTTATCAGCATCACCCATCATTAAAACCACCATTCACCACCACCACCACCCACCATTAAAACCACCATTCACCACACACCACCACCCACCCACCATTAAAACCACCATTCATAACCACCCACCCACCCATTCACCAACGCCACCCACCCACCATTCACCACTACCACCCACCATTAAAACCACCATCCACAACCACCATCACCACCCACTCACCGTTACAACCACCATGCACCACCATCCACCAACAACCATCTATCACCACCCACCATTAAATTTACCACCACCAACCATCCACCACCATAAACCATGAACATCAATACATAAATCACATAAATAATATAGAAAATGAAGGTTCAACCCAGAAAGTGAAAAGGGTGGGGGGATTATTTGATACATATATAATAAGAGTCCCCTTATTTTGCAAACTGTGTAATTTGTGCAAACTTTGTAAATTAATATAAACCAATATAATAATATTATTTATATAAAAAATATATAAATAAGATATAATATTATTATTATTAGAAAATTTAATATAATATATAATTACTTTTTAATAAAAATTATGAATGTATATGAAATGACCAAAGTACCCTTCTCATTTACTTATTTAACATAGAGTAAATTACATTTTTAGTTTCTCATGAATAACTACTTTTTACTTTTCGTCCCTCCAAACGTAAAAGTACACTCTTGGTCCCAAAATGAGTTTTTTTAACAAATTGGTCCCTTCCTCTAACGATCGTCAAGTAGGCTCCGTTAAGCCTACCATGTGCCCCTCGCGTGAGGGGCATTTTCGTCATTTCCTTTTTATTATTTCACTGTAAAAAGAAAAAAAAAACTAAGGTTAAAAAAGAAAAAGAAAATAGAGTAAATCCAAAATCCACCATAACTATCATCATCTTCCATCTTCATCCTAATCTAGAAAACCCACTTAATCCTTATAAAAAACCCACCATCTTCCATCTTCATCGAAAACCCAATTAATCTTTAAAAAGTCCACTAAATCTTTAAAAAGAAAAACCCGCTTCAAAGGATCAAAAAGCTTGGATCTCATTTGGCAACCTCTCTTCTCTTTAAAGCATTTGTTGTGGTATTTTATTTCTACATGTTTTCGAATGATACCGTGGAGGTGTTTTATGCAAGTTAGAGACATGGTGGTTTTGGGGCAGAAAATCGAGGTAGATCCAGATATCAAGATTCCAATGATGGTTTGAGTTAGGGTTTTAATTTTTTGGGTTTTGTATTTCAGATCTAGTTCTTGTTGTTCTTGATTTGGGGTTCTGAAATTGGTTGTTGGATTCTTTTAATGATTTTGTGGTTGTGAGACTCATCATTTTTTCCAGATCTTGTTTTATAGGTTTAGAATTCAAATTTTCTCCAAGATGATGCTCCCTCTTGATGATACTGGAGTTACACTCTGGCGAACACATTGGATTTTATTAAATTTAGGGTTCTTATCTAATTTCAAATTACATTTAGGGTTCTTATATGGGTTTCCAGATTATCATACTTATACTTGGATCGAAGGGTTTCATGTTAGTCGCTAATGAGTAAAGATTCGCACATGAACTTACAGTAGTGAATCTTTGTATATATAAACATATAACTTGGTTGAATTTTTTAAGTTTTTGAACGAATGATGAAGGTTTTAGGTTTAAATCTGATGTAGGATCATGTATTAGGTTTGAATGTGATTTAGGCTTTGGATTTTGCGTTTGAATTTGACTTAGGCTTCTATGTTTGAATTTTGCTGGTGATGGGTGAATGTTTTGATTTGTTAAGATTATATTCTTGAGTTGGTATGAATGTTCTTGACAATGAGTTTGAGGTTGAAGAAGGTAGCATGAAAGGACCAAAATGCCCCTCACGTGAGGTGTAATAACCTGAATCCTAGGTTAGATTGTCGGTTAACTTTAACTGTGACTTCGAGTGTAAGGCTTTTTAAGTGGAGGGGCTAATTGTGTAAGTTCTTGGAAAGTTGTGTGTTTGTTGGGTTTTAAGCTTGTTAATGGGCTTGGCCTTGCAAGCCCAGGGTATTTAAAGGAGGAAAAACTAAGGTTTTGTCATTTTGGGGAATGAAGCAAGTGTGTGAAGTGTGTGTTTTGGGAGTGTGATGGGATTCATGTTTTCCACATTCATGTTTTCCACATCGGGATTCATGATTCCCGGATTGGGATTTTCTATTGAGGTTTTGGTTCCCAATGCCTTTCCCAAATGGAAATCTATGATTTCCGAGTCGGGAATTCGGCTAAGTTAAACCGTTATTTTGACCTTGCTGTTTTCCTCATCCGTTTTCCTCATCCGTTTCCCTCATCGGGATTATTTATTGAGTTTTCCTCATTGAGTTTCCCTCATTGAGTTTTCCTCATCCGTTTCCCTCATTGGGTTTATTTGTTGAGTTTTCCTCATTGGGATTATTTATTGAGTTTTCCTCATTGAGTTTCCCTCATTGAGTTTTCCTCATCCGTTTCCCTCATTGGGTTTATTTGTTGAGTTTTCCTCATTGGGATTATTTATTGAGTTTTCCTCATTGAGTTTCCCTCATTGAGTTTTCCTCATCCGTTTCCCTCATTGGGTTTATTTGTTGAGTTTTCCTCATTGGGATTATTTATTGAGTTTTCCTCATTGAGTTTCCCTCATTGAGTTTTCCTCATCCGTTTCCCTCATTGGGTTTATTTGTTGAGTTTTCCTCATTGGGATTATTTATTGAGTTTTCCTCATTGAGTTTCCCTCATTGAGTTTTCCTCATCCGTTTCCCTCATTGGGTTTATTTGTTGAGTTTTCCTCATTGGGATTATTTATTGAGTTTTCCTCATTGAGTTTCCCTCATTGAGTTTTCCTCATCCGTTTCCCTCATTGGGTTTATTTGTTGAGTTTTCCTCATTGGGATTATTTATTGAGTTTTCCTCATTGAGTTTCCCTCATTGAGTTTTCCTCATCCGTTTCCCTCATTGGGTTTATTTGTTGAGTTTTCCTCATTGGGATTATTTATTGAGTTTTCCTCATTGAGTTTCCCTCATTGAGTTTCCCTCATTGAGTTTCCCTCATTGGGTTTATTTGTTGAGTTTTCCTCATTGGGATTATTTATTGAGTTTCCCTCATTGAGTTTCCCTCATTGGGTTTATTTGTTGAGTTTCCCTCATTGGGTTTCCCTCATTGTTGCTATCACTCCATGCAACCCTTGCTACCTTGTTATCATTTCATGTGGGAGCAATGGGCATTTCGGGTGTCATTTCATGTAACCCTAGCCTTATCAGTTTATGTGAAATCGGCTATCGTCTTGAGTAGGCTTGGTTATCATTTCAGGCTGTCATTTCTTGTGAATCTATTCCTCATCACGAGTGAGTTTGCGTATCATTTTAGGTGATGTTAATCTATCATGCCGTGTATCATCTCTTGAGGCCGTGGTACCTTGTCGTCATTTCTTGGGATATCAGTTCATGGAAAAGCCTAAATTGTATTCATTTCTTGAAAACCCTAGTTGGTTATCCGAGGAACCCTAGTCTGTTATTCCATGTTGATTCAGGTCGGATGATGATGAGAGCTAAGTTTTGCTAATTAGGAAAGAGTCTTCCTAGTGAGTTAGTATGATCTGATTGGGATTTGTGTTGTAGGTACGGATAAGGCAGAGCGTAGCTCAGTTGGGGCAGGATCAGGTGAGTTCCCTTGCCTGAAATGAATGGATTGTCTTACTGTTTTGAATATCCATTCGAATTTGCAAACTGATTTGAAATGTGAAACTTTGTTGGTTGTTTGTTATAAGACTTGAAACGATATTACATTTAAAGCATGCTCAAAATGGTAATGACTTGATGACTTGACTGATGTGTTGCACTATGGACACTGGGTACCTTGGAACCTCGCGTTCCTTGGGAGTTTACCATTTGGTCTGATCCGCCACTTGGGGGTACCTTGGGACTACGTCCCTTGGGAGTTATTGTCAGGCGACCTGGACTGGGCCTGGACGGTGTTTTTTTCTTTGTCCGCACACATTCAGTGGTTTTTGAACTGATTTTACGGCCAGCGGGCCGGAACTGTTGTTTAAACTGTTTTGAGGGAATTCACTAGACCTTTCGGTCTAACCCTCGTTTTCAAAATCTAAAACCTTTTCAGGGAAAGATCGAGTTGCTAGAGGCAAAGAGATGTTGAGCGCTTAGAGTAGCGTGGTCAGTCAGGAGTTATGATTCTTATCCTTTTAGAAATCTCAGCTGTGGAGGGTTCGTTCCGCATGCACTCTTAACTATTGTACCTTTTGAGAAAAAGATTTTTATGTTATTGCGAATTAGATCACTGGGATTTATTATTGTTATGTTGGTTTTATTGCCTGGGTTTTGGGGCATTACATGAGGGCCACATGGTAGGCTTAACGGAGCCTATTTGACGGTCGTTAGAGGGAGAGACCAATTTGTTAAAAAAAACTCATTTTGGGACCAAGAGTGTACTTCTACGTTTGGAGAGACGAAAAAAAAAGTAGCTATTCGTGAGGGACCAAAAATGTAATTTAGTCTGTAACATAATCAACTCACAGTGTTAAGGCAGAGGAACCAAAGACGTGAGAAAATGTATACCGCAGAAACCAAATCCATAATTATTTTAAACTATGGACCAATAGTGCAATTAAATGTAAACCACATAGACCAAATATGTAGTTTAATCTAAATTTATTTTGTGGATTAATTAAAAAAAAAGTTAACCAACAAAACAATATGACATAAAGTGCTTTATGTTTGCGATCAAAACCTTTAATAAAATGGTTTATAAAAAGACAAAAAAAAAAAGACAATAAACAATATATTAATTAGTTTATTATTAAAAGACGAAATAGTCCTTTTTGGAAGAATGGGAAGGAGATGGTCCATAACTCTGGTCCATAACTCCATAGGATGCTCGTTTTAAAGAAAACAATATTTATTGACAATAAAATAAAATATTTAAGAAAAATATACTTTGAATTACTTCCTTCGTCCCAAAATTATTATTCAGTTTTGACTTTTGAAAGTCTGTTTTTCTCGACTTTAACCTTAAAAAATTTTGTTTGTGTTATATAATACTTGATGCAAAATATATGAATGGGTTGTGTTTTTAATGTATTTTCATTGGTATAATTTTCATCAAATATTATATAACATAAACAAAAATATTTAAGGTCAAAATTGACAAATAAAGAGTTTCAAAAGTCAAAACTGAACAATAATTTTGGGACGGAAGTAGTAGTTATTAAGAGTCCGGGCTTTGCACAGGGTTATAACGTGTGATTGATTTTATCATAAATAGTAAAATGAATTTATATGATACATAAGTTTATTCATATGTTATCAAAGGAAATGTTAGTATGATAGACTTAGGCTATGTTTGGTAAACTAGCTGATAAGCTAGCTGATGACTGATAAGCTAGCTGGTGACTGATAAGCTAGTTGATGAACAAATAACGCTTGGTAAAAACTAGCTTATGAGTGTGTAAAATGACCAATCAGGACATCATTAATAAACAATTAATCAATTACAAGTATTTTATAATATAATTTAAAAAAATTTAATAATACAATTAAAATAATTTTTTTAATATAATATGTTAAATAATATAAACAATAAAAAGTTATATAATATAATATATTAAAATAATATAGAGTTGGTTATTGTTATTGTTATTGTTATTATTATTATTATATATGCACCATAAATTTAGAATTTGTTAAAACTAACTTTAAAAAAAATCTACATTAATTTATAATTTACATTACTATTAAATATAATGAAAACAAAAATAAAATTGATCAACTTAACATATCTTAAATAATTAATATAATTAAGAATTAGATAAATATTTTTCTTATTATAATATTTAACATGTTTTAGTTATATAACATTTTAAAAGTTATTATATCTATCTTTTGATAATTAAACATATTAAATAATATATAATATAATTAATAAAATTTAAAAAAGAATAATATATAATGTATAATTTAATTTAATTAATAATTAATTTACTAAAAATTAATATTTAAAAATTATTATTTATTAAAAATTAACATATAATTTTAATTGATAATAATTAATAGTTAAATATTAATAAAGGGTATAATTGGAAAATGTCACAAAAAGCTTCCCATAAGCTACTCAAAGTAGCTTATCAAAAACTAGCTTATAAGCTAATTTTGGTCTTACCAAACATGTACACAGAAAATAAGCTAGCTTATAAGTCAGCTTATAAACTAGCTTATTTTTACCAAACAATGCCTTAATGCATTGTGTTAGGGGTTTACGTATATATTTACGATAAAAGAAAAGGTATATAGTGTAATTGATGTCTATTTTACACCGCTATTATATTCAAGTAAGAAAATATACAATTGAATTAAAAGGGTATAATGGTCGTTTGCCCTCTCATTTAAGGGAAGAATGGATGGTCATTAATATGAAGGACAAAATCCATAACAAACTATATGCCTGGAGATTTATTTTGTAATAAATAAACTTTAAAGACCAAATATATAATATTTGACAAACTTTAGGAACCAAAACTTTGAAAAAAAACATGTACTGATGAATAATTTAATAAATTATTTGATTATTTTCTTCATTAAAGTTATTAGTTTACAATTAACCAATAAAAATGTATTGATAAAATAAATAAATAAAGTAAAAAAGTAACACAATATGAATTATACTCCCTCTGTCCCAAAATTATTGTCTAGTTTTGACTTTTAAAAGTCTTTCTTATTCAACTTTGACCTTAAATATTTTTATTTGTGTTATATAATAGTTGATGAAAAATATATGAATGAGTTGTTTTTTTAATGTATTTTTATTGGTATAATTTTCATCAAGTATTATATAGCACTAACAAAAATATTTAAGGTCAAAGTCGCAAAAGAAAGACTTTCAAAAGTCAAAACTGGACAATAATTTTGGGACGGAGGTAGTATAATTTAAGAATAAAAAAAATATAAAGAATGATGATGTACTATAAGGAAAAAATATGTAATTTAATCAAATATTTTCTGGCAGAGTTAACCACTAAATTTAATAAAATTGGATAAAAAGATAAAAATAAAATGAAAATCAAAACTGTAAGGGTAAAAAAAAGAAGTTTCTTAAAGATTAGGGATGAAAAATATTATAAATCTCAAACAACAGGGAACAAAATTGAAACTAGGGGGCATTTGGTTGGGGGTATTGAGGGGTCAGGAATGGGAATGATAATGAAAACTGCTGTTTGGTTTGATATTATATAATGGAATCATTCCTGCAGATCCATTAATTTCCATTCCTGACTAAATTGGGGGGAATGAAAATTTTATTTCTACTTGGTTATTTTTTCCATGCATTGTTTCATCTATGGATATTAAATGAAATATCTTTTGTATTTTCAGGTTGGAAAACCATATTTTTTTTTAATATGAAACAACTTTTCGTTGATTATATTGGATCAACCAAACAACATCAATGCAATGCTCATTCCTATTCCCATTCTCCTGCATTCCCATTTCCATTCCCATTTCCATTCCCTGAAATGAACCAAACGCCTATTATATTAATAATTATTTGCTTTTCCTAGTATTCGTAGGGTACTAGAATGTCGATGATCACTCTTTTATGAAAAGAGCTCTAGTCTTCCTGATAAATGTTGTAATTTATTTTGGGGCTAAGATATACTTTTTTAAATTTCGATGATCACTGTTTAATGAACAGTGCTCTAGCGTTCATTATAAATGTTGTAATTTATAATGAGTTCCAGGCAATCGCGACACCAACAAGAAGTTGAGCAATCAGCAAACACAATGGCCGACGATAGCAAGCTTCACATAGCAATGCTTCCATGGCTGGCCTTTGGTCACCTTATTCCATTCCTTGAGCTAGCAAAACACCTAGCCACCAAAGGCCATAAGATAACCTTCATCTCAACACCTAAAAACATCGACCGACTACCTCCAATCCCACCAACGTTAACACCTTTCATCACTTTCCTCAAAATCAACCTCCCAAAAGTCGAAAATCTCCCGGAAAACGCCGAGTCCACCAGGGACCTACCCTTCACTAAGGTCAAGTACCTCAAGAACGCCACCGATGGGTTTCAACAACCCATCGCGGATTTCCTCAAAACCTCGTCACCAAACTGGTTCATTTACGATTTCGTTACGTATTGGTTGGGACCACTAGCGGCGGAGCACGGCGTCCTCACGGCTTATTTTAGCGTCTTTCCAGCGGTGTGTTTCGGTTACCTCGGTTCGCCTGAGGTGTTAATGTACGGTGGAAATGCCGCTAACCCAGAAGAGTTTGTCAAAAAACCGAAGTGGGTTTCATTCGAATCCCGTGTTCGACCGTCCCTTTATCAGCTTACGAGACCCCATGACAGCTTTAACGACCAAGAGGTCGGAAAAGCTGTTTCAGATGCGTACAGGACTGGAGCCGCCATCAAAGGGTGTGATGCGGTGGTTATCAGAAGCAGTTTCGATTTCGAGCCGGACTGGCTGCAGCTTTTGAACGAACTTTACAAAAAGCCCGTTATTCCGGTGGGGCTTTTACCGGCAGCACCCGCCGTGGACGACCGTGGAAGTTGGCCGGAGACGAGACGTTGGCTAGACAAGCAGGAAAAGGGATCGGTTGTTTATGTTGGTTTTGGGACAGAAACGAAACCGAGTCAGTACGAGTTAACTCAGCTGGCTTCAGGGTTGGAGTTGTCCGGTTTACCTTTTTACTGGGCGTTGATCGATCAACGTGGGTCGTCGGATGACGTGGTCATCAAGTTGCCAGATGGGTTCGAGGAGCGGACACGTGGACGTGGGGTGGTGTGCACCACGTGGGCACCTCAGTTCAAGATACTGAGTCATGACTCGGTGGGTGTGTTGTTGATTCACGGAGGTATGAGTTCGTTAGTGGAGGGGCTTCAACTCGGTAAGCCATTGGTGTTGTTTCCTTTGTTGTTTGACCATGGTTTGATTACAAGCTATTTGGTTGAGAAAAAGCTAGGGTACATGATTCCTAGGGACGAGTTGGATGGATCGTTTAGTCCGGAATCGGTGGCTGACTCACTGAGTCTTGTGATGATGAGAGAAGAAGGGAAAGTATACAGAGACAAGGCTAAAGAAATGATGGGGATATTTGGTGGCAAAGAGAGACAAGAGAAATGCATGGATGAGCTACTAGATTTTCTGAAAAAAACCAATTTCAAATAAAAAATGATTGTTTCAAAAAGAATTAAATTGAATTTTAAATATATATGATTGTTTGATAAACATTATCAGCATATCACCTTTACATGTGAAATAAGGATTATGTAAAATTTTCAACTATGATGATATATTGTTATAAACAATTAGCCTCTGTATAAATTCTGTTTCGGGGAAAGTTCAAATGACAATTTTATTTTTATTGTGAGCCCGAGAATTATTAAAATCGTGCAACGTCATTCATTTTGAATATTATTCATTATTTAGAGTGAATAAAGATATTTAAGCTTTATTCACTCTAAATTCTAAATAATACATGATATTCATTCAGGATGAATATATCTACTTGATACGATTTCGGTGGTTGTTACGTTTACAATCAAAATGAGTTAACATTTGAACCTAATCTTATTTATATATATGGTTGTAAACAAACCAAACTTGGAAAGACAAACGAACGAAGGTTTTTATATTTATATTTGTTCATTAAGATCAACCTTGTTTGTGCGTGTTTGTTTGACGAACGAAGGTTTTTATATTTATATTTGTTCATTAAGATCAACCTTGTTTGTGCGTGTTTGTTTGACGAACAAAAGACGTACAAACGTTAGCAAACATAAGTTAATTAAAGAACAAGACCATTTTTCAAGTTCAATCACCTAACTAAATGAAAAGAAAATGTGCTATATTCTTTGTTATATTAAATAAACAAACTTTTCATCAAACAATTAAACATAGAGTTCGTTTAGAGCACTATCTGTTGGAAATGGTATCCAAATTATTAACTGTTGGTAGTATTTTAATAATGGTAGAGTCTTTTTGGGTTGCCCTTAAGACCCAAATAAACAATCAAGGAATTAGAGGAGGTGAAACTGATTAATTTAATTATCAGTTGAGGATAAATATAATTAATTAGATAATATCCAAAATATAATTAATTAGATTAATTATAAATAAAGGATAATAGCTTGATAATAATTAAAATAGTTTTAATTAAGTTATCAAGTTGTAAAAGGATTAGGATATCTAATTATATATTAGAGATAATGAACTGGAAATAATTAAAATAGTTTTTTTTAATTGGTTTAACAGTTTATGTAGGATTGGGAAGCCTAATTCAAGAGATTATAAATAGATGCCTTGGGATGAAACCCAATTGATCAATTCGTTTATTCTCTCTTCTCTTTGTGGCATCCTCCTCTTTCCCTCTCCAAATCGCCAAAAGGTTTGAGCGTTCTTTGTTGTTAGTATTTGGTGATCTTAGGTGTGAGCCACTAGAAGGATTCATACTATTGGTCCTTGACATACAAGAGGCAATATCAAATGTTTGATTTTTCCACCGAGCTAATTCTTCAACAATCGCTACCAACGTTCGAAACCTCATGAAGATTCTTCAATGTTTTCACAAGGCGTCTGGGCTGAAAATAAATTGGGCCAAAAGTACTATCAACGGAATTGGGGTTACCTCCGCCGAACTCTTGAAACTCGCCACGGTTGTTGGGTGTAAGATTAGGAAGATCCCGTTTCAATATCTCGGCTTTCCAATTGGCGCCATCATGTCTAGAAAGGATAGTTGGAAGGTGTTATCAGATAAGTTTTCAAAAGAACTTTCTCACTGGAAGGAAAAAACTCTTTCGATGGGTGGTAGACTTTTGTTATGTAAGACGGTTTTGGGAAGCCTCGGAGTGTATATCCTATCTCTCTTTAAAGCTCCCTCGGGTGTGTTGAAAGATCTTAAGAAAAAAAGATGTCGGTTTTTCTAGGGGAGCATCAAACAATCAGCGTAAAATGGCATGGGTAGCGTGGGACAAGGTTCTAAACGATAGAGATAAAGGTGGTCTTGGAATCGGTAGTCTCCATGCTCAAAATATTGCGCTTCTCGCAAAATGGTGGTGGAGATTCAAGACGGAAAATGACGCTTTTTGGAGGCAAGTTATTGTTTCGATTCATGGCGATACGGGTAATCTAGGAACCAATTTAAATAATGCAATTACGAAAGGGACTTGGGGAACCATTGCATCTCTTCATAAAGATGTGGATAGGAGCAACATTCATCTTGACAACCTCTTTCAAAGATCCCTTGGAGATAGGTCCTATATCAGATTCTGGCGGGATAATTGGTGCGGGCCGGACTCCATAGAAAAGTGTTTTTCGAGGTTGGCGGCTCTAGATACAAACATCAATTGCTCGATTTCGGATCGTACTTGAAGATCGTCAAGCGGGGTCTCCTTCCGTGGGCAGTGGAGAAGACAACTTAGGGACGATCGAGAGTCGAGAGAGGTGTTGGAAATCAGTAATATGTGTAGGAATCTCCCGTTGGATGAGGTTGATAACGGCTGGTCGTGGGGACTCAACGCGAATGGAACTTACACCACGGCCTCTTTGAGAATGGCGTTAGATGACATGAATCTAAGACGTTGTGGACCGCGAACGTGGTGGAATAAGCTAGTCCCTCCAAAAGTGAATCTGTTCATTTGGCGGGCTTGTTTAGACAGACTTCCAACTAAGGAGAACCTCGTTAAAAGAGGTTACCCTCTTGCGAATGACAAGTGCGTCTTATGCAATGAATGGAGTGAGACAGGAGACCACATTCTCATCAGTTGCGGTAAGGCGTTAGAAGTACGTCGTGTTGTCAACTCCTGGAGGAACCTGCTCCATATAACCCCCCCCCTAAGGTGACGGATTTCCTCGAAGAAATATGTAGGAAGGATCAATCGTATGCGGATAGAATGATCAAGGAGGCTATGGGGTTGGCCTATTTATGGGCTATGTGGGCCGGCAGAAACGATGTCATCTTCCGCAGCAAGGATTTCAATGCTCTTAGGACGGCGAACACCATCCAGGAGCTGGTGTTTCTTTGGTGCTCCTCGAGAAGTGCTAGAGGTAGAGATATAGATCGGTTAACGTGGCGTTGTAATCCTCTTTCTGTTTTGTTGTGTTTCCCGGGCTAACGTCTTGCTACTGTCCCGGTCGTTTTAATAAATTCACTGTTCAAAAAAAAAAAACAATCGCTATCAAGTAAGTTTTCTTGATCATTCTTTTGTAGTTAAGTTTCTAAAAACATGTGCATCCGTAAAAGGTTATTAATTTGTTGTTACCATAGTTTTTATGAATATATATTTTCGTTGCTTGAATGTGGTAATAGATTTGATTAAAACCTAACAGTGATATCAGAGCCATTGTTCTTGAATTTTAACTCAAAAAGATATTACAATTCAATTTACCAAATTTGTTTGTGATATATTAAATATTTTAACTTTTAGGCATTGAGAATTAAAATCGTTTTTTTTTTTTTAATTTTTGCAAAAGGTAGTCGAATTAAAAATTGGATTTTAAGCCTTAAGCATTGAAATCAACTTTTTTTAAATGATTTGCAAAATGTTTTATATCAACAAAAATTGTTTGGATATTTAAATCCTTAAATGTAGTTGATTTTATTTTAAATTTTTTAGCTTATAAACTATTTTACATAAGAGATTTATTAGCAAAATCGTCCAGTGACGTGTTTGTCCAAGTGACAATCCAGTGACGTGTCTATCCAAATGACAGTCTAGTCAACACAATCTCACATTTGACCGGCGTTAATCACCACCCACTTCCACCACTATTACCACCACCTACTGCCACCTCTAAACCACCACTGTCCAAGTTCGGTTTTGGTTTAGTTTTCGGTTTTTGATTCGGTTTTTGGTCCAAACACCAAAATCCAAAGATCTAAACTAACAAAAAGACCATTATAAAACAAACATATTTCATGCCCATAATACTTGATCATGTTGGTACTTGGTAGAACTAAAAAAAGAAAACAATTTTCCAGCACATGTATCCTTTTAAAGTTCAAATAATTGCAATTTTTAAAAATTTATATATGATAAACATAGTTGCACTGTTACAAATACTGACAGGGGAGAATTGTTACAAAATGGGTTTCTATTGTACAATGTTATAAAAATATAAATTCACAATTTCACATTCATCAAGTCCTCAGGAACTCTGATGAAGAAATCAAAAAATGCAAGAAAAAACACATCAATCATCAGATGCAAGAAAGCATAAGGAACACAATTAACATATCAGTTTGGTTCGGTTTTTTTGGTTCAGTTGTGAAGCATAAAACCGAACCAAACCGTAAAAATCAGTTTTTAGATTTATAAAAACCAAAACCGGAGAGAGAGAGAGAGAGAGAGAGAGAGAGAGAGAGGAGAGAGGAGAGAGAGAGAGAGAGAGAGAGAGAGAGAGAGAGAGAGAGAGAGAGAGAGAGAGAGAGAGAGAGTGAGAGAGAGAGAGAGAGAGAGAGAGAGAGAGGAGAGAGAGAGAGAGTTAACCGGTTACCCTTCTCCTTTTTATTACAAAATCAAATGCATAATCCTTTTAAGGCAAAAAAAATGTACGTTCTCCTGATTAGATTTTTTAGACATTTATATTACCCTTTTCGGCAATTTACCCTTTATAATACAAAAACAAAATTTATATAGAAGCAAATTATTTATATAAACAATTATTGTTTATTATATCATTATATATAGTTTGAAAATTTACATAATCCTTATTTCAATTCACATGTAGAGGTCATATGCTAAAATATACAAGCATTTCATTCTTCTTTCAAAATGCTTATCAAACAATCAGATATTTTAATCTTTTTTTCCAAAGAATCATTTTTTAGTTGAAATTGGTTTCCTCAGAAAATCCAGTAGCTTATCCACATATTTCTCTTGTACCTCCTTGCCACCAAATATCCCCATCATTTCTTTAGCCTTTTCTCTATATACTTTCCCTTCTTCTCTCATCATCACAAGACTCAGTGAGTCAGCCACCGATTCCGGACTAAACGATCCATCCAACTCGTCCCTAGGAATCATATACCCCAACTTTTTCTCCACCAAATAGCTTGCAATCAAACCATGGTCAAACAACAAAGGAAACAACACCAATGGCTTACCGAGTTGAAGCCCTTCCACCAACGAACTCATTCCTCCATGAATCAACAACACACCCACCGAGTCATGACTCAGTATCTTGAACTGAGGTGCCCACGTGGTGCACACCACCCCACGTCCACGTGTCCGCTCCTCAAACCCATCTGGCAACTTGATGACCACGTCATCGACGACCCACGTTGATCGATCAACGCCCAGTAAAAAGGTAAACCGGACAACTCCAACCCTAAAGCCAGCTGAGTCAACTCGTACTGACTCGGTTTCGTTTCTGTCCCAAAACCAATATAAACAACCGATCCCTTTTCCTGCTTGTCTAGCCAACTTCTCGTCTCCGGCCAACTTCCACGGTCGTTCACGGCGGGTACCGCCGGTAAAAGCCCCACCGGAATAACGGGTTTTTCGTAAAGTTCGTTCAGAAGCTTCAGCCAGTCCGGCTCAAAATCGAAACTGCTTCTGATAACCACCGCATCGCAGCCTTTGATGCTGGCTCCAGCCCGGTACGCATCCGAAACAGCTTTTCCGACATCTTCGTCGTTAAAGCTGTCATGGGGTCTCGTAAGCTGATAAAGGGACGGTCGAACACGGGATTCGAATGAAACCCACTTCGGTTTTTCAAGAAACTCTTCTGCGTTAGCGGCATTCTCACCGTACATTAACACCTCAGGCGAACCGAGGTAACCGAAACAAACCGCCGGAAAGACGCTAAAATAAGCCGTGAGGACGCCGTGCTCGGCCGCTAGTGGTCCCAACCAATACGTAACGAAATCGTAAATGAACCAGTTTGGTGACGAGGTTTTGAGGAAATCTGCGATGGGTTGTTGGAAGCCATCGTTGGCGTTCTTGAGGTACTTGACCTTGGTGAAGGGTAGGTCCCTGGTGGACTCGGCGTTTTCGGGGAGATTTTCGACTTTCGGGAGGTTGATTTTGAGGAAAGTGATGAGAGGTGTTAAGGTTGGTGGGATTGGAGGTAGTCGGTCGATGTTTTTAGGAGTTGAAATGAAGGTGATCTTATGGCCTTTGTTGGCTAGGTGTTTTGCTAGCTCAAGGAATGGAATAAGGTGACCAAAGGCCAGCCATGGGAGCATTGCTATGTGAAGCTTGCTATCGTCGGCCATGGCGGAAGATTTGCTTAGAGGTGCTTCTTGTTCAATTTTCTTTGTGTTGCCGGTTGCTGTTGTTGCAAGTCATTAATATATAACATGCAAAAATATAATTGAAAACATATACAGTGTTTTTTTTTTTTTTTTTTTTTTTTTTTTTTTTTTTTTTTTTTTTTTTTTTTTTTTGAAAGGAAAGATCCTGGCAATTTTATAAAAATAAAATAAAAGTACTAATACAAAAAGCAGACTAAGTATCCCACAACCAAGGACACAAAGCCGCACACCAAAAGCATCAAAAGATACTAACAAGAGAAAAAAACCGATCCCAAGAAACTAAAGAAAGACAACACTAAATCTCTCTCTAACGGAACATCACTGCATGTCCTGCTCCATCTTTGTAGACACCTGCCTGTCAGACCATGAAACTTTCTTTGGTCTAGTGTTCATGAGAGTATCATTGTCAGATAAAACATCATCATCGGACGTAACGTCATCATCATCATTCCCAACATCAATCCTGTCCGGGAGTGTAAAACCACGAAGTTTGCCATCAGGCTCCTTCCCGAAAACTCTTTCCCACCTATCAATGAAGTAGTCCAGTTTCTGACGAGACCAAGAATTAATGATTACCGGCTCAAGTCCCACCCCTCGTTTTTCAACATAGCAGTCTACTTCCTTTTTATCCGCGGTCCACTTAGGATGTTCTTCCAAAACAGTAAACTGATTGGAAACTTTAACAGGAGTCCTTTCAGTCTTAAAAATAGGAGCCTTAGGAGAAGGGATATCATTATTAAGCTTTGTCTTTCCTTTATCAAGCGGGTCAATGGTAGGTAAAATAACTTTAGGCACGTACCTTTGGTTGATTTTGACAGCAACCTTAGGCCCCACTTTCAAAGGATCAACTGTCGGCTTGGGTTTCTTTTTCCTCTTAGGGAAATTGAACCCATCATCCTTAGGTGTAGAGGATTCACCAACAACATGGTTTACCTTTTTCACCTCATCAGTTGTTCGAGGCCTTATGACACACCCCTCAAAATCATGACCGAACACATATACAGTGTTATTTAATTAGGAACAAGAAAAATAGTCTAATCTTATTTAAATCAGCGTGTATCTCATGTTTGGTAGATTGCATCTCACGAATTGTTAGAATATAATTAAAGGTGATCTTCACAATCCAAATTTTAATTATAAAAATCAATCCTCTCTCTTTTACAATCTTAAATGTTATTTTATTTTTATTTATATTAAGGGTCTTTTTTACACAGACGTAGACGGGTCCTACATGTACAATCACGTAGTATTACCCATTTTGTTCTTAAAAATCATAGTGTTGACCCATTTTGTTATTAAAAATCATAGTGTTGATAAAAAATCATGTAAAAAATTATTTTTTAATCGATTCTTATGGGTTTTTAAGAATAAAATGGTTTTTATTTGATTATTGTCTTATATATATATATAGAGAGAGAGAGGTTCATTTGTAAACCTCAAATATCTTGTAAACTTTGTGAACCCATCGTGGCATTTGATTAAAAAAATCAAAGGAGGATATGGATTCATAGAAAATATGGAAATGTGAAATATATGGTAAGTCAATGATTATGAAAACATGGAAATGTGAAATATGGAAACGTTTTTTAAAATCAATGGTGTGGATTGGTTTACACGGTTTACAAAGTATTTGAGGTTTACAAATGAACCTCCCTCTATATATATATACATATACATATATAGGAAAGTTCAAATGTGAACTCTATTTTGGTTATAAACATGAGGATGAATCTCAGTCACTCATCCGGTCAATAAAGGCGGCTTTGACCCCCCCCCCCCCCTTTAATAATCTCTACCCTCCCATGAATCGCGTCAATCTTCCGTGATCGCGTCCACCGTAACCAAAGATGTGTGGCTGAGATTCGTCTTCACCTTCACAACAACAATTGAGTTCACATTTGAACCTGACCATATACATATAATATATATAAGCAAGTTTATACAAGAACCAAACCCATTTACAAAAACAAAGGAACTCGTTTTGAGCCACATATTGATTTTGGTCCATATGGGTCCCACATATCAAAAAATCATATATGACTTAGTGGTGAAATTCACCTGAATCATAGATTTTGTAGAAACAAATGAACTACTTTGAACCACATGTAATGTGATCCCATGTGGGACCCACCCATTAAATAAATCATATATTATTCAGGTGGGTCCTACCACTAAATCATATATGATTTATTTAATGGGTGGGTCCTACATGGGCACATCACATGTGGGTCAAATTTAGTTTATTTGTTCCTACAAATAGGGATGGTTTATATATATATATATATATATTAGGGGTGTGTTCAAATGTGAACCACTTTTTCATTGTGAACGTGAGGACAACCGAGAGTGTGCCACGTGACAATCTAACTTTCGCAGCTTAGCTTTATTCTGTTTGCATAAAGCCCGTGGGTTAGCTTCTTTCAAGCTTTATTCATACTACATAAAGCTATTATGCAAACTTAACCGTGATCGCGTCCACCATAACCGGTCAAAGCCACCTTTATTAATTGGATGAGTGGTGGAGATCACTTCTCTACTTCATATTTTTTTAGCATTTCTCATTTGAACATTTCTCTCTCTCTCTCTCTCTCTCTCTCTTTCTCTCTCTCTCCCTATATATATACAGGGTTTAATTTAGGGATGATGTTGGATAGAATGAATCCAATCTGGTATTGAAAAACCTTAATCTAACTCACTCAAAAGACAATTAAATGCAGCGGAAGTAAAATCAGAGTAATAAGATGAGTAGATTATGTTAGTGATTGTGTGCATAAGTTGACAAACCAGTGATTGCACATCCAATGTTATAAGACACTTGAGGGTCACACCCGTGAGGACCTATAAATCGAATAAGTTGTATGAAACCCAGAAATGGAGAGTTGGGATTTATAATAGTCAATTATAAATCAGTTGGGCAATTTCAGTCAGAAATCCCAAAGTTGGAGGGTTATTAATTAATTAAGTAAATTATATATTTAGTTGATAAATAAATGTATAATAATTAATTAATAGAATAATATATTTATTAGATTAAATAAATATAAGTAATTATCTAGAATAATCCTTTCTTGTTAGAAAAGAAAAAGGATAATTACAAAAGAGGAAATTGAATCAGATGGAAACTGTGTTTCCTTAATATATAAATAAGCCTTATGGGTTTAAGGTTAATTCAATTATTAAATAACCTAACAATCAGTTTCCAGTTCTCTCTCTCTCTCTCCCATTGGCGCCGCCCCCCCCCCCCTTTTCCTGCTACCAGTTCGGTTTTCAGTTTTTCGGGTTTCAGTTCTGCTAGAGGAACAATTCGTTGGTCGTTCATTGGTGGATCAATTCTCAAGCAATCCAGGTAAAACTTCCATAACCATTAGAATTAATTAAAACAAACGATAAAGATCAATAAGTTTTCTTTTGGGTTTTATAACTTAATCGCTTCCGCATAAGATCAAATCAGTGTGTTTTTGATCATATAGGTTTTGACCAGTTTGGTTATCAGACCTATGGGATTTATCAAACCAGTAAGGTTTCGAGATCCGTGATAATCCTCGTGTCAGATTGACCCGAGGGAACCACAAAAACCCAACAGTGGTATCAGAGCTTTTGGTCCAATCGTTTTTAGTTTTATTTATTCTCGTAAGATCCGTTAAAATTGTTTCTTGCGTATCTAGTTTTAATTTGATTTGTTCGTAGTTTTTCTATTTATCGATTGTACGAAAAATCACCGAACCAAAAACCACCGAGCCCGGAGGTAGCCGTAAGCCGAACCACCAGCATGGTGGTGGCCGTTCGACCAACCGTCCGCACCACAGATTTGTGGTGGCCACACTGGCTGTCAACCACCCAGCCGCACCACAGCACGGTGGTGGCGGCAATTGGTGGTGACCGAGGCCTTATCGCACCACACCCCAAGGACCGAACCCGCTATTGGCGGGGTTTGCGGTGGCCAAACCACGGTGAAAACCGTGGCTGCCGCTAACTGTCCAACCACCAGATCTGGTGGTAGTAGCGGTGGGGGTAGCCGTGAAATTCGAATCGGCTGTGGCCGAGTTCCACCACCGACCGAGATCGGTTTGAGAACCCGCAACCACCAGAAACCGCAAACGCGGTGGTGGACGGCGATGTAATGGTGGTGTTCACGGCGGCAAAAGACGGCAATAGCCGTTCACTTGATCGCCGGCCGCACCGCGCCTAGAGGTGGCGGCACTAGGCTGCCGTTGTTCGATCGGCCGCACCACAGTTAGTGGTGGCGGTGAATGATTGTTAACCGGATCGCCGGCTGCACCACACGGCGTGGTGGCAGCGGCGTTAATATTCACCGAATGACGGTGGTGGTGGTTGATGACCACCTATGGGTGGCATCAGCCGCCGTCGCTAAAACCCGAACCACCGCCGGCTGCCTTGCGGCCTCGCCAGGCGGTGGTGGTGGACGATCAAGAAAATCAGCCACCAGAAACCACCTTGGTGGTGGTGGTGTGCGAAATCACCGCAACCGCAAACGCGGTGTTGGTCAGTTTTCGGACCACCGATCGAGAGCCACACCACCGTTTGTGGTGGTGGAAATCGATGGAATTGAAACCGCCGAACGGCGATGGCGGCCGTGGCTGCTATTGTCAATGGCGATGGTGGTGGCGTGAATGTTTGTTTTCGCCGGTACACGTTAACAGCGATAGTTGATCAATGGCAATGGCAGCAGCCAAAAAGTGGCCTCGCGGCGCGAACAGGTCCCTGATGAGGTCTTTCGCGGCGCGAGCCAGTCTCTCCCTTCGCGGCGCGAGCCGTGCCTTCGCGGCGCGAGCTGGGCTGCCAAGCTATCCGTCTAAGGTTTTTCGTCAGTCTGGGCCAAGTTTTGTTATCAGGCCCAAAGCCCAGTTCTTTGGACTAAGTTATGGCCCAAAAGGGGGTTCGTTTGGTTTTAAGCAATTTTACCAAAATTAATTTTGTTTAAAATAAATTTATTTGGGATTTTTTTTTATTGTCAAACCAGTAATTTGACCCGATTGGGCAAATAGGCCTTGTGTTGAGATTTGACCAGTTGGTCAAACCACAACACAGTGTATGGGCCAGTGTTTTGTTCAAACCAGTTGGTCTGGATTGTCCGGTTTGGTAAGCATTTTATAAAATGAAGTTTTTCCTTTAATTTATGACCTGTTTAGTCAAATGAGTCTAGTGTCGTGTTTTTACTAATGAAAACACAAAGACCAGTATTTTGAATAATTAGTTCGGAATGTCCGGTTTGATATATATATATATATATATATATATATATATAAAAGGTAAATATTTTTACGTTTTATAAAATAAATTTTGGTTTATAAAACAGCTTGTTTTATAAATCAGTTAAAACCAAACTTTGCGGTATACGAAACGAGATAATTTTAACGGATCTAGTTTTGATTTACGCTTAAATATATATTGCTTGATTCTGTGTCTTATATTAGATGCATGTTTTTAAATGCTTACATATATATATGCCTATTATAGAATTTTGCCAACTTAGACCCTTGACATATTTCCGGGGAGGCCTGCGTGCCATTTACAACCCCTTATGTAATAATGACCTTAGGATAGATAGTTCTATTTTTCCCTCTTATTCTTACGAGATGGTGAGGCCAGTGGGAGCTACTGGAGTTTTTCTTCCTTCCAGGAGTCCAAACGAAGATGACAAGGCCAGTGGGAGCTACGCAAGTTTTGAAACCTCTAAGAATAGGTCATTATTGGTCCCTAGGAAATAAACGTTGGCAAAAACTATAATTGGCTATTATGTGATGGATTGTTATTTAAATGCATGGTTGAATGTTTATTTGTGATATCTTACATGTTTATTAGTTTTAGAATAGAAGGGGTTTTAAAACTAACTAATATCACAAAATAAGATAGTTTTTTAAAATTACCAGTTTCTCGAACTTCTTCAAAACGGTAGATTTTATTTTAAACCTATAAATGATTGTTTCATGTAAAAGGCAAGTTGACAAAAACAGTCAGTTTTAAACAACTAGTATGCTATTAAACAGTTAGTTTTAATTAGCAAGTAACTTTAAAACAGTTTTTAAATAGCTTGAATGTTTGAAACAGTTAGTATCAAACATCAGTTACCCTTTTTTTTTTAACAATCAGTTTTTCAAGATTATATTTTTTCAAAAATCCTGGAAATGAAAATTTTTCAAAACCCCGAAAATCATAGATCAGTAGTGCAACCCATCTAAGGGCACCTTCGGCATAAGGTACACAGGCGTTGTGAGTGATCACACATTCAACGTTCGTGTTCAAACTGAAACCGGAGGGGTTACATAACTCTGCGAATTATCTCCGGGTGGTACCGGCCAGAGTAAAGTAATCAGGTCCCCAAAATGGTGAGATCTGTTTTGGTTCTGTTAAGTTCACCGGGTGGTACCGGGCCAAAATGCACTTAGAGGGACTGAAACGTGCACGGGTAGTTACCGTGGTCCCGAAAAGATCTAGGAGTCATGTTAGTTAGATGTGATTGGTAAAAGTCCTTACCTACCGAAATAGTATGGTCCTGATGGAGTAAAAACACACCGCACATCAGGACGTATGAAATAAGGATCCTAGTCCAATAAATTGATCATTTAAGGGTTTATTGATATTTATTGGAAATTAATCTATTTAACAGTTGCTAAAAAACCAAAAGTTTTAATGTGTGTAGATGGCAAGCACTGTTACCAGCACAAATAATCTTTCCCTCCGCTCTATCCTTGAGAAGGACAAGTTAACCGGCCCCAATTTCCTTGACTGGGAGCGCAATCTGATGATTGTGCTCAGACACGAAAGGAAATGGTATGTCCTTGAAGAGCCTCTTGGGGAGGCTCCTCCGGCAACTACTCCGGCTGCTGCTAGGAATGCTCACAAGAAGCATTCAGATGATCTGTTAGATGTCGCCTGTCTAATGCTTGCAACTATGAGCCCAGATCTACAAGCAGGGCCCATAAACACAAATGCTTATGACATGATCCGCCAGTTGAGGGATATGTTCCAGACACAGGCTCGTACAGAACGTTACGATGCCACAAAAGCATTTAATGAATGCAAGATGATTAAAGGGACATCAGTAAGTGACCACGTCATGAAAATGAAACGGCACTTGGATCATCTGGAAAGGCTTGGTCACCCAGTTCCGTTGCAGCTAGCAACGGATACTATACTCAATTCGCTATCAGATGACTACAAGCCCTTTGTGGTCAATTACAACATGAATAACATGGAGAAGTCAATAGCAGAATTACACTCAATGCTTAAGACAGCTGAATTGAATATGGGGACCAAGAACAAAACCAAGGATATCCTGATGGTAAGAGATGGAGGGGTGAAAAAGAAGCATGGGCAAACTAGCTCCAGCAAAGGGAAGGGACCAGTTCAGGCCGTCCAGAGTGCACCCAAGAAAGGCAAAGGCAAGGGCAAGGGCAAGAAGGTCAAGCCAAATAAAGCTAGGACCGAGAACCGCTGCTTCGCATGCAATGAGGTCGGTCACTGGAGGCAAAACTGCCCAAAGCGTCATGAAGCAGGTATGTAAACCTCAGATATTTATGATTGCTTTAGTTTGTCACTTCTTACTTGTTAGTTTACAAGTGTACTGATACCTAGAGCAAATGACTATTGCAGGTGGTCAGAAGTGATGTGCCCAAGAATTGCAAGGATCCAGATGAAAGTTCATTTTAGACATTTATTTTTCAAGACAATTTTGTTTATGAAACAGTTGTTTTTATTTATGTTTAATACTTTTTAATATTATAATTTTATGTTTAATTTTATAAGTTATTGTCTTGAATAAATATCTGTTATGCATGAAGTTTTAATTTTGACAAAGTCAAGTTTTGACTTAATTAGATCCTAGATATTGCCTATTGTAGTTACTTCAAATAGTCTTTATTAAACTGAAGTAATTTATATGAAAACTATCAAAACACACGAAATTCTATAGGAATGTGTTTTTGGGAATAAAACATCTATGAATAATATTTTCGTAATCAAATTTAATTATTCAAATGTTTAGAAGAGAATCTAGGATATTAACTCAGGCAAAGTTAATAACAGTATTTATAAAACTAGGAAAATTCCAAGTTTTGGAGTTAGGATTTAACAAAATCCAGTTAAGTTTTATAAATGTTAGAATTCTCAAGTGTATTACTTAAAATAGAATTGACTAATCAAAGCTTTGACTAAGTCAATAGTGAATTTTGAGTAATAATTGGTTTTCATATAGGTTAGTGGGAGCCCAATTTATTCTCTATCTAGTCTGAGATAAAGAATGAAGGATATAATTGTTGATTCAATATATCTCAGAATTCATGATCCAGGTAGGATGAGAATTCATAAGATATAACTCACCTTATAGTCAAAAGGATAAAAGATCCTTGAAACAAAATAAAGTCATGATTGACTTTTAAATCAATAATTAAAGTGTTGGATTAAATATAGAATTCCAATAAATTTACCAGCATAGTAAATGGAATCTGATTTCAGGTAGAAATCATTCATCTACACAGCAACTAAGGAAAGTTGCAGTTTAGTTTTACATATTCAGGAACTGGGAGTTATTCCAGGTCTCCAAGTTCAAGGGATATAATAAAAGACTAATTTTTGTTTAAATGCTTGCAAAAACAACAATTAGCATAATTAAGAGGATTGTATCAGTAGATACAAACTTATATTATTTGGTTATCACTTTGATTAAAATGGTAAACTTAAATCAAAGGATTTAAACTGAAGATAGGTGATACTTCATTTTAGATCAGTATTTAACAAACGTTAAATAGATATTATAATAGTTATTAAGAAAAGTCATTAATTTTGTTATTATTACAGCGTGTAATATGGACTATACAAAATTAATTTCTTTATCACTTTTATATTTTGCATGTTTTATAATCCAGGAGTGAAACTAGTTTTCAGTTTTTCATTCAAAATTTGTCCATGACAAACTTATCATGGTGGGAACCCGATAAGGTGTTAAAGTCATTGTGAACTTTTAGGTAGTTATGATCAGTTACTGAATAACAGCTACAAGTGTTGTAGACTATAAGCTGCACAGATATTTGATAGAGTAGCAAATATCGGACGTGATCCGCAGATGAGATAACTTCTTGGAATCAGTCATGAGTAAATCTCACAGTGGTTGTCCCTATCACCTGAGGTATCTGATTTGATGTCATGAGGACTACTGAATACTTAGTACACTCAACCGCTACGCCGTAACAGGGTGGCTATAAAGAGCGTAACTAGATTCAGCGGAAGCCGTGGTGTTAAAAGGCAGATATGCAAGAAGGGATTTGCACCTCTTCTCTGAAGAGAGATATTTCTAGGCCCTTCTTGACTGACTGAATACACTGATGAAGTGCATGGCCATGCCCAAAAGAACTGATTAGTTCTTTGTCGTTTACCTATCAGTAGAGGTCGGATAGTCAAGAAACATTTCTCATTTGAACATTTCTCTCTCTCTCTCTCTCTCTCTCTCTCCCTATATATATACATGGTTTAATTTAGGGATGATGTTGGATAGAATGAATCCAATCTGGTATTGAAAAACCTTAATCTAACTCACTCAAAAGACAATTAAATGCAGCGGAAGTAAAATCAGAGTAATAAGATGAGTAGATTATGTTAGTGATTGTGTGCATAAGTTGACAAACCAGTGATTGCACATCCAATGTTACAAGACACTTGAGGGTCACACCTGTGAGGACCTATAAATCGAATAAGTTGTATGAAACCCAGAAATGGAGAGTTGGGATTTATAATAGTCAATTATAAATCGGTTGGGTAATTTCAGTCAGAAATCCCAAAGTTGGAGGGTTATTAATTAATTAAGTAGATTATATATTTATTTGATAAATAAATGTATAATAATTAATTAATAGAATAATATATTTATTAGATTAAATAAATATAAGTAATTATCTAGAATAATCCTTTCTTGCTAGAAAAGAAAAAAGGATAATTACAAAAGAGGAAACTGAATCAGATGGAAACTGTGTTTCCTTAATATATAAATAAGCCTTATGGGTTTAAGGTTAATTCAATTATTAAATAACCTAACAATCAGTTTCCAGTTCACTCTCTCTCTCTCTCCCATTGGCGCCGCCCCCCCCCCCCTTTTCCTGCTACCAGTTCGGTTTTCAGTTTTTCGGGTTTCAGTTCTGCTAGAGGAACAATTCGTTGGTCGTTCATTGGTGGATCAATTCTCAAGCAATCCAGGTAAAACTTCCATAACCATTAGAATTAATTAAAACAAACGATAAAGATCAATAAGTTTTCTTTTGGGTTTTATAACTTAATCGCTTCCGCATAAGATCAAATCAGTGTGTTTTTGATCATATAGGTTTTGACCAGTTTGGTTATCAGACCTATGGGATTTATCAAACCAGTAAGCTTTCGAGATCCGTGATAATCCTCGTGTCAGATTGACCCGAGGGAACCACAAAAACCCAACAGATTAAACACATAAACACCAAGAACACACAATTGATATAATGTGAAGAAGATGAAGATGAGAATTGCTTCAAATGTATTTGATTCATATTGAATTCAAATTGAGACGATTACAAAATTGGAAGCATTACAAATTACAAAAGGAAAGCTATTTATTTATACTAGTGAGTAACCGACTAGTAGACACCTTTCCACGTGGACCAATCCTGGCCCTTGGAATAAAGTCGGTGTGTAACCAACTTCACGTGCTTGGCATGTGACCAGGAAGATCCTTGCAATTTGTTAAAAGTCTTCATCCACAGAAACTTGTGTCGCAAAACCTTTGTCAAGTATCCCAGAGGCTCTACGAGTCTTGACTTGTACGAACTTGCAACCTCTGTCGCACCTTTGTAGATGAGACTTCTGACAAAACTCAAGGTGTCATTTTTCTATACTTTTACATTCAAAGTAGGAGCAAACAATCTCTTTCTAAGTATGAAAAATGAACTATTACAAACTGAAAGAAAATTTAAGTTCTATTACAGAAAGGATTAACAATTACAAGAAATAAATGAGAGTACATCAAAACTCTAATCCTTGACATCTGAGAAGTCGTTGATTGGGTAAAGGGAGTCTTTCCTCAGCATGTCTAACTACTTGATGATCAGCTTTCTGTAGCTGACTTGGGTTCTTATGCTTTGTACGATCCCTTCTATCTCCTCTATTGTTAGACGTCCTTCTTCAACCTCTTTCATCATCACCTCAAAGATTTTGAATAGAGTGGTGTTCGAGTACTTGTAGGCCTATGTGGGATCAAAGAACTTTAGAGTCCCATTATATCCAAGTATGAGAACCCATGCTGAGGTTCTGCAATCACTCTGTTTGAAGGTACATCATTTATCCAAGAGGGTCGGATTAGAGGAGCAGTTGTTCTGAAGATACTCTGTCCGAGATAAAGAGCCATGTGAAAGTCTTTTTGACTTGTAAGCATGACATGGGCTCTCATCACCTCTGCTACCCTTCTTCGAGAAGATGCATACGTGTTCATATTCTCCATCAGTTTTTCTAGCATACTGTGAAGATACGAAAGATCATAGGGGTTGTGGAGATCAGCATCGAAGAAGGTGTACTTTGTATTGTCCTCTCTAATAACACAGTACTCTATATAGGCATGTGGCTTTTTACTGAGCACACATGGAGAGATTCTTTTCAGGTGCTTAATGGCTTTGTTAGATGCCACCATGTCAGGGTGCTTGGTCTTCAAAGAGAGTTTATACTTCTGCTCAACATCCAGATTAACCAGCTCAGGATCAAAAGGAGCTTCAGAGTCTTCCTTAACGTATAACCAATGGTACTTTTCTTCCAGAGTCTGTAATGAATCAACAAATCTAGGCACAGAGGGATTTGGAATTTGATTTATAGAACTGATGATGTCTTGGACCCTTCCTCCCATAGCAGGTGTGTCCCCCTCTGGCTGAAGTTGAACATAGTCCCCGAGGTTGTCAAAGGTACCTGTAGAGGACTCTGGGGCACCAGAGGGTCTGGTGGATGGTCCTTCGCCTTCTTTTGGTGGACGGTGAGGACGAAGTTTTTCCATTGCCATTGCTCTGGATTCCTTCATTGTTGCTATCAGAACTGCATCCTCTGGATCAGATAGTTCCCCTACATCAATTTCCTCATCCTCATCTGAGCTCGATCCTAGCAGAGGGGCCTTGGCTATCCCCTTACCTTTATCTTTCTTCTTTTTGGCTTTCTTTGAGGACTTCTTTTTAGAGAAAATCACACAAGCAGTTTCCACAATTTTCAGTGGTCTTTCTGTGGCTTTCTTTTTTCTAGAAGCCTTGGGAGTTGCTTTAGCAGGCTTGGAAATAGGAGATTTGACATTTGCGCTTTAGGCTGATCCTCTGTTGGTGGTTTCTCTATGTCTTGCTTCTTATTCTCCCCCGCATGGTCATCAGGGTCATTACCTCCCTAATTACCATGCACAAGACCTGCTAATGCGGTAATTATTGTATATAAAAAGCGAAACAAGTTTTAACCTCTAATGCCTAGCCACTGTCTTACCACATATACATGCAAGTGTACCTGATCGTGAGTAATATAGTGTAGGAAAGTCCAGGTATCGTATCTACCACTGGGAACGGTCAAGTTATCGTAGACTGTTAATCTTGACTAGTTTAATTAACCTAAGCTTTGGGGGGTTTTATAAAAAAGGTTTAATAACTAAAAAGACAACTAAATTAATTAAAAACTAAGAAAGCAATTAAAAGGTTGAAAACTATATAAAGGAAAACAGTAGTACTTATCATGGTATAGTGAATCCCCAAGTGGATGATTTAAAAAGGCCAAAAGTTTGGTTGTTTTGGTTATTGTAGGAATTTAAGTCTGAGACACCCTAACATGTGACTATTATGGCTATCAACTAGGTCTTGATCCTCCTAGTTCCAATACTTAGGTCGTTTGTCAGACAATCTAGTACCGGTCACCCAATCATATCTCTATTGCATGGTTTTCTGGAACCATAACACACATTCAATTAACCAAAAACAAACCAATAAACATTAAATCATAAAATCATCATCCGCAATGGTTCATCGACCACAGTAAGTACCACTATAAAAGACTACTCACTAGACATAGTAAAAACAGAAAATATGAGAAAAGAAACAGACATTATACCGACAGTACAACGACGGATAATCGAAGATCGAACCCCGCAGCGTATCGGCACAATAATCCTCTCTCTTCCTAACACTACAGAACTCAGGACTCAATACAAATTTGATTCTCTATGTGTATATGCGTATGAAAAGCTCTATCAAAACTGAAGGAGGAGGCTGGTATTTAAAATGAGAGATCAGTGCCCATTTCGCGTTCGCCAAACGGCTCATTCGCGGTGCGAAGTACCTAGGGTAAACCCTAGATTTCGAACTTGGCTAACTTGGCGGCGCTAAACTTGAAAACTCGCGATCGCCAAGAGGCTACTGGATTGTCTTTGTGTATTTTTCACGTTTTCTCGCCTTTTTCCGTACTTTTCCGTTCCACGGCCTCCAAATCCTACAAAAGCAATAGTAAGTCCAATTGGTGAGTGAAATGATCAGAAATGAGTGAGAAACGGGGTAAAGTCATACAATTAAGCTCAACCAAAACATGTATAATTTTGGTGTTATCACCTGCTTCTGCAAAACAAGTGGTGGGAGAGAGCTACCAAATACTATCTAGAAGACCCTGCACTCTGGCTTCTAGTCTTTTAATCAGCTCTTCTGCAAAGACAATGGCGGCATTTACGTTTAGGTGAGAATGGAAGCGAATATCCTTCGTATACTTGTGGAGAGAATTCCAGAAACGAAACCCTTCTACAATGATGTTGGTTGACATTTGATGAATATGCCTTGCAGTGGTCTTGTGGGATTTGCGAAAGTCTCTCGTGATGTGCTCATTTTGCTTACGAACAGTATTGGCCAGAACATCTGCCATCGATGTGATCTCCCTCTTAGTGCACAACTGATTTAAGCACGCTTGAGAGGAAGCAAAGGCTTGACCCATCACAATTGCAGAATTCACCATCTCCTTAATCTGTGCCTGGAAAGCCGGGTAGTCATTGTAGCCCGCAGAGAAAACATCAGTCACCAGAGTGTGATTGGCGAAGAGAAGATCTTCTATGAACTTCATGAATAAAGCTTAGACGTCTTTATTCATCCTGAATAATGCATGATATTCAGAGTGAATATTGCCGTCTGACGCAATTTTAGTAGTCCTTATACGTTCACAAATAGGTTCACATTTGAACTTTACAAACCCTACAAACCTAATCTTAACCATTGATTTTGTTTATATTTTGTTTATCTCCTAATTTTTAGGTGGCTTTCAAATGTGATTGAGAAAAAATTTAGAAACTGAATTAATCCACACCGTTGATCATCTACATCTCGGAATATTTTCGTGGAAATGCAATTTTGTTTTTCGTTAAAAATAAGTTACTATCTTTTAAAAACTTTTTTATAAAGAAAATTTTATAAAATATTTTGTATAAAGAAAATTTTATAAAAACATAATTAAACCATCAAAAACTAATTAAATTAGTTAATTAGAATTGTTGGGTTAGGAGAAATTAGAAAAAAATAACTCGACGGATTTCCGAGAGAGCTATCCGTCAGAATTGTTGTTTTCCCACGGGCTTTTTCCATATTAAGATCCATCGAAAATGTTTTTTTTTTTCAACGGATTTGTTTGCCGGAGATGCTCCTTTTATTGTTAGTGAGGCTTGCAAAGTTTGTATCACAAGAGTGGTTTGAAATGAAACCATATAACCTCTTATATAATATATGTTATATATAAAATAAAAAAAATGCACTACGGACGTACTGTCTGTCTTGAATCGTAAGTATAAATAGACTAAATTACCCCTTACATATTTGGTCCTTGTGGTTAATTAAAGGACAACTTACATAGGACATTGGTCAGAGGGACCAAAAACTTGCGAAAATGGAAACCACGAGTCCTATTTATGTACTTATTTTGATTTAGGGACTAATGTGGCTAAAATGTGTAAACCATAGGGACCAAATATGTAATTTACTCTAAGTCGTATTAAACTCATTAGAGTGTTATATGTCATCGTCTTTCTTCAACCTTGGAACAAGTTGGCCCAGATTTTCATGGCTTGACCAATAAATAACTTTTCGTCGATTACCTACAAATATATCATTCTTTATTACCTCTTGCGGTCTAAAATAAACTTTAAAAGATGACAAATTTAGGCATGTCAATTATTGGACTTGTTAATCAATCGAAAAACTATTTTACTTTTAACAATAATGAGATATTTTTTATTTATCTCATAAGTAAAGGTCTATTATTGAAAAAGGCTCCTAGACGTATTATATCCTTGATGAGTTATGACGATTTGAAATTAAATGTGTTTATAGAATGCTACCGCTAAAATTTTAACTTAAATCCGAAATTTACAAGATATTTCATTATATCCTCAAGCCATTTGCTAACATGTGCCATCATCGGTACCTGTTTCATAACTAGGGGTTGTGGTTGTCTTTGGCTATGATTTTTGACTCGTACGTATAAGGGGGGGGGGGGGGGGGGTGGAAGGATTTTTCGGAATTCGAAGTGTGGTATCACAAATACATAAATGAACTTTTTATTCCAAAGTTTTTTTTACATAAATCTCTGAAATTCGTGATAACCTTTCATTGATATGTACACTAACTTCACAAAAGTGTACTCGATTAAACAACTTTCATCAATGTATAGTTTTTAATAACTTAATATGCGTTTATATATATAACATAAATAAATACCATTACACTCAGAGTCGAAAGCAAAAAACAAGACAACTTAAATAAAAATCATGCATGACACATATGCATTATATGTTTCCTATATCTATACTTATACTATGTGTATATATATATATATATAAAGCGGGTTATGCATGGTCCTTTTTTTATTTATTATACATCTATACCTATATTTATTGTAGTTAGTATGCTACAATCTTGATATTAAGCTCTTTCTCAGCAAATTCTGCGAGTTTTGGTATCTCATCCTTGTCGATGAAACCATCGCCATTGATATCGGCAGACTTCATCCCACGGTTCCCCTTCCAATATGCAAATATTGCCCAACATCCGCTCCTGCGGATTGCTTGACGGAGTTCATCTACGCTAATACGATCGTCTTTATTTTCATCGAACTGCTTCAAGAACTCTTCGAACTGCTTAATCGTCATCTCCGTCTTTCCATCGGCTAAATCCTTAGTACGGATAACATGGCGCTTATGTGTCATCTTAATTAAGTTTACTCTATCTCCTTTCCCAATAAATATATGTGTTGATATGGGTATATTAGAGATGTGTATGTGTATATATAGAGTGTTGGCTTGATGCTTTGGGTAAAAGGTCGGTTAGTTAGTAAGATAAGTTGGCAATTAAAGAATATATGTCAAGTGTGTGAAACGCGTATGGTTGTTAGAGATTAAGCAAAATCACATGGTATGTTTGGTGATTCTCCAATTAGTATGGACGTGAATGGAGGATGGTGAAATCTTATCCCAATTTGATTATCTCATGGAATCATAAGTCGCATCACACATTGCAAACTAATAGATTTTAATTATAGAGGATATGGTAATAATATATTAATATTTAGATTACGAGTAAAGTAAAAAAATTACTACCAATAGAATAACTTTTTCGGACATATTTTCTATCTATAAATTACCAATGGATTGCCTAGATTATACAAAAAGAATTAGTTTCAATTACAAACAATATAAATCAATCATAGCGTTTCATAAAGAGTAAGCTCTAATTTTGGTCCTTGTGGTTTATTGAATTCTTTGAGAGGGGGACCTATGGTCTGGTAACTCCAAAAGTTATCCCTGTGGTTTTTAGTTTGCTTTGAAAATGGTCTCTAATCACTAACTCTGTTAACTTTGTCAGTTAGTGACAAGGGCATTTTTATCAATTTAACTTTCTTAATAATTAACTAGGTAGGCCCAAAAAACCATTCCTAATTAATTTAAAACCATAATCAATTAACGAATATTTTTCTCTTTCTATATATATTTCAATCTAATTAATAAACTATTATACATATCTATAAATATCACTGTTACTTCCTAATATAATCGTTTGTTAGAATTTCTTTGATAACAAAAAAAATCAACATTTGCTAATTTCCACCTCAAATCCACTCCCAAACCATCGATTATAATTTAATAAAAAAAAAGTCAGATGTACCAATTACGGATGGAATGATTTAACTACTTGTTTGTTTTCAAAGACTAATTACTTTCAATTAAATTTTGCCGTTATTTTATTGTTTTTCAGGTGCATCATATACCTCTTTTTAATTGTAAGCATATTGTTAAATACCTAAGACAATGCATAAAGTCCGTTATACTAACCTTTCGTATGACAACATACGTATAAACTTTATGTTTCGTATAAATGATAAAATCTATCATACTTTATAACCTGACGTGATGCCCGTGCTCTTAATAACTAGTTTTAAACTAATTATAGGACCATTGTTGTACACTTATTTATAAATTAACAATTAATAAGACAAATAAATACTTAAGAATTAATATTATTTTTTTAACATAAAAGTGAACAAAAACACTAGCTTATAATCATTAATCAAATAGAGGTTTTTATAAGCTTAAAATCACTATTGGAAAATTGAGTAATTTTGTCGAAAATTTTAGACGGAATTTCAACATTTTATAATTTTTGATGGATTTTTAACAGATTTTCGACAAAACCTATTTTGTCGATATTCCGTCGAGGATTGTTGATAGACTTTCGACAAAATTTTCGTCGATTAAAAGTTAATTTCGAATCCGTCGATAATATGGCAAAAGCGTTTCATCTAAAATCCATCGATAATGTTTATTAGTAATCTGTCGAAAATTGTTCAAATAACTAAAGTTTTGTTTCTTTTTCATATCTGTCTAAAGTTCATCAATAATGTCGATAGAAAATATGTCGAAAACTGTTCAAATAATTAAAAAAATCTATTTTTCCATATATGTCTAAATCCGTCGATGAAATCCTTCCAAAATTGTTTAAATGATTAAAATCTTATTGTTTCATATCCATTGAAAATTGTTAAGTTAACATAAATATTTCAATTTATTGAATTGCGGCTAAGATTAGATGTTTAAAACATAAATATAATTACATGCATTTAAGATCAGTTTTCTTTAATCTAACGGAGTAATGTGCATTAAAATCTAACTTAACGTGCCTAAGTGTGTAATTAATAAAGTGTTTTACTCAGAAAAAATCACAAAACGGTCCATTTAGATCCACAATGACCCCCTCCTCAATGATGATAAAACCTATTATACGCCCATAAACCAAAATGACCCATTAACGATGCATTAAGGACCATCATGACCTGTTATACCTAACTTGTACCAATTGAGGTATGTTCAGATTGATCTAGACCTATCATGATCTATATATGACTCACTTAGATTCGTTAAGAATAATAAGGTCCATTAAACCTATTTAGACACAAATAACCCGTTAAACTTAGTTAAGTACCCATAACTCGTGATGCCTCATTGACGAGAATAAGACTCATTATGCCCATTAATTTACCATGACCCATTATACATCAATTAGAACCGTTAAGATATATTTAGACTATTTATGACTCATCAAAGTACATAATGACATATCTAAACTTGTAAGGACAAATAAGACTTATTAAACTTAGCTAACTACCATCATTACCTGTTATAGATCAATTAGATCCATTAAATCATGTATAATATTCATATTGATTATGGCGTTTAAGATTTCTCAAGATCCACATAGGTGCTGTTTGTTTTTTAAGAGTTCTGAAATCTGAAGTCTGATATCATGTCTGAAAAATTAGAGGTGGTGCTGAAGTCTGAAATCTGAAATTATAAGGTTGTTTGTTTTTTTTAACCTCTGAAATCTGAAAAACTTAAATAAAAGCATAAAAACCTTAATATAAAAGCAAAGAAAAACACATCTAAAATTATAGTTAAGTTCCGGTGAGACCAAGCTTTTTTGGTGAGACCGGTGAGACCAACATATTTTACTTGAAACTTCACATCGAAACATTTGTGAAGGTAAAAAAAAATTGAACATTCATCGTTAAAACATACTAAAAAACACTATCGAATTTTTTTTTTCCAAAAAAGGGTTAAAAAACGAAACCTTCACAGCAGGTTTTTTTGTGAAGGTTCGCATTATATATATGTAACCTTCACAGAACTTGGGCTGTGAAGGTTTCGTTTTTTAGCTTGTTTTCGATATTTTTTTGCATCGAAAGTAAATTTTAGGTCTGCGTATTCGAGTTTTATGTACATTCACGGTGTTTTTTTGTGAAATTTCATACGTTAGGTATTGGTCTCACGCGGTCTCACGATAACAGCTTGGTCTCACCTGATCCTAAGTCCTAAAATTAAAATAGTTATCAAGTAGTTATAGACTTATGGGCTTTTGAAAAATACATCCATTTTATATAGCCCAAGCCCAAAGTGGTAAAATTAAAATAAAAATAAAAATTAAAAAGTGAAAAGAAAACAAAAACCCTAATGAGCATTGAGTAGCCGCCCCCCTCATTCTCCATTTCTATCTAGTTCCATTCTCTCTCTTCTTATTTTTTTCTATCGGCATCCATTTTCTCCTCTCTTTTTTTTAGTCGAGATTGACTTCGAAATCTACGATGAACAAAAGTGTAATCCAACCCCAGATCATCGATTTGATAGAAATATTTCAGATTGGCGTTTGATAGATGGAATGTGCGACTGGAAAGGATTTTATAGAAGGAAGAGCGGATTTGATTTCAGATGCTAGAGCATCACGGTTTAGTTCAGACGAGTTTCCGTGTTCTGTGGCTCTGAAGACTGAAAAAAATCAAACAGTCTGAAACCCAAAACGTCTGACCGAATCAAACATAAGAGGTTTTCAGTGATTTAAAAAAAACAAACAAACAGGCCCTTAGACTCGTTGATGAGAATAAGACTAATTATACCAATTTAGACCAAAATGACACATTAGAGCATCCACAGTGGTGAAACCTCCAAGAACCTCACTTACCATACTTTTCTCTACCACATCATTGCCATCTAAACAAATCAAGAACCTCCTTAAAACTCTGCAATAGAGGTTCTTACAAAAACCTCACTTCGGCTTATAATATAATTTTTATTTATGTAAACTATTATATAACAGAAACAGAAACTATTACAAGAACCTGAGTTCTTGTTCAAGCACCCGGGTTCCAATAAGAACCTGTGATTAGGCAAGAATTTTTGTCTTACAGTGGAGGTTCATATAAAAACCTCATGAAAAACCTCAGTAATAACCTCGATTGTGGATGCTCTTAAGGATCACCGTGATCTTTAACTAAATTAGATATGTTAAGATATTTCTAGACTACTTAATACCTGTTAAGACACATTTAACCTACTTACATATACAGGAAGAGTAAGTATAAGACCCATTATACCATATAGACAACAACAACCAATTCTTTTAAGTTAATTAAAAGCAATCTCTTTTATCCAAACAAGAATTAGTTTTTAAAAACTTAAATTAAAAAGTGAAGCACCATCAAGTATAAATTAATTGTTTAGGGACCAAATCCAAATTTTAAACAAATCACAGATTTACCGATGTAATTCACTTACTTATGAATTAATAATTAATAAGAAGGATTAACACGTAAATACTATATTATTTTCTTAATACTAGCTAGGCAAAATATTATTGGCATAATTGAAAAGTGAAAAAAAACCCTCCTTAAACTTAAATTAGGAAAACAATATTTCAAGTAAAATTTTAAAACACTAGATTATGATAATTAATCAAATTGCATTATTTGAATTATAGGGTGAAAACATAATTACGTTAATTACGAGGTGTTAAATATAATTATACATATATATATATATATAATTGTAGAGGAAAGTTCAAATACAAACCACTTTTTGGTTGTGAACGTGAGGACAGCCGACAGCGCGACACGTGGCATTTTGACTTACGCGACTTAGTGTTATTCAGTCTGCATAAAGCCCGCGACTTAGTGTTATTCATACTGAATAACGCTATATGCATACTAAATAAGGCTAAGTCGCGGGCTTTATGCAGACAAGTCATGCGTGTCAGTCTGAATTTTCTGCGACTAAGCTTTATTCATACTGAATAACGCTTTATTCAGTCTGAATAATAGTGTTATTCAGTATGAATAAAGCTTAGTCGCAGAAAATTCAGACTGACGTGGCATGCTCTAGGTTGTCCTCACGTTTACAACCAAAAAGTGGTTTGTATTTGAACCCACCCCTATAATTGTATATATATAATTATATTTAAAGTTTAAAAAATAATTATATATATTATTAGGTTCAAATGAGAAAAGCTAAAAAAATGAGTAGGAGATCGATAAGTGATCTCCACTACTCATCCGGTCAATAAAGGCGATTTTGACCTGGTCACCCTCCTTGAATCATCTCTACCCTCCATGAATCACGTCAATCCTCCGTGATCGCGTCCACCGTGACCGGTCAAAGCCGCCTTTATTGACCGAATGAGTGGTGGAGATCACTTCTCTACTTCTCACTTTTTTAGCACTTCTAATTTGAACATTTCTCTTTCCCTCTCTCTCTCTATATATATATATATTTGAATTTGAATATTACAGAAAATTACTTTGAATTATAATCTATCTATAATTCATCTGATATAAATAGGGTGTTAGGTTAAACCATTTTTCAAACAATTAAAATTAGAGAAATAGTAAAAAGAAATTAGATCTAGGGTGTACCATAGAGGAAACTTATGGTGGTTTCTTGGTGCTCCATTAAATCCCATCAGATTTATAAAATGTACAATACCAAACACGATATAGTGTCTTATTGTGTTGATTAAATGCATCATTATATCTGACTGGGTTTTAATTTTAGAAAAGTTTTCTAAATTATTATAGGGAAAAGTCCAAGAAAACCCAATAGACTTTAGTAGTTGGAATGATTAAGTCCTTGGATAATTTTTTGGAACAAATAAGTCATTAGACTTTTTTAAACCTATTAAATAAACAAATGGACTTTCTAAAACCTATTAGATACATCTTATGACCTATAAAAACAAGTTAATATGGTAAAATAATAGAAAAGGCTAAAAATATACCCAGCAAACTTTCGAACTTTGAATGAATAAGACCGTAAACAGTTTTCAGATGAAAAAATAGCATTAAAACCGTCGTAAGGTTGTTGGTTAACCAATAATTTTTTTTTTTGAAAAAAAAAGGAGAAAAGACATTGCTCGTACGTTTTTATATAAAGATGATATAAAAATTTAAAAAAAAATCCAAATCTCTATTTTTTCTTATATAAAAACCTACGAACGATGTCTTTTTTCTTTTCCAGGAAAAAATATTAAACTGAAACTATTTCCATTTTTCGAGTTTATATAATTTTAAGCGAAATATCCAAAAAAGTAAAATAATTTTCAGCTTGTTAAAGAAAATCTATTATCTATTTGTAAAAACTTACGAATGATATCTTTTCTTTTTATGAGAAAAAATGAAATGTGAATATTATTTCTTTTTTAAGTATTTCACTTAAAATTCTCTAAATTGTAAAGAAATTATATTGTATTGTCATTTTCTTATTCTAAACAATTCAGAAATTTGGTTAGAATAACAAAATTAACAGGATTTTAATCTAATGTTGTACTACATCATATTGACATTTCCCTATTTAAAAAATAGAAAATTTATTAAAATAAATAATCCAAAATCTTTATTATCTTTTTGTAAAAATCTACGAATGATGTTTTTTTTTTTTCGAAAAAAATAAGGTATTGAATTGAATATTATTTCTCCTTTTGGGTATTTGACTTAAAGTTCTTTAAATTTATTGTTATTTTTTCTTTCAAAACTATCTACGGACTTAATCATTCAAAGTATGAAAGTTTGTTGGGTATATTTCGAACATTTTCAATTATTTTATCATATTAACTTTTTTATAGGTCATAAGGATGTATCTAACAGGTTTTAGATAGTCCAAGGATTTATTTAATATGTTTTGGAAAGTCTAATAGCTTATTTGTTCCAAAAAATTGTCCAAAGACTTAATCATTCCAACCACTTAAGTCCATTGGGTTTTTTTTTGGACTTTTCCCATTATTATAACCAAACACTTTAAATTTATGTTGCTTATACGATTACAAACGCATTAAAACCCAACAGTTCCAATAAGCTTAAAAAATAAATAAGTTAACTATCAAACATCGTCTTATAGTTGGTAAATACGACTTATCATCACATGAAAGTTTGTGGTACTTTCTACCCTTACTTTCTCGTATGACATACACCATATTGAATACAAAATACATTTGACTTGGTATACGCAACTTGTTTCTTCTTCACTCAGAAAAGTGTTTATCATATCATACGAATTGGTAAAGTATAATTAAAGATTATTGTTGATAACGTAGACTTAGGATCAGGTGAGACCAAGCTGTTACCGTGAGACCGCGTGAGACCAATACCTAACGTTAAAAAACTTCATAAAAAAACACCGTGAATGTACATAAAACTCGAATACGCAGACCTAAAAATCACTTTCGATGCAAAAAAATATCGAAAACAAGCTAAAAAACGAAACCTTCACAGCTCAAGTTTTGTGAAGGTTACATATATATAATGCGAACCTTCACAAAAAAAACTGTTGTGAAGGTTTCGTTTTTTAACCTTTTTTTGGAATTTTTTTTTTCGATAGTGTTTTTTAGTATGTTTTAACGATGAATGTTCAATTTTTTTTACCTACACAAATGTTTTGATGTGAAGTTTCAAGTCAAATATGTTAGTCTCACCGGTCTCACCAAAAATGCTTGGTCTCACCAGAAGTTAACCCTGATAACGCATGCATAATGATGTCATGGACATCTTCCTTATTTGATTCCTCTATAATTATTATTAAAGTAGTAATGGAAGTATCATATTCTATATTTCTGTTAGAGACTATCAATTATCTTTCATAAGTGGTAGGGACTCGTATCATCTAAAATAGTTGTTGGTTTTATATTGTTACGTTTTGATAAAAACAACCATTTCTCCTGAGTACAAAACAAAAATGGAGAAGCTTTTATGCTAAGAAAAATGGCTTACAATGATGGCAATTTAGTTGTGTTCTTGAAACTTGGCATGCAAAACAGTCAAATGTAATACAACAAACTAATCAAACACGAGGCCCTAGATTGTTCATGAATATTCACTTAGATATATATATATATATATACATATATGTAGATGCATAATCATTTATAAATCTAATAAATCAAACAAAACTAAAAACCATTTTTTATATGTTATTTCACATATGAAACAACACGTACGAAAATATTGTTTAAACAATGTGGTTTTATACGTGAAATATATAAGATTGTTTTCTTTATAGAGAGAATTTGGAGACAAAAGTAATGTATGCTAATCCATAAAAAGTTGGATGGAACTAGGCCGTATACTTCAATACAGAGGGAAGTTGCACCACGTTTAAGCAAAAGACAATCATTTTTATAGGGAGGTTTTTTTAACATATATTAAGGAAAAACGGTTGAAAACTAGCTGCTACGGGACTCTAGTTAACAACGTTGTACCCTTTTGCATGCACGCTAGGTTACTAGGTGGTAATTTTCCGTTTGAGGGCAAACCAGATAAGCTTTTTCATCGGCGTTCACAAGTGCCCGATCTGTAGTCCATGTGACCCAACTTACCCCAAGGTCACTGAAAGCTTATCACAAACTCGTCCCATGAGAGATTCCCATCTTTGTAGACATCGTGCCACTTGAAGAAATCCAATATTTCTTTTTCGTTGAGCTTGATGGGCAATTTGTCACTAGACTTAATATCTTTATGATGAAAGGAGGTAAACATTGGACGCATATTTAATTTTTCTTGTAATCACTCTTCTGGGTAAAGAGTTATGATGAATGATTGATAAACGTATATGTATTGCATATCAATTTATAGTGCTTTCAATATACAAATGTATGTTATATGTTATTTTATCATGTCCTTTTAGACGGGTATCTAATACCCAACCTCTTGGAAGAAAAGGATAGGTTGTAATGGTAATGAATATGTATGATTTTGCCAAATCATCGCTTATTCTTGCATAGTTTAGTGTTCTTTTTACGATTTATTTAACTACTAGAATATCATAATATGGGATATATGAGACGAAAACTTTTACAAAAAATTACGTCAAAAGTTATAAATGAATTTTTACGGATTCTAGAGGGAAATGATATAACTTTTTTCTAAAATTTCAGACGGATTATCGTTAACTTTTGTCGGCAGGAAAATTCATAGAAACTTTCTGATGCTCTTTTGATGGATATATAACCAATGTCATATGTATTCGCCAAAAGTCTGTTGAAAACATTTTCAAATAAAATATGATTTTTTTTTTTAGTTTTTTGTATTCTGTCAAAAGTCATAGAAAGTTTATGTCGAAAATAGTCAACTATCTTTGACCAAGTAAAAAAATCATTCAAAAATAGTTAACTGTTGTTGTCCAAATAGAAAATCCATTGAAAATACTAACAAAAGGATCAAATATGGTTGATCAAGATCCATTGTAAAGCAAAAACCATTGAAAATTCTACAAAAAGTGTTCAACACTTGATCAAGGTCCGTCGTTAATAGGTTAAAAACTTTCATGAGGCTTTCAGCGTAATTTGTCCGGCAAAAACGTTTTAGATTTCCTCAAAAATGTTGTTTTCAACTAAATGTTATTGTCAGCGACAAGTCATGAAAAATCCGTCAAAAGCATGATTTTCAAGTATTTTCTACGGTGTTTCCATCTAAAATACTCCTTTCTTTAATGGTATGTGTTTAATACCTAGTTTGCAACACACGTACAAGTGGGAATGTCTCGTTGATTCCTTTTGTAGATATGTTTTGATAAGTGATAACTTTTATGATGAATCTTATTTTCACTTTTATGATAAATCTTATTTTCAAAATTGAATGGTTCATTAGAAAAGGTGAGAAGCTTTTTGAAGCATATATTAAGAACCGATAGCTTTGCATATGTTCGGTTTTTGAAGATATAGTTATAATAAGGAGATAGTTCTCCGAAATGTATTAAACTATCCCCAAAAATCTATTGTGTGTATCCAACTACAAAAAATGCTATTGTGTGTATCAAAGTTTATTTTTTTTGCTATTATGTTACAAAATGACTTGTAATTTTGGTAAACTGATACACACAATAGAAGAAAAAATAAAGTTTGATACATTAAAAAAAACTTTGATAAATTAAAAAACATTTTTGGTAGTTGGATACACACAATAGATTTTTGGGGATAGTTTAATACATTTCGGACAACTATCCCCATTATAATAATTATATACCGTATGTTTCCAAAGGATTCTTCATTTAATTAGAAGATCGGTCAAGTGGGCATGGCTACCATCAAAAGATAATTTCAAAAGGGCCCCTCTAAAAGTTAAGAATGTATACGTCGTGACATCATAACACATGAAATAATACAACGTCATATTTAATATTTAGGTTGTGTTTAACAAACTAGTTGACAAGACCGAGTCGAAAGATGTATCAATATGAGATTTGAAAAGGGCCTCCAAAATTTGAGGCCTCCAATTTATATAATAATTTGCATCCATTTATATATACTTTGAATTTTACCCCGGGTCCTAGCTCAATCTTTCAACCTTCTCCCTATTATTTAAGCCTATTTGACTATTATAATGTTTTAGTAATTTAACTCAATATCTCAATTCCCTTCCCAATCTACCATCTTTGTTGATCCGTCCAATTCCCGATTAATGCAAAATTGCAAATGTACAATCCCTCTCCTTAGCTCTCTAAATTAGAGATATACATCCAGGTTGGTTGTCTTGTTCATCTTTGTTTTGGCTAATTTTATGACTAGACATGTTTAATTCACTTTCCTATTCTTTGTTACTCACTTTCGTGTTTGACAAGCAACCTTATTTATAATTTTGTTATCTTCGTTTATCATAATATTGATCATCATTGTTCAAAGCACTATAACTCTTTGATAACATACATCAAACTTGAGAGTTTAGGGAGAATTTGGACCCTAGAATCGAGCTAGATTTATTTGAGAACTTAAGGTAAACAATCAGCCGATAAACTCTTGCATGTTAATCTTTTAAGTTAATGACTTAGTAGAGAAAGTTGACTATGAAGAACTTATTGAAATTTTTGTTTCAAAAATGATTCTATCTAGGTGAATCTTGTATGTTACTTAGTCATAGACACTTTTGTTAATTTAATTTGTAAGAGTTTTAATATAATATATGGTGTAAACTTGTATATCTTGCCTTGTTATAAGTGTAACAGGCCTCCAAAAAGATTAGAACGACCTTGGCTGTTGAATAAATTATGTTTGGCTAAAACTAGCTTATGAGTATGTAAAATGACCAAAAGGAGTATCTTGGGATATAACAATTAATATTAATAATGGTATAATAAATAAATAAAACTACAAAAAGAATCTCCCGAAACGCTATTCCAACTACCGTTCCAATAAGTTAGCTTACAAACTAGCTTATGATTCATCCAAACATGTACTAGCTTATAAGCTAGCTTACTTTTGCCAAACACGGCCTTAATATTTAATTTGTATAATAAGTTTGTAAGATCTTCTAGATGATTAACAAGTTTATTCAACATATTTTAAAATTAAAGTATTGTATTAACAATTTTATAGAATCGGTTTTGAGAAATATTCTTTAAATATATAGGGTCAGGTTCACGTGAGACCAAATTGTTTTCGTAAGAACAGTGAAACCAAGCTGTGAAGGTAAAAAAATCGAACCTTCATAGTGAAAACACTATAAATGTTACATTCACAGTGTTTTTCATTGTGAAGATCCAATTTCTTTTTATTCACAACATTTTCCCTATGAAGGTTCGGGTTATTTTTTTTACCTTCACAATGTTTTTCTGTGAAGATTTGGATTTTTTACCTTCACAGTGTTTTTCACTATAAATGTTCACATTCTTTTACCATTACCCGGCCATAATAAATTGTACATAAATTATTGAACTTTATGTATATATTTCAAGGTCAATTGTTAAAATAATTGAAAATAATTCGATCAATAGTGGGTCTTTAAACTCATAACATTTAAGCTCATTTTGAAAATTTTGATTTGATGATTATAATGGCATAATTTGTCAAAAAAATATATCAAGAATTCTTGACATATTTGAGGATTCAAAGTAGGACTCCTGAAATTTCAAGGATTCTTGAAGTTAATTGTAATAGTCTTTTTATATAATATATATAGATATAGATATGCATAGCATAGATCAACAATAACCAAATAAGATAAGGGAGTAAAATGAAAATGGAAATGTAAAAAATATATAAAATAAGTTAATTTGTATGTATCCTTGATATTTAATGATATGATTATAATAATATAATTTGTTGAAAAAGAAAAACAAAGTTTTAATACATTTTAGTTTATATACATTACTTATGTTAATATGATAAATGTGTAAATTGAAAATGAAAAACTAAGGGATTAAAAATAATTTAATTAAACCCCAATGGGGCAGCCTACCGGTTAAGGCTTGGTGTTGGGGAAAAACCCACCCAAGTTCGAATCCGGGGGTGAGCAACCAGGGGCCACTGAGTGTTAATCCCAGGGGAGCATGCTTTAGCTCTCGGTAAAAATTGCCAAGGATGTAGTCTGGCCAAAGTCCAGGTGAACCTTCCCAAAAAAAATAATTTAATTAATCAATTATAAGAGTATAGGGTGTAAGTTATAAATTGAAAATGAGTGTAAAGAAAATATATCCCATAAGAGCTTTTTCAGCAAGCTTTTTTCACAGTTTTTTCTTACACATTATTGCCAACTCAACAATCTAAATACCTTTACATACCTCCACTATGTGAAAAACCTCATCCAAGTTTTTTCAAACTTTTTAGGGTTCCACCATGTTAACCTTATATCATTTATATTTATATTTATATAAAAATAATTACATTAAAATTAATATAAATACATATTTATTTATATCTATAAAATACTATTGCATTAATATATAAAATATATAATTAATTTAATAGTTTTATTGATATATAATAAAAAATTTTAATTTGAAAATTGTACATATATTAAAAAAAATAAAAGTGATTAATAAAAAAACCCGACTAATACGAGACTTTTATAAAGTTAAAGTGATTAATACGAAAAACCTATGAAAAAACAGATTATACAGTTACGACCTATGATGCAAAATCTTACCAAAAACCTCTTGCGAAAAACCTTCACACTATGTGAAAAACCTCAAAATGAGGTATTTACTTTTTGAAAAACATCTGAAAAAGCTCTCAAAAACCTTTGAAAAACCACATTGTGGATGCTCTAAGGAGTTTTCTATCCATACCCCTTACATGGGGTATGGATAGGTGTATGTGAGTGCACAACTTAGGGGTGAGCATCAGACGGGTTTTCGGGTTTCGGGGATTTTGGGTTCGGGTGGAAAATGGAGGTCTTGATATTCGATTTTCGGGGGGTCGGGTTTTTCGGGTTTCGGGGATTTCGGGTGTCGGGGATTTCGAGCGGGTTTTCGGGGCACCCCATTTTTTTTACTTTTTTTTTTTGTATTTCAAAGTTAAAAAAATATGCAAACCAAAAATAACAAAATTACTAAACTACTATAGTACCAAACTAAAATACCAAATTAAAAGTTAGATTCAAATATATAAAAAGAATGAAAGTTAAAGGGTTGTGTTGTAAATATACAAATAATATTAAAAAATCGGGTTTTTCGGACGGGTTTTCGGGGATCAGGGGAAGAATTTTCGCACCCTGCCCGACCCCGATCAACCCTCGGGGATTTCAGTTTTCAGGGATTTTGGGGTCGGGCTTTTCGGATCGGATCAGGGTTTTCGGGGATCCGTTTTTTTGCTCACCCCTAGCACAACTGGGACAAAATGTAGAGGGTATGAATTTATGTGAGAGAAAAGAAGCTACAAGGGAGTAGGGCTATAAACCCCTTTAATAATGGGGTATTTTGAAAAATTTAATCATGAATCTAGAAATATTTATAAAAATCGAGATATTCTCTTTATAGATATTTTTAAAAGATGGGATACTTATATGCCATTTGTTTTATAAGATGTTTTTTCGAATAGTTTTGTATAAAAAGAATTAACATGACGTTTTATTTTAAAAGTGTTCAAAACTTGTTAAAGTGTAAAAAAAATATCTTATAAACTTATTATAAGACTTCTAAATATGATATTTTGTTGTTTGTATTATAAACTTAAGTTTTATACATCGATAATTATGGCATTCTTTAAACACAATTTTCTTGTGTTTATATATTAGGGTGTTAACCCCAAATTGTATTCAAGTTGTCACGCTTTGCTATTGTATATACTTATTTATCGGCAAAATGTGACAACTTAGATACATTTTCAGAAAAATTTACTAACTTAAGGATAAATTATGGATTTATTATGAAGATGATGATTATGAACATGTCGGTGATGAACAATCTTTATCTTAAAAAGACACCTAAATCGGAGAAAAAGATACGGAAAAAAATCAACTCAGATCGAGAAAACGAACCCATAACCCCCCCCCCCCCCCCCCCTAAACGATGAAATCGAACACAAAAATCTTCATAAAAGAAACCTTAAATAACCCAAAAACCTTCATCACAAAAACCTTACATCGTAAAACTCTGATTATTTGATTTCATTGCCTTTGAAGATTCCTTGTATTTTTTGGAAGATGACTGTTCATTGAGATTAATTATTCATGATTAATGATTTTGGGATAATTTATGGTTCTTAAGTTAGGGTTTTTGATGACTGTTCGTTGAGATTAATGATTCATGATTAATGATTTTGGGATAATTTATGGTTCTTAAGTTAGGGTTTTTGATCTTCTTCGTAAGTTTAGAATTCCAATACACATAATAGCAAAAGATGACAACTTGGATACATTTTGAGATATTTAACCTGTTGTAACTTGCAATCACAGGTTAAGATACATTATTTGGTAGGTTTTAAGACTTTGATACATTAAATAGTAAGTTTTTAAGTTCAATATACACAATTACAAAACATGTCAACTTGGATACATTTTGGTTTACTTAACTCTATATATTATTATATGATATTTATGTACGACAAACTAAATGAACTTATGTACACACTTCACCTTTGATGAAGTTATTAAACCACTAAGTTTTAAGAAGGTTAGGATAACAAATCAGGCCAAAGACCCTTTTATGGTACAAATAAATAGGAATCGACACCGAAAATCAAAGAACTAATACAAGAAAGATGAAAAAAAAACAGAAACTATGTAACTATGATACTTTTTATTAATTGACTTTTGAAATAAAGTAATCCATGACATTAACCCATCAAACCCAAATATCCAATACATATATATTTTAACTAAAAAAAGAAGAGAGAGAGAGAGAGAGAGAGAGAGAGAGAGAGAGAGAGAGAGAGCATGGAGCTCATGTTTCATCTGTGTGGGGAAGCCGCAAGGGATGCCACCAAAGAATCCCGTGGCCTCCTGTATCACAACCCGCCCAGCCCCATAAGCCCGATGGGTACTACGCATAGCCTAATTAATAGATTCCGTTCAATTAAGTGTAACTCATAGGAGGCATTTGGTGTGACAAAATGTAATTTATCAAAGGAATTCCGTAGATAGATTCAAAACTGGGCATCTGGTTGGTAGAATAAAATTTGATAAAATTAGAATCTATCAAAGGAATTAAAATTTAAAGGAATTAGAAGAAAATTTGATGAAGTTTAACTACATACTTGGTTGATAGGAATTTAATTCCTTAAGTTAACACAACCACCTCACCTTCTTTTAACACACACGCCATCTAGACGCCTGCAACACACATTCATGTACACACATAGTCATACAAAAATGGAGAAATTTGGAAACAAGGGAAGTGTATGCGGTGGTGAGCTTTTTTCTTGTAAAGATATAAGAACTAAAGAAGAAATGGCAGCTAGCTGTAGGTGGTGGCTGTCTGGCGATGATGTGAAGAGAGAAGAAGTTGGTTTTGAGAGTTTTAGGTTGTGTTTGTTTTTTTCACTTATCATTTTTTCAGCATTTTTGAGGAAAAACTTTTTATTTGGTCAGTGGTTTTCCCATTCAGACTGTTTGTTTTTTTTAATAAGTGACACTTATCAATTTTTCACCACTTACCGAAAAAGTGATGGTAAAACCGTTTTTTGTTCACTTTTTCATTAAGTTTGGACTTGTTTGAATTGTTCATTAAGCTTGAACTTGTTTGGATTATTTATTAAGCTCATTAAGCTTGTTTGGAATGTTCTATAAAGCTCATTAAGTTGTTGGATTGTTAAAGTTTACTATTGTACTTGATTGAGTTGACGTATTTCAGTTGATTTTAGTGCTTATGAATAATCAGATTCAAATGTTTGACTGTTTACAAAAAAACAATCTTGACAGATTCAGATTCAGTGTAACACCCAATCCCATTTTATTAATTATAAAAGAAAAACCGTTACTAAAAGAAAATTCCCATTAATGTTTAACGATAAAAACGATAATTCAAATCCCAATAAGTTATAAAATTCAACACCCGCCAAATAATTAATGTAATGGTAATTATGGTCAGATCGGAATGCCACAACATGAGCCGGAACCTTCAAGCCGGAGCCTTGCCCTTGTCCACACCGGAACTCGTACCTAAAAAGATAGATAACACGAGGGGTAAGCTCAACAGCTTAGTGAGTAAGGTACATACAATATTATATAATTAAATGCACGTATACAATTAACCACATCAACAGCTTAACGGTTTCCCGTTACCGGACCATCACGCAATCCGGCCACCGCGGTTTCCCGCCCGTTGGGTCATCACGCAACCCGTAATATCACCATATAACATCAATGGCATACATTCACACATAAAATCATAGAATATCGCATGTAAACCCACTCACCTCGATAAGTCACGTAATGAATCACAACCGAAAAATCAATTCAAACTTTTCCCGCAACTCTGAAATTCATCATTAATATACACTATAAGAAAATACTCGATACACACAAATTCCTATCGATCTCACTAATACAGACGTAACGGATACCGGTTTAAACCGATTACCGTTTCAGATAACTAACGGTGGCGACCGCGATTGCCCCCCCCGTTACCGTCGATCACCAAACGGACCGCAACAGCGGCGATGGGATCGCCACCACCGCTGCCGGACGGTCACTCGGCCACCAGGTGATGACCGGCCACCTGCCGGCGCCGTCTCTCGCAGATCCGGCCGTGGCGCGACGGCGAGGTGGGCTCACCAAGCCGCCGGCCGGCCTCGGATTATAGCAACAGCAGCGGTGGTCGTTGAACCACCGCCGAAACCCGCTCCCTCCGCCACCAAGGTCACACGGCGGCAGCTAGCGATGGCTAGCCACCACCGGCGCCGAGAACCACACTCACACACCGCCACTACCGCGAGTAAAGACAACAAAACGGCCGCAGCGGCCGATCTCGTGCCGGCGTGGCTTCATCGCAATCAGGAGGCGGCGCGACGGCGAGGATCATCCTCCAGGCCGCCGGCCGGCCTCGCAATCGATCGGCAGCAGCAGCAGCGGTTCTTACGGCCACCGCCGCTCCCCCGCCCTTGCCGCTAACGGAACCGCACGGCGGCAGCTAGCGGTGGCTAGCCGCCACCGGCGTCGAGACAACACAACCAACCAACCAACCACCGCCACCCACAGCCACGGCCATGGGCTAGCGGCGTTCGGAAAAAAAAAAAGAAACACGGCGACGGGAAAAAGGGTGGTGCACCACCGCCGCCGGTCCGATACTACTACGCGCATTCTAAACACGAGGGAAATTCGAAGCTTACCAACCGCCGTAACGGATTCCGACAACTTCCTACGGTCGACCTCCCTCTTGCTCTCGCCGGTCTCTCTTTCTCGTTCGGCCTCTCTCTCTCTCTATGGCTAACTTGCTCGCTACGATACACAATGAGAAGGAGGGTGCATTCCTAGGGTTTTTAACCTAGGTTTAACGGGCCTTCCCTCCCTCTTCCTTAATCCACAAGAAAAGCTCCTAACCCTAACCCTAATGTTAATATTAAAATTAATACCAACCATAATACTAACAATAATATTAGTAAAAAAAATAATTAAATAAATAAATAAATAATTAAATAGAAACGGGTCGTGACAACTCTCCCCCACTTACAAGGATTTCGTCCCCGAAATCAATCTGAGAACAGCTCCGGGTAGTGCTCTCGCATCTCTGCCTCCGGCTCCCAGGTCCACTCGGAACCCTTCCGATGCTGCCACTGCACCTTCACGATTCCGATCTCTCTGCGTCGTAACCTCTTCACCTTCCGGTCTATCACCGCTACCGGCCTCTCGACGTAATTCAGGCTCTCGTCCACCTGAATATCGTCTAAAGGAATGTGTGCCGTCTCGTCGGCGAGGCACTTACGCAACTGCGAAACGTGAAAAGTGCTGTGGATCTGGCCTAGTACCGCAGGCAGCTCCAAGCGATAAGCTACCTTCCCAACACGTGCAAGGACGGTGAATGGTCCGATGTAACGAGGCCCCAGCTTGCCTCTCTTTCGGAACCGAATCACGCCCTTCCAAGGAGAAACCTTGAGTAGAACCCGGTCTCCCACCTGGAACTCCAAGTCCGATCTACGACGGTCAGCATAGCTCTTCTGTCGACTCTGAGCCGTCCGCAATCTCTCCCGGATCATCTGAACATCCTCCGTAGTCCTCTGAACAACCTCGGTGCTACCAAGAACACGCTGTCCTACCTCACCCCAACAGATAGGAGTACGGCATCTCCTCCCGTAAAGCATTTCAAACGGCGGCATCCCAATGCTCGAATGGTAGCTGTTGTTATACGAGAATTCCGCCAGAGGCAGATACGTATCCCAACTGCCACCGAAATCCAGAACGCAAGCTCGTAACATGTCCTCCAAGGTCTGAATGGTCCGCTCACTCTGACCGTCTGTCTGAGGATGGTACGCGGTGCTAAAATGCAACCTAGTACCCAACTCCGAATGGAATCTCTCCCAAAACCGAGAAGTAAAACGCACGTCCCGGTCCGAAATAATCGACACTGGCACTCCGTGCCTCGACACCACCTCATCCACGTAGATCTTCGCCAGCTGCTCTGCAGTCGAACTCTCCCGGATAGGAAGGAAGATAGCGCTCTTGGTCAAACGATCAACTATGACCCAAATCGCGTCAAACTTCCGAGGGGTTTTCGGAAGCTTGGTGATCAGATCCATAGTTAGGTTTTCCCACTTCCACTCGGGAATCTCAAGAGGCTGCATCTTGCCGTGAGGCTTCTGATGTTCAGCCTTGACCTTCAGACAGGTCAAACACGACTCCACGTACCGTGCCACGTCTCTCTTCATCCCTGGCCACCAGTAACCTGTCCGCAGATCCCGATACATCTTTGTAGCTCCCGGATGAATTGAGAATCTAGACTTGTGAGCTTCCTCTAGCAAGGTCTGACGAGCCGTACCCGCACGAGGAACCCACACTCGCCCAAATCTCGTCAGCAACCCACGACTATCTCTGACCAACGCGGCCATCTGTCCCCGAATCCGTTCTCCATTCTGATTCTCCTCCCGACTCGCCTCCTCTTGTGCCCGCAACACTAGGTCCACAAAGGAGGTAGTCACCGCCATCTTTAGGTGTGAGACACGAAGCGGCGCGTGCTCCGTCTTCCTACTCAAAGCGTCAGCAACCACATTGGCTTTGCCCGGATGATAGAGAATCTCGCAATCGTAGTCCTTGACTACGTCAAGCCATCTCCGCTGTCTCATGTTTAGATTCGGCTGCTCCAAGAAGTACCTCAAGCTACGGTGATCTGAGAAAATGGTGCACTTCACCCCATACAGGTAGTGCCTCCACAACTTAAGGGCAAAAACAACCGCCGCGAGCTCAAGGTCATGCGTGGGGTAATTAGCCTCGTGAGGCTTCAGCTGCCTCGAAGCGTAGGCTATCACCCGCCCCCTCTGCATCAGAACACAACCCAGACCCAGCCGAGATGCGTCGCAATAAACTGCCATGTCTTCCACCCCTTCCGGTAAAGTTAGAACCGGAGCCTCACACAGCTTCTGCCTCAACGTGTCGAAAGCCTTCTGCTGCTCAGAACCCCAAACGTACGGCTCACTCTTCTTTGTCAAACGCGTCAAAGGTACCGCAATCTTAGAGAAATCCTGGATGAACCGTCGGTAGTAGCCGGCTAAACCCAGGAAACTCCGAATTTCGGTAGGTGCCTTCGGAATTTCCCAATTCATAACTGCTTCGATCTTTGTTGGATCTACCTTGATGCCCTCCCGGTTAATGATATGGCCCAAGAACTGAACCTCCTCCAACCAGAAAGCGCATTTCGAGAACTTGGCGTAGAGACGCTCCCTCCTCAACACCTCAAGCACCTCTCGCAGATGCATCACATGCTCCTCCTTCGTCTTCGAGTAGATTAGAATATCATCGATGAAAACGATCACGGACCGATCAAGCATCGGGCGGCACACCCGGTTCATGAGGTCCATGAAAGCTGCTGGAGCATTGGTAAGCCCGAACGGCATTACCAAAAACTCGAAATGGCCGTAACGGGTTCGGAAAGCGGTCTTGTGGACATCCGCTTCCTTCACCTTCAGCTGGTGATACCCTGACCGAAGATCGATTTTAGAAAACCACGACGCCCCCTGAAGCTGGTCGAACAGATCATCAATTCTAGGTAGGGGATACCTATTCTTGATGGTAACCTTGTTGAGTCCACGGTAATCGATGCACATACGGTGACTCCCGTCTTTCTTTTTCACAAACAAAATTGGTGCGCCCCACGGTGAGCTGCTCGGGCGGATGAACCCCTTCCCCGAGAGCTCCTGCAACTGCTCTGATAACTCCTGAAGCTCCGGCGGAGCCAGACGGTAAGGAGCTCGCGCAATCGGAGCTGCTCCTGGTACCAAGTCGATGCCGAACTCGATCTGCCTATCAGGTGGAAGGCCAGGCAGATCCTCTGGAAACACGTCTGGAAACTCGCTGACCACTGGCACCTCCGCTACCGACAGCTTTCTCTCCTTCGCCTGATCCGCCATAGCATATACCAAGAATCCCGTACACCCCCGCTGGATGTATCTCTGAGCTTTCGCGATAGAACAGAAGGATGTAGATATCCTCCTTCCCTTACCGTACACAACCAATTCTCCCCCACTTGGGTTATGGATGCGTACACACTGCCCTGCAACATCCGTGGTCGCCCGATTTGGAAACATCCAGTCAATTCCGACAACTACGTCCACTCCGTTCATGGGAATGGGGATAAGATTGATGCTGAAACGAACTCCAAAGATGTCAATGCTGCATCCTCGGTATACATGCTCGACCACCTGCACCTCCTCCGCCGCTACGTCGATTGCCTGAGGACTATCCAGATCACTGAGCTCGATCTGGAAGTCCTTACAGAACCTACGCGACACATAGGACCACGTGGCCCCCGTGTCGAAAAGTACTAAAGCCGGTTTCGAGTTGACAGGAAATATGCCTAAAGTTCACATTTAACGGCAGATACACTATTTTATCACTAACACATAAAATATGCTACTATCAGCAATCGTACAAAAATATAACGAGGAAAAACCTGTAATCACATCAGGCGCCGTCTGCGCTTCCTCAGCAGTCATCTGAAAGGCTCGCCCACGGGTGGTAGCTCCACTCTTCCCCTGGGTAGTGCCGTCGGTGATCCTAAGCGTCGCTGGTGCAGGGGCCAGGGCCGGCGTCTTCTTCAGCTGAGGGCAATCGGGCTTGATATGCCCCGGCTGATAGCAGTGAAAGCAAAGCCTAGCAGTCTCTTTGCAGTCCTTGCTGAGGTGGCCCGTCTTGCCACACTGGTAACACGATAACTCCCGCGGTCTGCACTCGCCCCGGTGGTAACGCCCACACTTTGGGCAGCTCGGGGTCCCGCTCCTAGTATCAGTCCTAGCTCCCTTGAACTTCTTTGCTGGTCCCGACTGGTCCTCTGCCTTTCTCTTTCCTTGCTGCAGTTCCTCCAAGACTAGCTCCTGAGACCTCGCTACCTCCTGCATGTCGCTGAGGGTCTTACACCTCCCCGTGGCCACCGCCTTCTTGAGTTCTGGCTTCAGCATTCCCAAGTAACGAGCCATCTTCAGCGATTCGTCGTTCGCGTACCCCGGCACAAACAGCAGCTTTTCCAGAAACTGCGCGGTAATCTCATTCACCGTCTCCGTTGTCTGAGTCAGCTTCAAGAATTCTGATGCGATCCGCTCCTTTTCGATACGAGGTGCAAACTCCTCGTCGGACAAAGCCCGGAACTCCTCCCAGGTCAACGCAGTGATCTGTGCCTCCGTATACTTCTTAAGAGTCAGATCCCACCAATCCTTCGCAGCTCCACGAAGAAGGTTCACAGCGAATAGAACCTTCGAACCGGCAGGGCACCCACAAGTGCGAAAAGCTCCCTCGACCGCCGAGTACCAGCGGTAGCAAGCCACGGGATCCTTCTTCCCGTCAAATAATGGCGGTTGGCACGCCATGAAGTCCTTAAAGGTGATCCCACGAGGCTGGGATTGACTCGAGCTCCCAGTACCTAAGCTACGGGCCGTGAGGGCCACGTCAATGCGCTGGTCCATGGTTTGGATCAGCTCGTCTCTCATCTGGTTAAACAGCCCCGGCAGCATCTGCTGCAGGGTCTCAGTGATTTGGGCAGCAATGTGGTCGGACTGTCCGGCCTCATCATCAGTATGGCTCCTAGTTTGCACCATTCTGAAGGTTCAAGAAACATCTTAGTTCACAGCTATCGAAGTGTCACTAAGCACTATTACGGTACTCACACATAACCCTACTATTAGTGATCATGCTAACCCTAAGGCTAGTTGTTATCGCGCATGCTAAAACAGACCGTCCCACACATATATATATATATATATATATATATATATTACACATAGCATGCTATAATCCTAACTGCAATCAATAAGTTTTAAGTCTCCAGAACTTAATCAAATCCAACACTACACAGGCGTTTATAGTAACACTATTATGGGCGCCGTATTACTATAACCAACCATGCATGGTAGCCGGATCAAGACCACCGAGCAACAATCAGACAAGAATATGCTCGACGACCCATCCCCGACGTACCAAGGTGTTTACGTTTGGTCTTGATACCGTCCTAATTAGACCTAATCCCACTGACTAACAGTCACATAAAATCATAGAATACAGCTCAGCTTCATTCCCAACAAGCCACATGCAATTTTATAATTTAGCATGCGATTACAAGTAATTAATACTACACAAACACATATAACGATTTAACAACTAAGGTACTTAAAGCTTACCTCCGTCTTGACGGTTCCGCTGGCCGTTCCGATCTCATCCAATTACTTTCAACCGCCTGGTTTAAGTCCAACCACACACACACCCACGAGTGCGTGTGCTGATTCTCTTAAACCTAGGCTCTGATACCAAGTTGTAACACCCAATCCCATTTTATTAATTATAAAAGAAAAACCGTTACTAAAAGAAAATTCCCATTAATGTTTAACGATAAAAACGATAATTCAAATCCCAATAAGTTATAAAATTCAACACCCGCCAAATAATTAATGTAATGGTAATTATGGTCAGATCGGAATGCCACAACATGAGCCGGAACCTTCAAGCCGGAGCCTTGCCCTTGTCCACACCGGAACTCGTACCTAAAAAGATAGATAACACGAGGGGTAAGCTCAACAGCTTAGTGAGTAAGGTACATACAATATTATATAATTAAATGCACGTATACAATTAACCACATCAACAGCTTAACGGTTTCCCGTTACCGGACCATCACGCAATCCGGCCACCGCGGTTTCCCGCCCGTTGGGTCATCACGCAACCCGTAATATCACCATATAACATCAATGGCATACATTCACACATAAAATCATAGAATATCGCATGTAAACCCACTCACCTCGATAAGTCACGTAATGAATCACAACCGAAAAATCAATTCAAACTTTTCCCGCAACTCTGAAATTCATCATTAATATACACTATAAGAAAATACTCGATACACACAAATTCCTATCGATCTCACTAATACAGACGTAACGGATACCGGTTTAAACCGATTACCGTTTCAGATAACTAACGGTGGCGACCGCGATTGCCCCCCCCCCCCCCCCCGTTACCGTCGATCACCAAACGGACCGCAACAGCGGCGATGGGATCGCCACCACCGCTGCCGGACGGTCACTCGGCCACCAGGTGATGACCGGCCACCTGCCGGCGCCGTCTCTCGCAGATCCGGCCGTGGCGCGACGGCGAGGTGGGCTCACCAAGCCGCCGGCCGGCCTCGGATTATAGCAACAGCAGCGGTGGTCGTTGAACCACCGCCGAAACCCGCTCCCTCCGCCACCAAGGTCACACGGCGGCAGCTAGCGATGGCTAGCCACCACCGGCGCCGAGAACCACACTCACACACCGCCACTACCGCGAGTAAAGACAACAAAACGGCCGCAGCGGCCGATCTCGTGCCGGCGTGGCTTCATCGCAATCAGGAGGCGGCGCGACGGCGAGGATCATCCTCCAGGCCGCCGGCCGGCCTCGCAATCGATCGGCAGCAGCAGCAGCGGTTCTTACGGCCACCGCCGCTCCCCCGCCCTTGCCGCTAACGGAACCGCACGGCGGCAGCTAGCGGTGGCTAGCCGCCACCGGCGTCGAGACAACACAACCAACCAACCAACCACCGCCACCCACAGCCACGGCCATGGGCTAGCGGCGTTCGGAAAAAAAAAAGAAACACGGCGACGGGAAAAAGGGTGGTGCACCACCGCCGCCGGTCCGATACTACTACGCGCATTCTAAACACGAGGGAAATTCGAAGCTTACCAACCGCCGTAACGGATTCCGACAACTTCCTACGGTCGACCTCCCTCTTGCTCTCGCCGGTCTCTCTTTCTCGTTCGGCCTCTCTCTCTCTCTATGGCTAACTTGCTCGCTACGATACACAATGAGAAGGAGGGTGCATGCCTAGGGTTTTTAACCTAGGTTTAACGGGCCTTCCCTCCCTCTTCCTTAATCCACAAGAAAAGCTCCTAACCCTAACCCTAATGTTAATATTAAAATTAATACCAACCATAATACTAACAATAATATTAGTAAAAAAAATAATTAAATAAATAAATAAATAATTAAATAGAAACGGGTCGTGACATTCAGTCTTCAACACTACCACTTAACAATCAGAAGTGAAAACAAATTCAGTCTTCAGCACTACTTAAAAAACAAACAATACCTTAATATGTGGGCCTCCAAGGTTAAAATCATATAGTTTGGCGCTTCTTTTAAAAAGACTTAGGGATCGTTTACTTATTCACTTACCCTGTAAGTGTTTATTGGTAAAGTTAAACACTATCAACTATCATATCAGACAATATTTAAGTCTCTTAAAACAGTATCATATGCAACAATTTACCCGGTATACTATTACTAGGTAAGAGTTGTTGATATCACTTACCGGGTAAGATTCTCGGTTCATCTCATTGTTCTTACCGAGTAAGATTCAAGCCCTTGTAATGTTTATCCCGATAAATTCACCCAGTAAATACTTACCGATTAAGCGTTAAATCAACGGCCCCTTAGTTAAAAAAAACTAAAATGCAAAAAAATATAAAAGTATGATTTTGCCCTTTATTTTTTGAATTATTTAAGGGGGCTATTGGTAGGGGTGTACAAAAAAACCGAAAACCGAGTAACCGACTTACCCGCACGAACCGAAACCGAAAAAGCCGATATCCGCAAAACCCGTAACCCAAAACCCGAAAAGTCGGGTACCCGTTAAAAGCGGGGTGGGTTCGGATTTCAAAATTCGGTATCCGCGGGTACCCGCCCCGCCCCGCATGCTTTTAACTTATTAAAAAATATATATATATTTATTAATATGTAATAACTAAAGCAATTTTTTTAACATAAGAAAAGCCATTTGACGTCAATTCCTCAAAACCCTGCCTAAACTTACCTCTAGCAGCTCCCTCCCCCAATTCTTTTTTCTTTGTTTCGACATCGAGTATTTGAATAATGAACCGTTGAACTTTGGTATGTAGTCTTAGTAACTATTGAACTTAGGTGTTTTGTGTTTAAATCTATAAAATTTTTGTTGAAAAAAAAAGTAAAAACGAAAAACAGGTCGATTTTCGGGTACCCGCAACTCGGACCGCGGATACCCGCCTCCATGTGGGTACCCGTAGTCTGCGGGTCGGTTTCGGTTATTAAAACAAGGTACCTGCCCCGCGGTTTGCGGTTCACAAAATCCTACTACCCGTCCCGCCCCGTCCCGTGAACACCCCTAGCTATTGGATGGTCGTGTGGTCTAAAGACCAAATCCAATAGAAAAGCATATCATGATGACCAAATACATATTAAACTAAGTTTAGGAATGGAATTCATAAAAATTAGCAAATCATATTTACAATCGAAACCATGTCTAGTTCGGTGGTAAGGTAACATCTTGGAGGATCAATGAATGATATCCCTGACTTCCCGGGTTCGAACCCCATGGTAAACGTATGAAAATATCCAGATCATGGGTCTGCCACATAATAGTACTCAGGGGCGGATCCAGCCCTTAATTAGAGGGGGGAAGGGCCCCCACTAAAGTGTTAAGAAATTGTTTTTTTATAGTTAAAAATATGTAATTTTTTCATGTTTTCGTCACATTCCCCCCGGTCATTTTTTATTGGGACCCCATCAACTAAAAAAAACCTTGAAATACATGGTTACCCACAAAAAGTAGTTCTCAAAATCAACCAAGAAAACGAAAAAAATTCTCAAAATCGGCAAAAAAAACTTAAAAATATCTTGAAATTAACAAAGAAAACTTTAAAAATCTCTGAAAAAGTGTAATTAGGCTAAAAATATATTGAACAACTTTGCGGAACCTTTATTCTACTTTAAAGATGCCCCCACTAGATATTTTTTCGAGATCCGCCATTGATAGTACTCTTAATGGTGCTAGGTTGTGGTCGACGAAGATTAGCAGGATGTCCTTGGATCTCGGATATTCCGAGAACCTGTGTATGTTTACTTGCCATTCAAATAAAAATATAGAAAATATCTGTATTTTTTTCTAAAATTTATTAAACTATTTATTTATTCAGTAACCATTGTAAAATAAATATATTTGACATATTTAAAAATCTTAGGGGGTGTTTAGGATTGCTTATTAAAAGTGTTTATTTGCTTGGAATAACAAATAAAATGTTTATCACGACACCAACTAGCAAACAAGGAGTTTGTAAAGAAGTTAAAAACTTTCAACTTTTCTAACCAGCAATACGCAAATAAGATAAGTTAGAGTTGTTTTAAATAAGCAAATCCCAAATAGGGATGGCAAAAAAATCCGAACCCGACGGGGAAATCCGAAACCCGACTTAAACGGGGCGGGTTTGGGGATGATAAACGGGGACGGGGACGGGGACGGGGAAATCCGAATAAATTTTGACGGGGACGGGGACGGGTATGGTGATCCCCGCCCCGATTACCCGATACCCGTCCCCGATACCCGATACTATTATTTTATATATATATATATATATATTATAATTATAAATGGAAAATATGAATAGCCTCCATCAATTATCTAAGTCTCTAACCCTAAATAAGTAAACCATTATATAGTTGTAGTTTTATTTGGACTTGTAGTTTTATTCGGACTTGTTGTCGTTTTATTTGGACTTGTTGTCGTTTTATTTAGACTCTCCATTTGGACTTGTTGTTTTGTTGGGACTTGTTTTATTTGGACTCGTCGTATTAATACTCGTTTTTGTTTATATTTGGATCATATAATTTTTGGTATATTTGGATTGTTTATATTTTAACGGTGATGGGTATCCCCGCGGGGAAAAATACCCATATAATCCCCCATTTACAGTAAACGGGTATCCCCGTTTCCCCACGGGTTTCCCCATTTCCCCGACGAGGATCCCCGTTTAAATCCCCGCGGGTTTTTAAGCGGGGACGGGGACATATATTTTAAACGGGGACGGGGACGGGAGACCAATCCCCGCCCCAAACCCGCCCCGTTGCCATCCCTAATCCCAAACACCCCCCTTAAAGCAGATTTTTCAAAATTCCCTCGTTCCCTTCTAATCACTGCCTCCATGAAGAATGTTTCGTCGGGGGTTTAACAACAATATTGCCTTTGAAATCGAAACCCGTTACGATAAAATTCTTCAATCCTGTAACAATTTCTCTTTTCTTGCACAGATACACTCTTTTCTCACCACCACCGGCATTATCAAGCAAAGTGTTCATTTGGGTGCACGCCTCATCATCAAATACTCCGATTTCTTGCATCTTCAAACTGCCAGGTTCGTCTTTGATGCCACCGATCATGAATCCAGTTCTTTCTTGTGGAACACCATGCTCCGTGCCTATGCAAACACTGGTTTCTATTCAGAAGCTTTGGAATTCTATTCACTTATGCGCAAAAAAACTGGCATTCCACCCAATAATTACACATTCCATTTGCCCTCAAATCGTGCGCAGCTAGTTTGTTGTCTAACTATGGGAAATCACTTCATTCTGAGATAATAAGAACTGGGTTTGATTCAGATGTTCATGTGGACGCCGCCCTTGTTGATATGTATTCCAGATGTGGTCTTCTTGAAGATGCACGCAAGGTGTTTGATAAAATGTCAAAGAGAGATCTTGTGTGCTGGACTGCTATGATCACGGCTTATGAGCAAGCTGAGCGAGCCAAGACCGCGTTGTTTCTGCTTCATGAAATGCAGCGAGACGGAATTTCGTTGGATTGGGTTACGACCGTGACCGTTGCGTCCGCCGTTGGCCAGTTGGGCGATGTGAAAAGAGGTCGGGCCGTTCATGGGTACGCCATTCGTAACGCGTTCTTTCACGAGCTACCCGTCGTTAACTCCATCATAGCCATGTATGCCAAATGCGGGGAGATCGAGTATGCAGAAACGATATTTGAACGTACAAAGGAAAGAAGTTGCATAACGTGGAACTCTTTGCTCACTTGCTACACCCAAAATGGACTAGCGAGCGAAGCTTTGTCGCTTTTCGAACGAATGAAAACGTCCGAAGTTGATCCTAATCAGGTGACTGCATTGATCCTCGTTTCAGCGTCTGCTTATCTTGGTTCCCGTCACCTTGCGACCAAAATCCACGACTTTATCCTCCAAAACGAAATAGAAATCAACCTAACGTTATGGAACGCGATAATGGACATGTACGCCAAATGTGCAGATTTGGAAACCGCTTTAAAGATGTTCGAACAAGTGCCCGTGAGCCACCTTGATGTTAGTTCATGGAACACTTTAATTTCCGGTTTTGGCATGCATGGGCATGGAAAACAAGCACTCAAACACTTCAGCAACATGATAAATGAAGGCTTTCAACCAAACCACATCACCTTCACTTCAGTTCTTTCTGCTTGTAGCCATGCAGGCCTTGTTGATGAAGGAAAGATTTGTTTCTCACAAATGGAAAAATTATCCGTCACACCAGAACCGAAACATTTTGCTTGTATGGTTGATATGCTTGGGCGAGCAGGACTCTTAGACGAAGCGTACAAATTGATAAAAAGTATGCCATCACAGCCCAATGACGAAATCTGGGGAGCTTTGCTTTTGGCTTGTAAAATCTATGGAAATACAAATTTAGCAAAAGTTGCTTCTGATAATCTTTTATGTCTTGAACCACAACATAGCGGATATTATGTCTTAATGTCAAATATCTACGCCGCTTCAAGGAACTGGCAAGAAGTTGGAAATCTGAGACAAGATATGAAAAATAAAGGGCTAAGAAAGCCTGCAGCGCTGAGTTTGATCGAGTTCAATAATGAGTTGCATGGTTTTCACACGGGTGAGCAGTTGGATGCGTTCACGAGAGAGATTTATCGAAAGGTAGAGAAGATGGTTGTAGAACTAAAAATGGCAGGTTATGTTCCTGATTTGTCTTGTGTATTTCATGATGTAGAAGAGGAAGATAAGGACAGTATGGTCAATTATCATAGTGAAAAGCTAGCTTTGGCTTTTGGGCTCATGAAAATCGATATGGGATTGCCTATTCGCATAACGAAGAATCTTAGAGTTTGCAGTGATTGCCATTCGGCTTTTAAATTGGTTTCACGTGTATATGGAAGGAAAATCATAGTGCGAGATGTGAACCGTTTTCATCATTTTGAAGGTGGTTCGTGTTCGTGTAATGACTACTGGTAATCCAGAGAGATGATGTGTGTGCGGGTGCTGCCTTTCTCTCCAGTCGACTACAGGTACAAGTTCATTGTTTGTCACTGAAGTAAGTTAATTTTTGGTACTCTTTACTGTTTCGAAAATTATAGGGGTTATTGATCATTAGTTGTATAAAATGAAAGTATAGTTGTAACACCTTAGGAAAATCCCATACTACCGTGCACAGAAGAGATGTTGGGTTCACAATTAAACCTTGGCCTTACTAGACACAACGCGTTTTGGGTTCACAAGCATGGCGGGTTCATGGAACTCTGTAGTCAAGCGTGCTTGGGTGGGAGCAGTACCAGGATGGATGACCCCTAGGAAGTTCTCGCTAGGTCACCATAAACAAAGTCGTGAACCAGTGGGGCAAAGCGGACAATATTATGTCGTGGTAGGCGGGGTGTTACAGTAGCATTGCCATGAAAATATGATGCAAATGAATGAACATGATTTTAAGTTACACTCATATGGCCTAGGCTGAGTAATGACCAGAACTACTACAATAAGTATTCATCTTTCTACAATGTCAACACCAGTTTTTGTATATCTTTACAATTAGTTATAACCTTTGTTCAAACTAAGGAAATGCATTCATATCAATTTTAAAATTAAGGTTACTTATTTGACCTTTAAGTGAAAAATAAGGCAAATCAAACCAAACAAATCGTATCCCGAGATAAGGGGTGGAGCCAACAATTTTTTCTACGGGGTGCCTAGAAAAAATGTAAGAAAATTTATGATCTCAAGGTCACCTATGCCCATGAAGGCACCCCACCTTTAACCTTATACCCATCTCCTCTCCCTTTTTGACCAACCCCGTTACACCATTATAACGGACCGTTACACCGTTATAACGGCCCGTTACACCGTATAACGGACCGTTACACCGTTATAACGGTCCGTTACACCATTTTTTTGTCGTCTATATAAAAGTCCGTTTTAACGGCTCTTATAACGGTTTTTTGGGGGTATGGTTTGCAAAGAGGGAGAGAAAATGGTATAAGGTTAATAGTGGGGTGCCTTCATGGGCATAGGTGCCAAAATCCCTAAAAATAGTCGTGAGAACTAAAATAGTTAAAAAGAATGAGTTACCTAAACAACATAACTATGTCTATATTGATACCAATAAAGATATCCTTTGGGCTTGAAACCAAAGGATTATTTCTATATTAAAAAAATAGACCAGGAGGCATCCTGCCCCCTATGACACCTTAGTGGCTCCGCCACTGACCGAGATAGGGTCTATGTAAACTTTACCACTGTCTCAATACACAAAGAGCTTATTTTCAAAGATAACCTTAGCCAGTGAATAAATTAAAGTAAAAGATAAAAGTTAAATAACAATAACAATATATTATATAAGGAGAATGAGGTTGTTATTGTCATAAAAAAGACAGTTTGTTGAATAGTCTTCACAAATCCTGTGAGGTGAAGATGATGAAACATAAATCTTTGATTTCTCATTTCTTTATGTATGAACACCCAATAAGAATAAGATCGATCTCTCCAAGCAGATAAATTCCTATTCTTCTTCAATCTTTTTGAGATTTACTGTATGAAATTGTGGTATGGTTTGTTGGTGGATATATCAAAGTATTTCATTGGGATAAGAATTTTATTCGTATTTCATAATGGTGAAACCAGTTTACCGAATATGATACATGAAAAAGGCAATCTTTTATTTCAATCAGGACCCATGACTTTATTTCATGATGGCCATCTTTTATGAAGTTATTGCGTTTGTAAAAAAATGGACCACTTAGGCCCATATCAAAATGTGAATGTGACCTCCCAACCCATTGACAAAAGTGGTTTGCCATCACAAACTTATCACTTAGGATCTTTCGTGGTCTTGTAAAAGGCTCGTCTGAGGTCCCAATCATCTTGTAATCATACTCTGAGCCTTACACTTATGTTATAAGATGCTCTTTTTGTATTAAACTATGTAAGAATACGTTGTTTGTATAAATATAAGGGTTTTCTATCCATACCATATATAGGAGGGGGTATGAATTAATGTATGTAAGTAGAAAAGGGGGTCAAGGAGTAGGGGATATAAAATAGGGTTTATGACTTGTAAGGGTAACTAACTATTCGATTTGTACAAATGTTACCATTAAACTATTTTTTGTACTCAATAGACCATTGAACTTTTTTTTTTGTACACATAATACCATTATGACCGGGAATAGCCAGTTTTGACCTGGATCTGTACACATTATACCATTGAACTATTATTTTTTGTACACATTATACCATTAACCTTTGATATGTTTACAAAAAAGGTAGCAATGACTAGGCATTCTCTTATTCTTCTTCAAGACACAATCACCACCACCACCGCCGCCGCCACCGCCACCGCCACCGCCGCCGCCTCCTTCCTCCAACCACCACTCTCCATTTCTCCTTCGCATACTAAAACCCATTTCTTCACCGGAGTTCCTTAACGACGAAGACATACTCATGGACTTCTTGCTCGAAAAGGAAAAACCCACCACCAACGACAACAAGGGCTCTTCCACTGGGTTTTACGGGTTCGGGTTGGATCTGAGTTCTCCGGTGGAGTCCGTCATGGGTTCCATCGAGACAAAGAGCAACGAAGAGGATTACCTGACCGGGTTGACTCCTATGTTTAAGGAATTGTCACTTTTTTTGTAAACATATCAAGGGTTAATGGTATAATGTGTACAAAAAAATAATAATTCAATGGTATAATGTATACAAAAAAAATAGTTCAATGGTATAATGTGTACAGATCCATATCAAAACCGGTTATTCCCGGTCATAATGGTATTATGTGTACAAAAAAAAAGAGTTCAATGGTCTATTGAGTACAAAAAAAAGTTTAATGGTAACATTTGTACAAAGAATAGTTAGTTACCCTTACAAGTCATAAACCCTATAAAATAAATATGAATGCAAGGGGTAGGGATAGCAACCCCTAAATATAATAGTAAAAATTCACTTTTTTGGGGTAAGCCCAATTAAATGATAGGTATTTTAGTTATTTTATCTGGGCACTTTTTCTTGATTTTACAAAAACCATCAAACTTTAATGACATGTTAGGTAAATAACTATATACACACTTGTATACTTACACATTTGGGTGTGTGTTTGTGTGCATAACCAAGGACGATATTGTGACCATCACCGAATCTCAGACACCATCACTGTCATCGAGATAAAACTCAACAGCAAAGCCTCATGGTTTGGCCCCTGTGATCATCTCCATTGTCATCTTACCTATGATATCCTCCTTGTGTGTTGGCCGAAGATGCTAGGGACCAAAATGGTGCGAGGGAGATGTGGTTTCCTCCCTATGATTTGGTCCATGTGGTTTCACCCTCGTGACTTTTTGTTGTGGGTTTCAAGAGGGAGTTGGGGGTCCATCGAGGGAGGTTTCATCGGAGAAGGCCCACTTGAGGTTTTGTCGACGAGGGAAACGAAGGTTGGGTTAGACAGAGAAGTGGGTGATGGTGTCCGGCAGCGGAGGTTTCATTCTTGTTGAAGATGACGACAATATTGTGTTTTAAGAAGTAAATTACATTCTTGGTCCATATGGATTACAAAATATATTTTAAAAAGTAAGGGGGTGTTTGGTTGGGGCATTGAGGGGTCAAAAATGGAAATGATAATGAAAACTGTTGTTTAATTTAATATTATATAATGGAATCATTCCTGCAGATAACCAAATTAGGGGGAATGAAATTTCTATTTCTATTTGGTTCTTTTTTTGCATGCATTGTTCCATCTGTGAATGTTAAATGAAACATCTTTTGTATTTCCAAGTTGGAAAAACATATTTTTTTAATATGAAGCAATTTTTCATTAATGATATTGGGTTAACCAAACATCATCAATGCAATGCTCATTCTTATTCCCATTCTCCTGCATTAACCAAACGCCCCCTAAATTACTTTCTTAGTTCTAGTGGATATTATAAAAAACGAACATTTAGTCAAAATTGTCAAACTTGGTAAAATAACCAAAAACTGCTCAATGGAAAATTTTAGCGACCGTTCAGAGGAAGAATGTAAATCGTTGTGAGATGTCAAACTGGGGAACAAATCTGTTAAAATAAAGTTGAGGGACAAAAACCGTTGAAATTGACAAACATTAGGGACCGAAAGTGAGCTTCACTCTAAACTTAAATAACTTAGTAGAAGAATATTGTTTCATTTCCTCAACAGGAATGTAGGGACATGAAATGAAAGCTTTGCTTCCATTCCATGTGAGACATTATAACCTCATCTTCAAATGTCTCCTTAACAAAAATATCCCATCAAAATTCATTCTATAAGTCTACAAGGCTAAAACTACAAGTTTAACCACAATTTCAAGACCCACAATAAAGATAGTAAGTAATTTACAACAAAACTTACAACTGGATTTGCATTGCGAATATAACGCATCAGAAATATCTGTTTGGCATATAGTGGTGAATTCTGAGCGGAAAATTGTAAAACTCCTCGTTTCTACCGTCGCCTTTCCGATGCTGAAACGGGGACCACCACGAGATGCCTCTATCCTCCCGTGCATGATGTGCGTCTAGCGTGTTGTCCAGTATCGTTCCAACGATCATCGCCACAGTCGGAGAGGACGAGAAAATGGTGTTCAATATATCATCAAACTGCAAATGTAACAACCGCAAATTACAAGAAAATGCAAAGTAATTTTCTTTGCTCTAAATAACGAAGAAATAGTGAAGAATGCTTACCCAACCACCACCGGAGTGAACAGGTCCATGGCCGGTGACGGGATCGGTACGCGAAACAAAATATTGAGGGATCGATATTCCGAGAAACAGGGACAATCCCAACACGTAGACGTTCCTCAAGGAATTAGTGTTCGTAAATTGAATAAACGTAATTCCAATTGCAGCTGGTAATTCGAATGGGTAACTTGTTAAAGATTGTCGTTCAATAAGTAACTTACTTAAAACAGCACAACAAAGTCGGCTTTATAGGACATCCAATATGTTTAAATGTCTTAATAGATTGTGTCCTATAAAGCCGGTTTTGTTGCAGTGACAACACTCACCAACGAGACCGTACAAGACACAGTAAATGGCTGCAAATATCGGCAGAGGGATTGATGCAAAGAACGCCCCGAATTTTCCTGAAAACAAACTACTTTCTAGTCAGAAATCGAGTGTTTGTATGATAATCTTTCGAGAAGTTGTGAAAGAAATATGCAGACCGAATATGGAGAAGAAAAACATGAAAGCAGCCGAGACTTGAACCACTCTTCGACTTCCCACATTAGTTAAACCCAAAAGTCCAACATTTTCTCTGCATCGTGATCCACAGATACGTACAATTATAAATAACGGGTTTCTTGCGAAACTAACAATTGAAAGATGTGGAAAGTAAGAACAAAGATTCGTTACACAGATGCCGTAGTCCCAACGATCGAACCAAACATCCCATCAAGAAACTGACCGATACCCTATGCAAGAAAAAACAAGTTCTGATCTCTACTGGAATAGCAAAACGAAAAAGACAAAAACGAACATAGCCCATTTTCTGTACAAACCTGTAGACCGGTGCTTCGGCTAAGAACATGGGCTGGAGGAGGTGTGGCGCCTGCAAAACGTGATGCAGCAATAAACGTTCCCGTGGACTGCGCAAAAAACAAAAAAAAAAAAACTAAAAACATCACGAAACCAACAAGAAACCGTACTGCTAAAACAAGAAAACAGCAACAACAAAAAACAAGAAACCTCGACTGTTGAAACAAGAGCGGCCCCCATCATTCCGAAAACATGACTAGCTCTGAAAATTGGAGCACCCCATTGAAACGGATATGAGATTTTGATCCTAATTTTAGTTAACGAAAACAAAGAGTCAGAAAATGGGACTCGATTAATGGCTTAGATAGGTCGTAACGTTCCTGTGAGATTTACCATGGAGCGGATTCCAGGAGATATGAACGATCCGTTCGGCAACTACGTTTGGTTGTGGCACCAACGGTGTTATAAGCACCGGCTACAGTAAGGATAGCAGCAAAAGCCCACACGAGTGCAATGCAAAGAAGCAAAGCGAATCTCTCAAGAATCGGATGAGCCCTTTGATTGAAGTGCTTCAAATACTATAACGTAAAATAAACAATTTTCATTAAACACACACACAATTATACACACACACACACATAGGGTTAGGTTCAAATGTGAACTCAATTTTGGTTACGAACGTGAGGACCATTAAGATCGCGCCACATGGCAGCATTCACTTTGAATATCATGCATTATTCAGAGTGAATAAAGTTTAGATGCCTTTATTTACTCTGAATAATACATGATATTCAGAGAGAATATTGCCACGTGGCGCGATCTTAATGATCCTCACGTTCCCAATGAAAAATGAGTTTTCATTTGAACTTTCCTCTCTCTCTCTCTCTCTCTCTCTCTCTATATATATATATATATATATATATGTATATATATAGGGAAGGTTCACATGAGAACCAGTATATGCATTGATGAACATACACTTAAGTATCAGCGAATATAGGCACAAATGCATATATTGGACATATACAATGATGTATATAGTAACTCACTGATACATATTTTGATACTGTATATGCATTAATGAATATATATATATACACACACACACACGGGTGCGCATATACAGGTTCTCACAGTTCTTAAAATATTTATGGTTCTCATTAGAACCTTCCAATATATATACATAAACATACGCAGTTGGAATTTAAAGATACCATACCTGTTGGAAGATGACCAAAAATATAAGCATAGGCAGACCTATCTCCACACATTTGCCTAACTGTAATAACATAATGTAGCTATGAGTATGCGTACGATTACCCAAATTGAGGCATTACGATTATAAAAGGTTTCAAGAACGGAGTGATTGTACCTCAGGAAAGCCCCTTCCAAATAAACCAAGACCAACTACACAAACATATGCAACAACAATAACAGGGCTGAATAGCCTACAATTAGCCAAAAAAACCGTTACAAATTTGAAAACTGGAAGGGAAAACAATTGAAGATGTAGAATTACTTGAAACAAGTAACATTACTTTGTGAAGTCCCCCCATGCCCTGGTAAATCCAAGAATCATATTGACGAACGAAGATATTATTAGAGCTCCTTGAATAGCCCTCATCGTATGGAGAAATCTCTATTGCACAAAGCATAAACAACCCGTTAAATCAAAAGTTAGATACCAAATGACAAAAAGAAAGACTTGGGGAATGATCAAATGAGAACCATAAATCTTAGGGGACTTGAGAAACCAACTATTTCATTATTCATTCATAACGAATAACCCTATTATTCATAATGAATGTCATGCATTTTGATTATTCATGATATCATCCATCGTCATTGTTAATATTATGCATTTTCATTAAGAATGATTTTTATTATGAATATCTAAAATGATATTCAGCATGAATAAAACACGAACAGTTGGTTCTACGTTTCTCAAAAAAATCGCGTTCTACATGCACCAAAATGACTAATTTATATATACCTCATGCTCGGATGGGAATTCTTCATCCTCAAAATCGTTTATGATTGTCAACACGGGTAAAAGATAAGCAAAGGACGGCCCCATAACCGTAGGAAGCCTGCTACCAAGTAAAGTTTGCAAAAGGGTATTCAATCCCGACATAAACAGCACTGCTTGAATCACACGAGCCTTATCGCCCTACATACACCAATAAAGCACGAAACTTTAGCAAGCACAAGATCTGATTCAACCGGTTCATCTTCATCTTGCAAGTTTCTAATTAATCTTGATTGGCTGAATTATCGAAACTCCAAGGATAGATACGTAAAAAGACTCACATGGTCACCGCCCATTTGCGGAACTAGCCGGGTTGCGATCATAACTACACTTCCAAGCATCACAATGTAGTGTTGAAATGCCAACAAAACAGTTTGGACTGTAAAAAATTAATCAAGAAAGTAAAAATATGTCAAAGGAAGTCAATGGTAGTAGTTTATGATCTGCAAATGGGTTAAAAGATATTTAAATAATAAAAAGACTAATAATAAACAAAAAACAGAAAGGCTTAAAGGTCAAACATAACATTCCCTCCACATGAAGAACAAACAGCAACCATATATTTAATTCAAAATTAATAATGTTTAATTACAATATCAACAATAAAATCCACCTAATTCTAACAGTGGTAACAAAAGTCTACAAAACAATAAAAAAAAAATTTATCTCCAATTTTAATTAACTTAAGATTGGTTTGACCTCAAGGGTCAAACTACATATTTTTATTTTTTTCCCTTTGTAATTCTCAAAAACAAAGAAGCAAATCTCACTTTTCTGCAGGTGGGATTGGGAAGCAGTAATTAATGAAAAGCTTATAATCATCATTCACAAATGAATACCAAAATAAAAAGATAAAACCCCCTTTTTTTTCACAAAAAAGGGGCTTTTCATTAAGAAGATCCAAAAGGAATCAAATTGAATCCAACAACCAATATAGCTAAAATATCATATCAAAAAGTGGTAAGGAATCATATGGCTTTCAAATCAAAACAAATTACTGAATAAAGAGAAGTTGAAAATTGAAGAAGAGAAAAAAAGTAGACAAACCCCATGAAGGATTGGAATGGATGCAGTAATTAAGGTGAATAAGCTGTTCAGATGGTGGGAAAGCTGGTCCTCTGGCAGCACCAAGCGGTTGCTGAATGGTGGGCATGGGTGGTGCAGCCACTGGTGGGTGGTGGTGGTGATGCCCGTTTTCCACCATAATCAAACTCTCTCTATGTGATTGATTGATGGTTGAAATTCTTGAAATGAAAAGACGACTTATTCAAGTGTCTATCTGTCTAAGAATTTGGTGAAAATTATTAAATGTTGTAAAAATGATAAATGAATGAATAATGTTTTTTGGGTTTCTTGACTTTGTTGTTGTGTGGCAAGTGATAGAGAGATTAGGATGATAGATAGATTGTCGGGTTTCGAGGGCCGTAATTGTAATTGGGTGTCCCTACGAACCCCACTTCTATCGGTCTTCTGTTTTTGGCCTTTCTCACGTGTAACTTTTACATGTTTATCTAACATTTTTGAGATATTTACTTTTTTTGGTACATTTCTTTGGATATTGAAAAAAGAAAAGATGTAATATTGTTTTATAATAAAAGATTTGTATTTTAGACTATAAATATATTGAATACTAGATATGTACATGTTGATGTGACGCGGAACGTTTTAAGTTATTGAGTACTTTGATAGATAATTTTGTTTCGTGTCAGTTTTATTCTCAGTTATCTGATTCTATATTTATAGTTTTATGAGTTTCTAAGTCGTATATCGAATGTGTAAAATTCGGAGTTAGTTGGTCAAAAAAAAAAGTGAAAAGTATTTGTTCGATGATAAGGTTTTTAAACCCAGAACAAACTAATCAAAAATAATCAATGTTAACTCATGTTATAAGTATTGATGAGATTATTACAATGATATAACTTGAAGAATTCAAATTAAATAAGTAAATCTTGTTGTTTAATTTTACTAAATTAGTGGGATTATTTAAATAAAAGATTATGTGCAAATAAAACAAGCTTAAATAAACTGAAAATGTGAACTACATCCAAATAAGCCTAAATAAATTGAAAATGTAAATCACATCTAGGTATATGTTTAGACAATAAAATACTTATTTCGACCCATCAGAGGACAACACGTGGAAACCCAATAAATATATATAGATAGATAGTTTCTAATAATATAACATTTGACGATAGAATTCTAAGTATTTTTAAGAGATTTTTTAAAATGTATAATTAAATTTTTAAGATTCTTAAAATAGGATTATATTTAATTTCAATAAAATCTTTTTTATTTTAAAAGTTTATAAAGTATTTTTTTTTATTAAACATTTAATTTCTAAGGTTTGTATAATTAAAAATATGGTAAGAATTATTTCTTTTATGGTAATAACTTTGGGGAGATTTTTCTTACGTATTTTTTAATTAATGAATTTATTGGAGCAAATTCTTACCTAAAATCCTAAAAGACAAGTTATTTTTTTAATTTTAAAATTTTCATTAGAAAGATGCTCCTAAAATAAAGTGGAAATTAAAAATAATTATTTTTTAATTTTGAAAAGTATTGGACGACGAAATGTGTTTGTGGCAATAATGGTTTGTACGTCATGCATATAAAGTTGTACATTCTCTTTCTTTGTTTTTGTAGGTTGGAACTTGGAAATAGTGCCCCAGCCTTTTCGATAACCCACTGACCACCAATAGTCTATACCGTAAGGTTGACTCTGACCTATATCTTCCTTTATTCTTTCTTGAGTAAACTACAAATTTAGTCCCTATGGTTTCTCAAAAGTAACATTTTTTAGTCTCTATACTATTGGAATTACATTTTGGCTACTTTGGTTTTGAAAATTGATTGGATTTGATTCGTGCATCTAGTGGCCGTTATAAGTAATTGTTAAATAGGGAGTACTTTAAGACTTTTTCCAAAAAAAATATCATTTCTTTTAAAAATACAAATATATTAACCGTAGGATGATAATCAAATGAAAACCTTTTATTTTTAATGAACTTCATAACCAATCAAACACTATTAAAACCTTTTAATCAAGGGTTATAATAATAAAATAAGACCATGATAACAATTCTTATATTTTTTTTATGTAGCCACACCCAAATATAAACTCATAGGGGCATTTTAGGCATTTTTAATGTCTCATCTCCTCGATCTAGTCTTACCTTCAACCTTCTACATTCACTTTCTACCTTCTCTTCTCAACTACAAACCCTAACCCCCATCTTCCAGATCTAGCCACTACCTCCGCCATTAACGCCACCTTCTATCTCCGATCTACCACCGCCTCCTGTCTCCGACAACCAATTGCTCTGCCACCAGCCCACCACCACCTCCTTTTTCACCACCTGCCCTCTCTAGCATTCTTTCTACCGTTGCCTCCTCATTCTCCACCTGTCTCCACCACCGCTGCCACCGTCTTCACGTTCAAACTCTTGCCAAATTGACGCTCTCACTTTCGAAACTCCACTACCACCACCACTATCGCCGCCTCCACCTTCTCCTCCGCCACTATGACCACCGCCACTGCCGCCTACACTGGCGTTGACACCAAATCTGGTGAGTTTCCATCTTTTTCTTCATCTTACTCTCCAGATCTGGTGTTTAGTTTTGTTGTTATGGAGATCTATTTCAATTTACTGGATGAGTTTTTGTTCATAGATTTTGTGTGCTGATAGCTCCAAAATTATACATGTTTTAGTAGTTTCGGTTTGCAATGTTTTACCCCATTTTAGCCCATTTCTTGGATGTTTTACTCACAAAAACTACTAAATCCTGGTTTTACAGGTTTTGGAGGCCATTGAGCGGAAAAGTACTAAAAAGTTGTGAAAAAGTGGAAAAAAAGTGCAAAAGTGATCCAGAGAGGTTTCGCGTCCGCGAACCTTATAGTTTCGCGCCGCGAGATGTGGAAATTCTAGAACATTCCTGCTTTTTGGCTGATTTCGCGTTGGAGTTCAGAAGTTTAGCGCCGTGAAGTAATTGAAGACCCTCTATGGAAGATTCTAGAATGTGCTGAAAAGGAAAATTAGGGTACGTTTAGTGTTTCGCACCGCGAAGCTGCAGCTCTGTGATCACGAAGTGAGCCGAGCTGCTTTTATAAATATTGGCTTCCATCCTGTTTTGAGATATAGTCATAAATTAATTAGCTTTATTCTTAGAGTCAGTAGTCAGTAAAAGTGAGAAAAGGAGAGATTTTTATGAGTGTTGAACGTGAGCGGATTGTTACCCGGAGTTGCTTGTCCGGTATTCGATCATCTCCTATTTCACTGTCGTGATAAAGTCTTTTCCTTTATTCATGTTTTCTGTTTTAGTAATGCCTAGTGAGTAGTTCTTTTAGTAGTACTTATTGTGGTGTTGATGAACCTTGTTGGATGATGTTTTGGTATTAATTAATTAATTAGTTGTGATTGGTTTATTGGATGTTTGTCTTTGATTTCGAAGTTGATGTTTTAACTGTGGCTTTCTGAACTTGTTGGTTGGGTGTATCTATTTTTCTGACAATAAGATAGGTAGACTCCTTCGGGTTAATCAACCTCATTTACCTCTCATTTCGGTGACGCGGAGTAAAGTGGTAAGTAGTTGCTTGGACCAAAAGTAGACTATTTAGTAAGATCCTACGACCTAGCATTAATTAGGGTGACTTTTGCTAGACTACTTGACAACCAGTCCTTGCAATTGGGTCGGGATACCAACCTGGTTTATAATCGGAGATAAAACATGTTAGGGTGCTTTTAGCTTAAATTCTTACAATAACCAAATAAACTATACTTTTGTGATTTAAGTAACTCATCCACAAGGGGATTCAACGTAAACCATAATAAGTACTATCTTGTTTAGTAATTGTTTTAAAGTAAAGTTTTAATCTTTTTAGTGTTTTAAAATAGCTTTCAAAAGAAACCCCCATTTAGATTAATCGAACTTTATTATATTTTTCTTGAATAACTTGACTGTTCCCAGTGGTAAGAGCAATACCCGGACTTACCTAAACTATATTGCTTTCGATCAGGTACGCTTGCCTGTGAGTATGGTGATTAGTTAGGTTATTTTGTGGTTAAACTTGGTTTTGTTTATATATATATATATATATATATATATATATATTACACCATCATGTGTTGATTGAACAATTTTAACTATTTAATTGATTTATGTCTTGGTGTTCATGTAATTATATCCAATCTACTATAAAAGTGGAGATTCGAGGTGTGCACAGAACGTGTTCAATGAGATGCCACAAAAAGATATGGTTGCTTTTAACATCATGATTTCGGTGGTTGGGAAGCATGGTTGCATGGAGGATGCTCGGGTTTTGTTTAATCAGATGTCGAAAAAGGATTCGTATAGTTGGAACTAAATTTAAATGTAAATGAATACTAATTTGTATTCATTAGGTGAATTTATATGTATATGGACATTTTTTTGTATTCATTTGATGAATTTACATGTAAATAAACATTATTTTTGGATTCATAAGGTGAATTAGGGAGATTGTTATTTTTATGTAATAAATTTGAATATTTATAAGGTGAATATGAACTTTCATCGAGTGAATATGAAGTTTCATAAGATGAATCTGAGTTTCATCTAATGAAGATTCATAAGGTGAATATAAAGTTTCATCTAGTGAATCGAATATTCATAATATGAATTTGAGTTTCATCTAGTGAAGATTCATAAGGTGGATATGAAGTTTCATCTAGTGAATTGAAGATTCATGATATAAATTTGAAGATTCATAAGATGAATATGATTTTTATATTATAAATATGAAGTTTCACATTATGAATATGAAGTTTCATAATATGAATCTGAAGTTTCATATTATGAATGAACTGTGAACCTGTTTTGCATAATGACGATCATGCCCATTTTAGATCAAAGGCTTAGATTAGTCCTCAAGTTTTTATAAGTTAATTGGTCTTCCCTAGATTAAACCCCTATATAATATAAAGACACACATATCTTTTTTATAATATATAATCACCTTACCCTTAAAAATTTTTGTTGAATTTTTGTCAAATTTTCTTCATTTTTCCTATTAGTTTTACTTTTAATTTTTTTACTTCATTTATTGAATTATTGACTTACTTAGACACTTTTATGTATTCCACCAAATTTTGATTTATAGTATTAATTATGTAAATTTTTTGTCTCCAAATTTTGATTTATAGTATTTATTTATGTAAATTTTTTGTCAAATTATCTTTGAGAATGTAAAAAACACATATGGGGTGACAATTCTCGACACGACACGATATACAACAAGAATCCGACACACAAATAAACTGATTTGGGTTGAGTTTTATGACCCGCCAACTTGTTTATTTCGCGGGCCGTGTTTGGATTGGTTGGTATATGGGTTTGCGAGTCAAGTCGGAAATCCATTTATCTTTTTATATTTTTTATTAGACTTTTGAGTATTAACTTTTCAATTTCAATTTAGGGCCTTAAAATTAGTAAATTAAATTTTAGTTTGGTTGTATTTGAAGTTTTGAAGTAGATTGTATTTGGTCCGACAGCCCGTTTATGACTCGCCAACCTGTTTATAACATGTTAACCCGCTTATGACTCACCAACCCCGTATAGTTAAACGAGTTATGCAGGTTGTGTTTGGGTTGACGGGTCGCGAGTTAGAGTTGAAGATTTAACACGATTAGTTAAACAAGTCGTGTCTAATTGAGTATTTCTATCCCGCTAACCCGAACATGACACAATTGCCACCCCTACTTAGGTTCTCTTATGTGTACTTGCGTATTTGAAAATCATACGACATCGTACTTTGAATAATCCATCAAGTTATAACATTCTACTTTCATTTCTCATACAACCTAGCAACCTATTGAGCACGTCCCCTAAGAAGTAACTAGTATATAAACCCAACAACTCACTGGTAGAAATCACAATCTTTTTCAAAACATTTATTATTCTTATCACTATATACAACATTTTCAATATAGAAAATGATGGTAAAACCTTGCACATTTGTATTGAAGTGGACGATCTTATTTAACACGAGAGCATTATAAAGATAAATAGATAGAATATTATTTTTTTATAATAGCACATACTATCAACTGTAACATCCCAAAGTTTATAATAGAAATAAATATGTATTTCGTAAATGTATATGTATTTATTTATGATAATAGAATAATTCAAAATTTAAATTTTGGATTGGTCCAACAAACCTCTCATTACTTCATTGATTGATTTATAGTTGTAGAAAAATTTGTAATTCAACTAATTCATTTTTATAATGTAGCCGTGTTAAATAAGATTGTCCACTCTAATACAAATCTCGTCATCATTTTATATATTGAAAACGTTGTATATAACCATGAGAATAATAAATGCCTTGAAAAATGCACTTCATCCACAATTTGGAAAAGATTATGATTTTGAAAGAAAAATACTAATAATAATGTTTTAACTAAAAGAGTTAAATGCAAATTTGGTCCTTGTGGTTTACAAAAAATAATTACTAAGGTCCCTCTATAGAATTTTTAACTAACAAGGTCCTTGTACTTTTGTTTTTTATAACACATATGGTCCTTCTTATAAAATATATTAACAAAAATAGAATTAAGAAAGGGTAATTTTGTTCATTCACTTTTCCTATTCTTTTAATCTTTCTTTATAACATATTTGGTCCCTCTTTAATTAATACAATATATTAAATTTATTTTGGCCCTTTTAAATATATTATACATATTACTATTTTTATGCCAAAACATGTATATATTCTTTTATATTGAGTACATCAATTTTAATACCACCTCTAATTATATCTATTTACTTTACAAATTATACAAATATATTTTATATTTTCATGTTAGTTTTATCATCCACTTCAAACAAATTGCAATTTATGATTAACTTCGAGTAATATTATTTAAAAAATGTTTGTGTATATATAATATAGAAATATATTAAAAACTAAAAAAAGAATAACACTATATTAAATTATAGTTTAAAGATAAATATTTATAACTTTAAGAACTACAAGAATTGAATATGTAACTTCGTAGAATTAAATAAACTTTAACTTTTATTAATTAATCAAAAGAAAAAACACATATATATGATATATATATATATATATGTATAAATATATATAGAGGTGGTTTCATTTACAAACCACTCTTAAATTACAAACTCTACAAACCTTTTTATCACCCTAGATTTCAAAATGAACGGTCAAGATCAAGTGTTTTATAAATATGGTAATTTCAATATTTTCTTTAAATGAAATTGATTAAAAAAAACAAGGAAGGGCAACTTGGTCCATTTCAACGTTGTATCAAATTTGGAATCATGAAGCTGAATCCCCTAAACTACGCACAAAACAAATCAGATAACAACGTATTCCAACCCATTTTTTGCAGAATATTAGCGTCTGATTTAATCAACATCTTCAAGATGGTGAAACATGATGATTTAAGATGGAGATGAAACAGAGACGACGACAAAGATGAACGAAGATGGTACGCAGACGACGACAAAGATGAACGGAGATGAAACGCAGACGACGACAAAGATGAACGGAGATGAAACGGAGACGACGACAAAGATGAACGGAGATGAAACGGAGACGACGACAAAGATTAATGGAGATGAAACCGAGACAACGACGGAAATGAACGGAGATGAAACCGAGACGACGACAGAGATGAAGGGAGATGAAACGGGGACGACGACGGAGATGAAACAGAGACGACGATGGAGATGAACGGAGATGAAACGGAGACGACGGCGGAGATGAAACGGAGACGACGGTGGAAATGAAACGGAGACGACGGCGGAGATGAACGGAGATGAAACAGAGACGACGATGGAGATCTCGAAGAACCTACAGAAATCGGGACGACGACAAAGATGAACGGAGACAACGCGGATACCAACGAAAATCTTGCCGGAAATACTCCACCAGAACTCGCCGGAAAACCTCCAAAGCTCGTATAAACTCCAGTTTCAAAATTCCATAACCATAGTGATAATAAATATTGTTAAATGGATAAATGATAATTACATATCATATATAATATATTTTAAAAACGTAACAAGATCTTTACATTTACTAAATATTGACTTTTTCCATATTTATCTAACTTAACTTTAAATTGACAAATATGCCCTTTTAAATTTAAATAATTAGAAACTAAATAAAATTATTTGATTGGTTGATAGAAGTTTGTATAGTTTGTAATTTAAGAGCGGTTTGTAAATGATCGCTCCTATATATATATATATATATATTCTATTATAATTGTATATATATATAGTATTGAAATATAAGAAAGAAATAATATATATAAGTTTTAATTTTTTGAAGGTTTAAGGATAATTAGTTTTACTTTGCATACCATAAGGACTAAATGTGTAACTTTTTTAATTTACTTTTTGGATATTTAACAGTTGTACTTAACGAGGGGGTTTGCCCGCGCTTCACTGTGGGAAGTTTTGTTAATATTGTAAAGGTTCGTTGTTGTGAACAATATTTTAAATGAGGTTACCTATTAAGATCCCGGGGCTTCGCGTCGGGTTATAAACTGTGGTAGATTTGATCGTAAGTAGTAACATGAATTTTATGTTAATATTTTAGAGGAAGTTACCTATTAAGAGCCCGAGCTTCAAGCCGTGTTATAAACTGTGGTAGATTTAATCGTAAGTAGTAACATGAATTTATATGAAACATAAAGTTTGTACAAATGTTGTCATACGAAAGGTTTAATAAAATAAATAAAAGATTTAAGAAATCAAAAATCAAAAAAAATTGATTTTAGGAGATTTTAACAATACTAACAATTACCAGGAAGCCAAAAAATTGTTTATGAACAGTAGGTACCGACACTCTAACATATTTCAGCCAATATACGATATATGACTAAAACGCAAAATGAAATATAGAAAACTAAAAAATATAAAGTGAATAAGTATTATAAGTTTAAGGAGGTAAAGTGTAATTACTCCCAATGTCGGTAGCTGCTGTTCATGAACAGTGTTTTCGCTTCATATAATCGTACTATTTATAGTATATAATAAAATAATTACATCAAAAAATATTCAATATTAGGCTCACTTCGATCGTAGCGACGATATGATTATAATGACGTAATTTGTTAAGATTAAAACGTATTTTTTAACATATTTTAGCATAGATACGATATATGAGTAAAACATAAAATGAAATATTGAAAAATAAAATGTATGAAGCGAATAAATATTATAAGTTTATGGGCTAATATGTAAATTTGAAAATGGGCATAGGATTTGGGTTGGTTGGAGCGTATATGTAGTTTATAATAAAACAATTATATCAAAAAACATTCAATATTAGACTCATTTCGATCGTATCGACAATACGATTATAATGACATAATTTGTTAAAATTAAAACATATTTTTTAAACATATTTTAGCCAATATACGTGTTTATGTAAAAAATTACACAACTCGATGTCGAATAAAACTTGTGTGGGGCTTAACCGTCGAGAGAAAGAAATTACAATCAATGATAAGTGCGGAAAAGTAAAATGAGACAAATAATTTGATGACGCAGGAAAAACCTCACAACGGAGGAAAAAACCTGCGGTCGACCTAAAAGATAAGTCGACAGAGCACTATGATCACCAATCAGGGGTGATGTCCTTCAAGTATACAGCTTTGATCGTACGATTACAATTGAGAAAACTATGAAATCGAATGTAAATTACAGATGATTCTCTAGAATAGTGATTATAGAACTTGTAAGCTTCGGGTAGAACTTCGTGTGTTGCAATGTTGGCTTGATTCTTCTTATATAGTGGCTTGATAATAACGGTCCAACGGTATTGTGGCTCATCAATGATTGAATCGTAACCGTCCAACGTTATTGTCTTCAATTAATGCTCGGAGAGTAACTGTCCAACGGCATTGTTGAGAGTTAATGTCCAGATTGTAACTGTTGCGAGATTCTTGCTTGTAACGGTCGATCTTGATGCTGTCGAACGATACATAACTTACGACTTGTTCGATGTAGTGATGATCTTCAACAAGCATAGCATAGTACTCAATTTCCGATTTCCTCAAAGGTGGACAATTGTTAGATATGATAATCAGCATACCTGCATCAAACATATAAACTTTGTATATTTATTCGTTAGTACTGTCGTACGATATTGTGGATATCGTTCGACTTATTCGATGTATATGTTCGATGTTTAATAATCTTTGTTCGATAGTTCTTTTAGGCTTTATCTCAGGACCTTATCTTAATACAGGACTATCGTCCTAACACTTATCTTACGATTATAGTTGATTGTCGTGCGATCGTAGATTTTTACCCTAACAATTTGCCCCCAAGATTTAGAAAATAATTCTAATTTTATCTAAATCTTTAATTCGCTGGTCAAAGAGTAAAAATACGTTGTCTAACGGTCAAATAGACGTTTAGAAATATAGCCGTTATCTAGCCGTTAGCCTGGACGCGTGTCTCCTAACGGCTAAATGATGACGCGTGGCACGATTATCTCTGATGACTCACTTGATTCAGTTACTATAAATAAGGCGTTTGATAATTAGAAAAGATTTTACAAATCTTCTTAATTTCCAAATTGATTTTGCGAGATCGTAATCCGTCCTTATTTTCGGCAAATATTTCGTGCGACTTAGGCTTTATAAGGTACCTCTTTCTCACCTGTTTCATGCGTCTGAAGTCAATAGCGAAGAAAAGTAACAGAAGTTTAGATAATCTTAGGTTTACACGTTTGAAAAATAGTCTAAGTCGAATAGATTTCATTATGTCAAGCGAGACTAGGAGTTCAATTACTGAAAATCTAGAGGTAGAAGAATTAAGAGAGTTAGCCGGGCTTCCTGAGGGTGCTTTGGTGAGGGTAGCTGGAGAAATCCGTCCGGCGGATGCTCCGACGGGTTTCTTTGCCCTGTTTGAGTATCCGTTCAAAGTCGGATTTCGATGGCCATACTCTCCTTTGGCTAGAGCCTTCATGACTCGTTTTGATTTATCTCCGGGACAATTGATGCCCCAGTTCTGGCGTGTCGTCCATGTAATCGAACGGGTAACTAGAAACTGGGATCGTCCTGCGTTCTCGGTTGACGATCTTCTATCTGCTTATACTGTGACTCGCTCTCCTTACAACCGTTTTGGGTTGTTTCCAAGGGGAAGAAGCGATGCCATGTTGGTTCATGGTACCCAAGTGAACGATCGAGGATGGAAGGCGAGATACGTCTTTGTCCAAACGTCCTCGGTCGTAGGCGAGGAATCTTGGGTTGTTCCTGAATGGAACAAAGGCGGTAATATAGCTCACCTTGCTTTTCTTGTCTTCTTTGATTTTTGAGTTATTTTCTCTTACTAATCATTTGTTTCCTTTTTTGTAGCGATCGACTTTTCGTTCGAGGAGACTACTGAAGCGATCGAACGCTTCTTGAGCTACAGTGTGACCGATCGGAAGTATCGGACGTCAAAAGGAGGTGACGAGAGCGACGTCGAACCTGAAGTGCAAGTAATCGAAGAAAAGGACATGGAAGGTAATTGTCTTACGTCGATATTCTCGTTATAGTAATTTATTTTGATTCTAATTTCTCTTTTCTGCGCAGGCTCAGCTTCTAAGAAGGCGTCGACAATGGAAGCAGCTGCTCGTGCTGCCAAAAGAAAAGCTGCTGCCCAAGAGGCTCAAGTGGCTAAACGTACGAGATCGTCGTACGTTCCTGTGGATACCCCGCCTAAGGATACCGCACGCAAGGTTGAAGGCGGGATAGCAGCTATCCCTCTTAGCTTTGCTCCTCCTGCAAAGGGAGAGGGTGCGTCGAGTCAGCCTGCGTCGAAGGTCGACAAGGGCAAGGGGGTTGAGGGATCTGGTCTTACGACCATGACGATCCAGATACCCTCTGACTTCATGGTGGACGACGTCATTAGGACGGCGGCCACTTTCCCTGTCTTGGAGCAGTTTCATGTCCCTGCTCAGAAGGCGCGCATGGAGGAGGCTGACATCGAAGATCTGGATGCCTCCATTGCGGGTATCTCCTTCCTGGTAAGTCCTTGTCGTATGTTTTCTGCTTTCAGTTTATTTGTACAGCTTCTAATTCTTTCTTTTTTCTTTTGTATAGGCCTTGCAAACTAGTCTTAGCCTCCATACTCGGATGGCTAAGATCAAAGAGGAGTTGGCGTCGAACCAAAATGACGTCAAAGTGGCCAAGAAGGAGGCCGACAAGGCCAAAAAGAAGCTGGCCCAATTGGTCGACGAGGTTAATGCCAAGTCGGTCCAAATTGGGGACCTGGAATCTAAGCTGGAACTCAGCGAACAATTTCAGGTCCAACAGCGAGAACGGTTGAAGTTGGCCTTGGATCGCACCAAGGAGCTGGAGAAAGAGCTGTTGGTCGTTCGACGAGAGAAAGCTGAGAGGGAGGAAGCTCTGTCGTCCAAGATCCAAGAACTGGAAGAGGATGCTGCCTTGGTTCGCGTGGTCGCACGTACTGCGGTCATGCGACGAGTAGCCGCTGGGACTATCACCTCTCAGATGGCAAAGGACGAGGTAGCCTCTTTCGTTCAGGTGATGGGCTCTGAAGACCTTCTTGACGAGGAGGATCTAAAAGGCCTGGACGAAGAGAAGCCTGCGGATGTCGAGGAAGCAGGTGTCGAGGAGGAGGTTCCTGGAACCTCTGGATCCGTTCCTGCGCATCCTTTGGAGACTGAAGAGGTTCCTGCTGCAGATCCACCTTCCACCGACGCTCCTTTAGAATAGTTTTCTTTTTGTAATCGTAAAAATTTTTTGTACTCTGCCGTTTTTAGGCAAGAAATGTTTAATGAATGAAATTTTGTTTCATTTGATGTGTTATTATAATTTTTATCATGCGTTTTAGCTCGTGTCGTGCGTTTTAGCTTGTATCGTGCGTTTTTAGCTTTTACCGTGCGTTTTAGCCTGTATCGTGCGTTTTTATCGTGCGTTTTAGCTTTTATTTTTGCATGCATTTGTTTTAAAGTCCTTAGACTTGATTTAGAAACGTTTCTTTTGTACTCATGAGAGTATTCGTGCGACTGGCGAGTTGACTTGCGCTCTTGCGACATAATCGTGCGTTATAGCGTTTATCTTGCGATCCATGCGATTTTTGTCGTGCGATTCCTGCGATAAGCATGCATTTAGTCGTGCGATACTTGCGTTAATCGTGCGATCCATGCGATTTATCGTGCGATACCTGCGAAAAAGGATGACTAAGGGGTGGCCGTTGGCTTAGCCAACGGCGCTCCGATGCTTAAGTCAGTAATGGATAAGGAATAAATCGTATGTAAATAGGTTTAGAAATAATACCTTTTGAGGTGATGGGCGTTCCAGCTTCGTGGGATTTCCATACTTTCCATAGTCGTAAGTCTGTATGCTCCATTTCCAATGACTTTGGAAATTATGTAAGGTCCTTCCCATTTGATGGAAAGTTTTCCAGCGTTTGGCTCTTGTGTGTTTTGAAACACATGTCGTAAGACATAATCTCCAACTTGAAAAATTTTTGCCTTTACCTTTTTGTTGAAGTGTCTTTCGACAATTCCTTTCTGTGCAGCCATCGTTCGTAGTGCTTTTTCTCGGATTTCTTCTAAGGCGTCAAGATCGTAGGATAAATTTATTGCATTTTGATCATACGTGCGACTTCTGGCAGTTGGTATTTGAGCTTCGATTGGCAAGACTGCTTCGCATCCATATACTAGAGAATACGGAGTTTGTCCAGTTGATGCTCTAGGTGTCGTACGATTTGCCCATAAGACAGATGGCAATTCTTCTACCCATTTTCCTTTTGCTCCTTTCAACCTCTTTCGGATTGAATTGATGATGACTTTGTTGCTCGACTCTGCTAACCCGTTAGATTGTGGATATCTCGGAGTTGAAGTGATTAATTTGATTCCTCGCTTTTCACAGAACGTACGAGTCTTATCACTTATAAATTGTGAGCCGTTGTCGCACATGATTTCGGCTGGTACCCCGAATCTATAAATGATGTTTTTCTGAATGAAAGATATAACTTCTTTATCTCGGACCTGTGAGAAAGCACCAGCTTCTATCCATTTCGAGAAGTAGTCGGTGAGTACGAGTAGATAGACTTTCTGTCCAGGGGCTGGAGGTAATTTTCCCACGATATCCATTCCCCATCGCATGAAGGGCCATGGAACTAGAACAGAATGCAAAGGTTCAGATGGTCGATGAACCATGCTCGAATGTTTTTGACATGCGTCGCATCGTTGGACGTACGTTATGGCATCTTCTCGTAGAGTAGGCCAATAGTAACCTTGTCGTGAGATTCGACTGGCAAGACTTCTGCCCCCTGCGTGATTTCCGCATTCTCCGTCGTGCATTTCTTGGAGAATTTGATTGATTTGTACTTTATTTGTAACGCATCGTAGAAGAAGTCCTGTCGTGGATCTTCGATAAAGTTGATCTTCAAAGATTGTGTATCTTGAGGCTTTCGATCTTGTCTTTCGAGCTTCCATTTTATCTTCAGGGAGTTGGTCGTGCTTGAGGTAGTTCCATATGTCGAGCGACCAATTGTAAATTTCCTCGTTCATCTGTACTTCATCGTTTACTGCAATTGTTGGTGTCGTGAGATGAAGTATTGGGATATTTTCCATGAATGGATCATGAAATGCAGATCCCAGATTGGCCAGTGCGTCCGCTTGCATATTTAGATCTCTTGGTATTTGCTCGATCAAGAACTGTTCAAATCGTGCAATTCGATCCTTAACGGCTTTGAGATAACTCATCATTTTTGAGTCTTTTGCTTGAAAATCCCCATTTACTTGGTTTACGACTAATAGAGAATCGCTTCGAACGTGCAACTGTTTTGCCCCCAGTTTAAGAGCAATATCTAGTCCTGCGATCAAAGCTTCATATTCTGCTTCATTGTTTGTGGCTTTGAATTCGCATCGTACGGAGTATACTATATTTCCCCCTTGTGATGATTTTAAGACAATGCCTAATCCACATCCTCGTACGTTCGAGGAACCATCAACGTAGAGTATCCAAGGCTGGTTGTCTGAAATCATCACAACTTCGTCGCACGTCGTGGGTTCCAATCCTGGAGAAAACTCTGCCACGAAATCTGCTAGTACTTGCGATTTGATGGCCGTCTTGGATTTAAATTCAATGTCGAACCCACTGAGATAAATGCTCCATTTGGCTAGTCGTCCTGTCAGTTCTGGTTTTCGAAGCACCGTCTTGAGTGGATAATTGGTCACAACAATGATATGATGTGACTCGAAGTAATGCCTTAGCTTCTTTGCTGCCGTCATAAGACCTAGTAGCAATTTTTCCATTGATGTGTACCTGGTTTCTGCGTCGAGGAAAGATTTGCTGACATAATAGATTGGTTGTTGTCGTTGATCTTCTTCTCGCACAAGTACTGCACTTGTCGCATTTTTGCTCACTGCCAAGTACAACTGTAGACTTTCTCCTTCGACTGGTTTTGTCAGCAGTGGAGGTGATGTCATATATTGCTTCAGTTCTTGCAAAGCTTTCTCATGTTCGTCTGTCCATAAGAAGCCTTGATTCTTTCGTAGGACATTATAGAACAAATGGCATTTATCCGATGATCGTGAAATAAATCGGGTTAAAGCTGCCACTCGTCCTGTTAACTTCTGGACTTCTTTGACATTCCTTGGAGATTGTATCTCGACGATAGCTTTGACTTGTTCTGGACTTGCTTCGATTCCGCGTTGCGTGACCAAGTACCCCAAGAATTTTCCTGCTCGTACTCCGAAGGAACATTTTGTTGGATTGAGCTTCATCTTGTATTGTCGTAGGATATCGAAGGATTGCTTTAAATGTGCAACGTGATCGATCGAACGTTCTGATTTCACAAGCATGTCGTCGATATAAACTTCCATTGTTCGACCAAGATGCTCCTTGAACATCATGTTAACCAATCTCTGATATGTTGATCCTGCATTCTTGAGACCGAATGGCATAACTTTGTAACAGTATATGCCTTTATCGGTCATGAATGCAGTCTTCTCCTGGTCGTCCGTGTGCATCAATATTTGGTTGTATCCCGAATACGCGTCCATGAATGTCAACAATTCATGTCCTGCCGTCGCGTCGACCATTGCGTCGATATGAGGTAAAGGAAAAGGATCTTTTGGACAAGCTTTGTTTAGATCCGTGAAATCAATGCAGACTCGCCATTTTCCGTTCTTCTTTTGTACGACGACTACATTAGCCAACCATTCTGGATATTTGACTTCTCGGATCTTCCCTGTTTTAAGCAGATTGTCAACTTCATCGTTAATCACTTTATTTCTTTCAGGCGCGAACTTGCGACGTTTCTGCTTAATGGGTTTGAACGTAGGATCCACATTCAATTTATGCGATATAATGCTTGGATCTATTCCGACCATATCTTCGTGCGACCATGCAAAACAGTCTGAATGTTCCTGCAAAAAAGATATAATCGTATTTTTTATGTCAGGGGGGAGCGAGGCTCCTACGAAGACTTTTCGATCAGGATGTTCAGGATCAAGGACGACTTCTTCTAGCCGAAGGTCGTCGTTCGATTTCCTCTCATCCTGGCTCTGTAATTGCTAGATGTCCTGTGACTTTGTCTTCATCGTGATCTTGTAACATTCTCGTGTAATTTTGTTCTCACTAGCAATCTCTTGAATTCCCCATGGAGAAGGAAATTTAATCTTCTGGTGGTATGTCGAAGGAATTGCTTTCATCTCGTGGATCCAGGGTCTTCCAAGAATAACATTGTAAGCTGATTGGCAGTCCACAACGTTGAACTTTGTTTGTTTGTTGATGCCTTTAGCGTAGACAGGCAAGATGATTTCTCCGAGAGTGTTCATCGGGTCTCCATTGAATCCAATCAGAGTAGTACTTCGTCGTACGATTTCTGATCGTTCGATTCCCATGACTTTAAGAGTATCTGCAAAAATAACGTTAGCCGAACTACCTCCATCAATCAATATTCTCTTAGTCGAACAGTTTCCGATTGTCAACTGTATGACTAGAGCGTCATGATGTTTATGATGGACCCCCTGTGTATCGTCTTGGTCGAACGTGATTGCCATTGCATCGAGCTCTTTTTCTGTCTTTGATTTGGCTTCTCCGGGGATAGGATGTTCACTTGGACCATCTCGTGCATGTCGCTTTGCAGCTGAATATGTAAGTCCACAAACTTCTGATCCTCCAGTGATGCAGTTTATGACTTTTGTATGAACTGGTGACGCTGGTCGTCCTTGTTCTTCTGGGATGAGGCCTTTTAGATGCCCCTTAGATTTCAAATACGAAATCTCCTTCTTTAAACTGATGCATTCATCCGTCGTATGACCATGATCGTCGTGGAAATCGCACCATCTGTTCTGATCTTTGTCTTTGCTTGGTTTATCAGATTTCTTCGGCCATCGTACGTTTGCATCAATCTTTCGTAGCGAATCCACCAAATCTTTCGATGTACCTGCAAAATTGTAAGTAGATAACTCTGGATATCGTATTTTAACAGTACCTTTGCTTGGTCGAGTTTTCGACTCGTATCGAGGATTTCCAATCTTGTTTACTCTTTTATGCTTAAAGTCATGTTTTTGAGCACCAAGAGGTTTCTTTTCTGCGGAATGCTTTCGTCGGAAGAGAGCATCATCTTCTATTCTCATGAAAGCTAGTGTTCTAGCTCGTACGTCGTCGAAGTTTTCTGGTGGATATTTCGTCAATTCCAGATATAATCCAGAGGAATCTTCTAATCCACGTTTGTATGCCTCGATTGCTGTTTTCACGTCGCAATTTTTTATTTCAATCATTGCTGCATTGAATCTGTTGAAGTAGTCACGGATTGTTTCTCCAGATTTCTGTACGATATAGTACAGGTCGCTGGTCTGCTTCTCCATCTTACGACTGCTAGCGAATTGTCGAGTGAATTGGTTCACCAATTCTGCAAACGATCCGATACTTTTTGGCTTTAGGTTAATAAGCCATTGTAATGCTGCTCCTGTTAAAGTTGATCCAAAGCTTTTGCACATGCAGACTTCTTGATATTGCGCCGGTATAGGAACTGTCCACATAAGTTGCTTGTACTGTGCTATATGTTCGACCGGATCTGTGATTCCAGAGTATTTTGTTGCGAAAGCTGGTATGGTATATTTCTTAGGAACGTCAACAAGAGCTAATTCATCAACGAACGGTGAAGCCTGAAATCCAGTTTTAGGTTCGACTTCGACGGGTACTGCTGCTCCGGGTAGCTTTGTGAGTAACGCGAACAATTTTTGGTTTTGCTCTTCCAGGGATTTCAGTCGTACGTTTAGAGGATCTTCAACGTTTATTGGGTTTGTCGGGATACAACTAGAAGCGATTCCAGTACTGGGTGGTATCGTCGTATGAATGGTGGAACTAGCAGCTGTGGGTATATGACCAGGAATAGGAATTTGTTGGGAAAAAGGTTCGAACGTGAACATGGGTGCTCCTTGAGGCATAGAAGGTGGACCTCGAGGCATAGGTGGCGGACCATGAGATATTGGTGGAATAAATTGTGGTAAAGATGGTCGTACGTTATCGTATTGTTGGTTCACAGTTGAAAATGGCATTGAGGCATTGAACTGTGGTCGAGGTGGTGGTCTTAGATGTTGAGGAGGATATGGCGGAGGGATAGACATTGGGATTGTCGTCGATGGTCCAGGTAGAGCTCGGAGACGTTGAATTTCGTTGTTAGCCTCTTGCAATTGTTGCTGGAGTGATGCTATGAATCCGTTATCCATTGTCCTGCGCAAATAGCTCAAAGAGAACTCAAAGAAAAGGTTAGTACTAAGGCGCACTTTTCACCGAATGAAATTTTTCTCAAAACGGAGTCCCACGGATGGCGCCAAACTGTTTATGTAAAAAATTACACAACTCGATGTCGAATAAAACTTGTGTGGGGCTTAACCGTCGAGAGAAAGAAATTACAATCAATGATAAGTGCGGAAAAGTAAAATGAGACAAATAATTTGATGACGCAGGAAAAACCTCACAACGGAGGAAAAAACCTGCGGTCGACCTAAAAGATAAGTCGACAGAGCACTATGATCACCAATCAGGGGTGATGTCCTTCAAGTATACAGCTTTGATCGTACGATTACAATTGAGAAAACTATGAAATCGAATGTAAATTACAGATGATTCTCTAGAATAGTGATTATAGAACTTGTAAGCTTCGGGTAGAACTTCGTGTGTTGCAATGTTGGCTTGATTCTTCTTATATAGTGGCTTGATAATAACGGTCCAACGGTATTGTGGCTCATCAATGATTGAATCGTAACCGTCCAACGTTATTGTCTTCAATTAATGCTCGGAGAGTAACTGTCCAATGGCATTGTTGAGAGTTAATGTCCAGATTGTAACTGTTGCGAGATTCTTGCTTGTAACGGTCGATCTTGATGCTGTCGAACGATACATAACTTACGACTTGTTCGATGTAGTGATGATCTTCAACAAGCATAGCATAGTACTCAATTTCCGATTTCCTCAAAGGTGGACAATTGTTAGATATGATAATCAGCATACCTGCATCAAACATATAAACTTTGTATATTTATTCGTTAGTACTGTCGTACGATATTGTGGATATCGTTCGACTTATTCGATGTATATGTTCGATGTTTAATAATCTTTGTTCGATAGTTCTTTTAGGCTTTATCTCAGGACCTTATCTTAATACAGGACTATCGTCCTAACACTTATCTTACGATTATAGTTGATTGTCGTGCGATCGTAGATTTTTACCCTAACAATACGATATATGACTAAAACGTAAAATGAAATATTGAAAAGTAAAAAGTATAAAATGAATAAATATTATAAGTTGAGAGAGTTAATATGTAAATTTAAAAATGGGTATAGGATTATATGTTTTTTTTATAATCGTAATATATATAGTTTATAATAAAATAATACATCAAAAAATATTCAATATTAGGTTCATTTCGATCGTGTCGACGATACGATTATAATGACGCAATTTGTTAAAATTAAAACGTATTTTTTAACATATTTTAGCCAATATACGATATATAACTAAAACGTAAATTGAAATATGGAAAAGTAAAAGGTATAAAATGAATAAATATTATAAGTTGAGGGGGCTAATATGTAGAATTTAAAATAAATATAACTTTTGAGTTGGGTTTGGGGAGGGTCGCACCGGCGGATCGGAGCCGGTGCGCCTGCTGATTATATAAGATATATAATAGAGTTACGAAGTAGGGACAAAAAAAGAAAGAAGTTGAAACCACATGGAGGAAAAAAACGATTTTGAAACCACAGGAATGAAAATAGTTAAAACCATCAAACTACATGAACGAAAATCATAATTTACTCGTATTTTTAAAAGTACAATAATTTGATAAATAGTTTTTTTTTTATTTTATAAATACAATGGTTTAGTTAGAAACTAACGCCTGAAGCATCAACCGAGATTGTTTTTACTCTATAATATATGGAATAAACATTTTACAGGTACACCTAAATTTTCAAATAATTTACTTTTTGAGGACGCCATTTGGATTTTGGACCATAACATATTATGTCATGTTTGAATAAGAATTTGAGTTTTGAAATGAAAGCCAAAATAATGATGGTTTTTTGAAATATTTATGATAACCGTACAATTATTTATTATTAAACGTAAAAGTAAAGTTTAATTTTGCTCCCTAACATCATTTATACATTCTATAGATATGGTTTTAAATATAATCTCCATCTTGGTTCCTTACGCTTGTCAGTTTCAAACAATTTTGACCCCCTCTTAATACCTATTCAAACTTTCTATCAACTACAATTGAAATAAGGATGTACATAATATCTCAAATATCTACTTTAGATATACATACATATGTACATCACACTACTAACCGTTTCCCTCGATGAGAACTAGCCCGACTCTTCTTCATCTTTTCTTGAAAGCTCATGTCGAGTCACAATCATGGACAATGCTATTTGCACCCTTACATATGTCAAAAATGGGAAATTGGCCCAAATACATGTTGAAATTGACTTCCTAGCCATTTATCTTCAAACTTTACGAAAATAGCCATCAACTCCGTGATAATAAATCAGTGATCACGGATTTGGACCAATTTTGTAAAAAAATTCAACATCAGGGGGTAAATCTGTGATATCACGGACTCAAGGATTATCAAGGAGTCACGAATCCGTGATTTAGCTATATATCAAGGAGTCACGAATCATGTGATTTTGCAATATCAAGGAGTCACGAATCCATGATTTTGGCTATATCAAGGAGTCATGAATCCTTGAGTCCGTGAAATCACTGATTTACCCCTTGATGTTGAATTTTTTTTACAAAATTGGTCCAAATCCGTGATCACTGATTTATTATCACGAAGTTGGTGGCTATTTTCCTAAAGTTGGAAGATAAATGGCTAGGAGGTGAATTTCTTAATGTGGCCATTTTGGCCAAATTCCCGTAAAAAAATCAGGTCAATTCGTGCATTGAAAATGTAAAAAGTAAGATTTAATGTTGATGTGTGTAAGCAGAAAAAAACATTTATAAGGATGCATTTAGCAATGTGCATAGGTGCAATTAGTCTCCCACTTACTTTATACTTGCAACCCAAGTACCCAACCAAAAGACACCCTTTTCCAACCTCTGATATCAAAATTCATCCCCTTTCTCCTTTTACATGTGTTTGACCTTTCAAAGCTTGTCACCCCCTTAGTTTATTCTCAACCCTCCTAATCCCTAGTAACAAGGACACTTTCCACACGATCAATAGTATGAGAGAGCATGGAACTAGAATCTACTTGTCATCTCTAGAATATCTAGAGAGACAATTTTTTATGATGTAAGTAATTTTCTTATTTAATTTAATATATATATTAGGGGTTTTTTTTTTCGTTTTCATTGTAATATTCATCTGATCTTCACATGGGGTATTTTGTTCCTAAAATCCATATTTGGTTTATTTATTTAATTTTATATTACGGATTCTTATCTAAATGGAGGCTCTTAGTCCAATCCAAATAGAAGTGGATTCCATTTATTTGGCAATATGTTTCCTCTATCCTTTGTGAATTCCGTTATTTTTCAATGAATCTTGATATGGGGTTTCAAAAGGTTTCAATCTTGATGATGGATTTTGTTGTTGATTTTGCCAAAAAGATAATGATTTTTTGATGTTAGGATACTTGCGATTAGCGATGGTCAAATGGGCCTGACCTTGGACTAGCGGAGGACCAGGACCAACTTGGGACTGACCCAGTTTGAGACTGTTAATTTGAAACTGATTTGGGATTATTGGTTCTTAACCGATTATACTTTTAAGCGCAAATAAAGGCTCGACCCAGGACCGACTATAGAACTAACCCGATTTTTTTTTATTTTAAATTTATATATAAGTTTTTTAAGTGAATCTTTAAATGTATTTTTAAGTTTATTTAAGTGAAGAGCAAAATGTATTCTTAAGTGTATTTTATTAAGTTTATTATAATAAAAAAGTACTTTATAGTATATTCGGTTGACCAATTAAATATTCTAAAATATATTTGATCGACCAAATTCTTCAAAAAGTATTTTTTATAAGTTAAAAACCAATTTAAAAAAAAAACTAAGTGGGACCAATTTGGGTCCGGCCCGAGACCGGTTATGAATTACGAAAATATACTATTTGGGACCGTGATTGATTTGGGCTTAGCCTAGTACTAGTTTTTGGCCATCTCTATTTGTGATCTTCCACAAGAACTCAACATATTGTTTGTTTTGTAGCGGAAAAGATGATCGATGGTAATAAAGGTCATCGCTGGTGTTTGTTGACGATGCTGGTGTCTAACTGTCTATGTATATATAGGTTTATAACTTTATATATAGGGTTAATTACATGGGTGTGTATCGAACTTGTCACGTTTTATCATTGTATGTATCAAACTTTTAAAGTTACCATTGTATGTACTGAACTTTTTAAATTTGCCATTGTATGTATCAGGTTATGATAGATCTGAATATCAATCCACCATGATTAAGAAGCTTCAATCAATCACAAATCTCACTTTTATTATATATGGAGAATATGAACACAATACACACTCTTAACTTTCTCTCTCCTCTAACAATCACTTGATCTGACAATACGAATCCTCTAACCATATGAAATCTAACTAACACAAAAGCTTTTATACCCCTAGGGTATTTACACTAAGCTCCCCTCAACTTTACTCAAAATACAAATATAAACCAAACTTGAATACAACTATATTTTTAACCCTAACAATCTCCCCCTTTGTATTCAAGTTGGAAATAACCAACTATCACAAATACTTGTAAACAAAAACAATCTTCACAAACTTCACTTTATCAGAATCATCAACGAACAAAACTTTTCAGCATCAGAAATCTTCACGAAATACAAGTAACCAACTTCAAAACTTCTCAAATGAATTTAACTCGAGAATCTCTTGACTTTAAAAATCATCAACGTTCTTCAGAAAAATTCCTCAACCTGTTCAAAGTAAACAATCTCCCCTTTATCCGCAAAATCGAGTTATCTCCTTTGAAGTATACACCTTCAATAAACTCAGCTTGAATCAGAATTCACCAACTGATTATCACTTAAGTATCAATCTCCAGATATTTTCATCCAATCAACCTTCAGAAAATAAACCCATCTCTTTTTCTTTATAGAACTTCAAACTCTTTTCTCATCATCCAGAAACAACAACTTGGAAATCTTCAGTCTTCACTTGACCTTTCTCCAAAGTCTTCAAATAATCAAAACTTTGACAACATGATTATCTTGGACAAACTTTTCATCTTGTTCTTCCAACTATTTGCAGAATCTCTTCAAAAAACAACTTGAACTTTGAACAACCAATTTTCTTCACACTTGAATAACCAACACTTTCACCCTATTTGAACATTTCTCAAGCACTTCACCATATACAAACATCACACGTATTGAACAAATAATCATTTCTCTTTCTTTCTCCCCATTTCTCTTTCATTCTCCCCCTATTTGATGAAAAAATGATTTTATCATCAAATCACAACTTAGAAATGATTAATCTTCAAACCAAATATCAACCAAATAGTTAGAAACAGTCTGATCGGTCACCAACCTTTTCCTCCCGAACCACCATCCAAAAATGTAAACCATCCGTCAATTCCAAAAGTTATCCGAATCTTTTCAAATTCAGACATAGAGTGGTAACCCTGAATCAACACATGAAACAGTTAAAATGCCTGTAAGTAGCACAAAGCCACTTAGTACAACGGATGTACTGAAGAAAGGGCTTTATTGACGTTCACCCCCCAGGACTTCCATTCAATCATCGAAATACTGGTGTATTTCTATGAATGTTCCGACAAAGAAACAAATTCCTTGTGTGCAGAGTGTTGAAAGAATTAGCATAAAATGCTTTAAAAGGCTCAAAATAGTGAAAAACAAATTCACTGACTCGATGTGCAAGAAATGAAGTTCGAAGGCAGGGCAGCTTCCTTCTTTTTCAATATCGACTTTCCGAATGAAAATCTGATAGATTATATGCTGCGTCCCCGTGCTGAAGTGAAACATTTTCTTGTTAAGAAGAAAATGAGTAGCTGGTGGGGTTTAATCGAGAGTCGGCATTGGGCTTTGCCTTGATTCAATATCAGTCACCAAAGAACGTGAACCAATAGATTATGTGGTTGCCCGGCTTAGAAATGGTTGGTGCAGAGTTTTAATTTTCTTTTAACTCTGTACTCACACCCTCCAATTCTTTTAATCTTCCTCACTTCTAACCAAGCTCTCTTAGTCCATTTTCCCGCTCTAACACTATGAGAATAACTCAACCGGATGAGTTATCTCCCCCACTCTTTGATTGAGACCCTTCACCCCTCATTTCTCTCAAGGATAACTTCTTGGGTAGGGCTACCGGCGCTGGCAGTCCATAGAAGTTTAACAACCTCACTCCCCGTGAAATATGTTTCCTAAACATGAAAAATCGATGATTCATCGGTTGAATCATATAGCCTTTGATAAAGTTTGCTCAAAAGATGTATAGAAACAATACATGAGCAAAAAGATATCTCCAAACAATTATAGATATTGAATGCACATGAAAAACAAAGAATTGTTTGAAAAAACTGTTTCATCAGATGGGATGATTAAAGATAATGGTTCAAAAAGATAGGAAAATATCTATATGAACGATATATAGACATATCTTTATGAAACAAGGTGTATCGGACTGATCAAACGAACGCTTAGACGCAAATTGGAATTTCAAACGAGTGTATTACCATCGAATAATTGGGTTGTTTTAGAGACATGGTAATAACTAAACAAAAAGAACATAAACCGGTGTGTATGAATACTTAAACAGTATAAGAAAAGATAATACACAAGTATCAATCTTTGGAAACACACGGTTTAGAAAAACATGCGTCAATTCCTCAATATGAAAACATTTAAAATTCACTTCTAGATTCATGAAAAACTTTTGAGAATAGAGAAGTGATTTGAACAATTATGAAAACTGTTTTCATACTTGAAAGTTGTTCATCTTTCAAATATGTGTTTATGCCAAACTATATATATACATATAAGCTCCCCCTGAAAATGTGAATCACCTACACAACAACCAATAGAATTTGGTATTCATTTAAAAAAATGAATCCGCTTTAGTTAGTAGCTTCCCCTCAAAAATATCTTATACCAAAACTTGAATGACCTCTTTTTGTTTTATTTATTTATTTACTCCCCCTCAAACAAAGAAACACACTTTATTAAACTGAAAAAGAAAAACAAATGTAGAAAGAAAATATACAAAGAAATAAATTTTGAAAATACTATTTCAAGTTTTCAGAGTTCGCATACCAAGCTTGGTGATAAGAAAGTTAAACCTCTTTTCATCCAAAGCTTTAGTAAACAAGTCTGCTAACTGAAATTCAGTATTTACAAAATAAAGTTCTATCGTACCTTTCTCTACATGATCTTTAATAAAATGATACCTGATATCGATGTGTTTGGTCTTTGTGTGTTGGACTGGATTGCAAGAGATAGCGATCGCGCTCTTTGAATCACAGTAAATCGGGATCTTATCAAACTTGAAACCGTAATCTCGTAACTGAGTACGCATCCATATGATCTGAGAACAACAGCTTGCAGCAGCCACATATTCAGCTTCGGCCGTTGAAAGTGAAACGCAATTCTGCTTCTTGGATGCCCAGCTAGCAAGCTTATCTCCCAAAAACTGTATGTGTCCTGTCGTGCTTTTTCTATCTAACTTGCATCCTCCATGATCCGCATCAGTATAACCTGTCAACTCATATCCTGAACCTTTAGGATACCATAGACCAAGATTAACAGTACCTTTCAGATATCTAAAAATGCGTTTGACGGCTTTAAGATGAGATTCTTTAGGCTTTGACTGATAACGAGCACAAAGACATGTCGAAAACATTATATCAGGTCGACTTGCAGTTAAGTACATTAAAGAACCAATCATTCCTCGATAAGTTGTCACATCGACAGCTTTCCCATCGGGATCAGAATCTAGTGCACAACTTGGTGACATCGGTGTTTTCATAATCTTAGCATTTTCCAAATTATACTTCTTCAAAATATCTTTTATGTACTTTGCTTGATTAATGAAAATGCCAGCCGATAATTGTTTAACTTGTAAACCGAGAAAGAAATTTAATTCTCCCATCATCGACATCTCATAACGAGTCATCATGAGTTTAGAAAAAGTGTCACAAAAATTAGAACAAGTAGACCCAAAAATAATGTCATCTACATAAATTTGTACCAACATAATATGCTCGCCTTCACGTTTTATGAACAAAGTGTTGTCGATTTTACCTTTGGAATAGCCAGACTCAACAAGAAACTGAGATAAGGAATCATACCATGCCCGCGGTGCTTGTTTCAAACCATATAAGGCCTTATCGAGAATATAGACATGATCAGGATGATCTTGATCAACAAACCCTTCTGGTTGTGAAACATATACCTCCTCTTTCAAGACGCCATTTAGAAATGCTGTCTTCACATCCATTTGATAGACAGTGAAATCTTTGTGTGCCGCGTAAGCTAGAAACATCCTTATAGCCTCAATACGAGCAACCGGAGCAAATGTCTCATTGTAGTTATTCCTTCTTATTGTCTGTATCCTTTGGCAACCAACCGTGCCTTGTTGCGAACAACAACATTATCCTCATCTTTCTTGTTTTTAAAAATCCATTTTGTATCAATGATGGATTTTCCTTCAGGTCGAGGTACGAGTCTCTAGACTTTTAATCTCACAAACTGATTGATCTCCTCTTGCATGGCTATAAACCAATCTGGATCTGCAAGAGCATCAAAAACTTTTAGTGGTTCAACATTGCTCAAAAATGCAGCAAACAAACATTCATTCGCAGTCGCCGATCGTGTTTGCACTGGAGCATTCGGATCACCAATTATTTGATGAAGTGGATGATCTCGTGTCCACTTAGTTGTATGAGGGAGAGGCCTGTACAATTGAAGATCATAACTAGAATCAGTATATGAACTTATAGGAACATCCTGCAAAGATTCAAATGAAGGAACAATTTGTAAATCTTGAGAATAATCATCAAAATTGGATTCCATTCGAATTGGAATCGGATCTGATATATCTTCACTTGAACCAATATCTGCCTCTTGAATTTGGGAACTATCAACAATCGAGATAATCTCTTGATTCTCAAGAATCGGAATAATTGAAGTCTGAACTTGAGGACTTTCTACACTTGATGTATCTTCCGAGATAGTCGAAGTCGATGGACCAGAAATAGAAACTGGTTCCTGAACATTCACTGTTGTTTCCCTGTGAATATAAGACGAATTGTTATTAGTTGTTGAATCGGACGATGATGAACCAAAATATTCATTATAAAAATTTTCAAACAATAAATCCAAGTCAGAAAGATTGTTTGTAGACGTTGAAGCTCCATCCTTTTGCTTTGCTGGAGTAACATGATCTGGATTAACCAAATTAACCGCTAAAACACCAGTTAAACCGGGTTCTGAACTGTCATGTTCAGAAGCCATCTCAGCATATGGATCAAACTTAACATTCGAACTTTCCATCACCATCTTTGATCGTTTGTTATACACACGATATGCAATCGAGTTCTTTGAATAACCAATGAAAATAGCTTCATCTGATTTCGCCTGAAGCTTGTGTCTATCCTCTCTATCATTCAGCACGAAACACCTGCAACCAAATACTCTAAAATGCCCTATGTTAGGTTGTTGTCCCAATAATCAATAAAGATGAGGAGAAATGGATGAAATCAATATAAGATGAACATGAAAGCTTGATGAATTCATTAATGGAGGTATTTGCCCAAAGTAGTAAAGTATGAATCCAACAACAAAACCCTAATCATCTCTTACCTTTTATAGGTAAGAGGAAGAATACAAGATGTTCACAAATGGCCCCCGAGGTTCCAAACCTCAAACAAGGGCATACAAAATAGTAAATGTTTACAACTAACTGAAATTAAACTATGAAAGCTGTTAAAGATAGTGATTTCTGACTCTTCACAATAAAGAGGTCCAACAATCTCCCCCTTTGTGAAGAAGTCAGAAAGGTGGTGGAAGCTCCAGTGCCGGCTCCCACTTGGACATCTGCAGGAACTCCTCCCAATCTCCGATGATCCTCGCTCTCATTTGCATCGCCGCCTCAACGCGTCTGTACATCAATCTTTCCTTGAGCTTCCTCTCTATCAGGTTCATGCCCTCCAGAATCTTTCCCTTCCCGTCTATGATCTTTCGGCCCGGTATCTGATCCGCCAAGAGTCTACTTTGCATCCCGTTGTAGACGTAGAGAAGGGTCCCATCGCAGAATTTGGCAAGTTCGCCAAATCTCATGAATCTGCGTTCCCTCTTCTTCCTCGTCACGTAGAGAACCCCGTGCTCCGGTATCCTGGTTGGCATGTAGGGAAGGTAGGCATCAATACCAGGTACGAGCAGGTTCGGTCTGAGCAGGTTGACCTTCGGCTGATGGCTCTCAATCGCAAGCTGGTAGTCCGTCACCCGCGCAAGTGTGATCGCGTGGCGAACGTACTTCTTCAGTATCTCGGTGCCGTCTCTGTAGTGTTCGGGTCGGAGAATTGGACCCTGGAGGTACTTGATGAGCGTGAGGAGATCTTCCAGATGCACCCGATCCAGATCTGCTTTTGTGAAGGTCCAGTCTTGCAACACACCTCGTGGAGTGCCGGTCCCATACATACGGACGTCGTACTCAAGGAAAATCTGATGGCCATGTCTGTAAGGGCGCATAACAGTTACCTTGATGAAACGACGTCGAATTCTTTGACGTCCGTGGGTGGCCCAGTTGCACATCCTCTGGTGTACGTAAGCGGTCCTTCTTCTCTTTGTCTTGATGTGCGAGATCCCGAAGTAGACCTTTCGGGACCATACGTGCAGCCTTTCCTGCTGGAAGATACGGGAGAAGGACTCCTCAAGGAATGGTCGGAAGATGACGGAATGATTCCAGTTGAGCTGGATGACTGTTGGAGCGGCGGACTCTGGATCTGTCGAGTGGATGGTCCGAGGAGCTTCTGGAGTGGGAAACTCAAATGCCGATAGGAAGCTGTTGTAGTCTGTATCCCGGACGATGTCGTCCCCCCTCTGGAAAATCCTGAGGCTCTGAGCAAGCGACCGAAGAATCTTCCGGGCTTCCTCCGGAATCTGAACATCTGTTAAGTCTTTCGGCGCTGCTTCCGGGGGAACGACGTCAATCTGCGCCGTATCGGTCATCTGAGGGAACTGAACTGTCTCCCCGGCCGGGATCGGCTCATAGTGCCAACTCCCCATGTCAGGAATATCCTCCGTGTCTGAATCAACATAGGGAGCATCGGGGGCAGCAGCTTCTGAAGGAGTACTCGAGGGGGCGGCCGTGGAAGCAGGAGCTGAGGTAGAACCGGAACCGGAGGCAGAGTGGAGGTCGGTGCGAGGCCTTTTGGATGAAGCCTGCACCTCCCCCTCATGAGGACCTGGTGTCGAGTCATCAGGTTCGTCATGCCTCCGTTTGGAAGGCTGAGTCTGAGACCGACACGTGGCCTCCAGTTCCCTGATGCGCTGCTAGAGGATCTCTATCTGGGCTTCCCGATCGCGAAGCTTGGCGGAGAGGCTGTCGTTCTGAGTCGTGTAAGATGAGATAACGTATGCGTGTTCCGCCTCAGTGACATAACCCGGAATCGGAGGTCGGTCGCCCGAAGTCGGAGGGGCAAGTCTGAGAACGTCCTCGGTCTGACGAGGGATCGGTGCAGCGGTTGACGGGGCTGCCTCGGAGTGTTTGCCCTTGATTCGCCGTTTGAGCTCGTAGAGCTCCGCATCCCTGTCTTCTTGAAGCTTTCGTGACGCTTCAAGATCCTCCAATCTTTTTCTCTCCGTCTCGGCCAAGGTTTTCTCCAGAGCCTCGACCCGCGCATCCCTAGCCCGGTTGGCTTCCTCCACCGCAAGTAGTCTGGTTTGGACGACTTTTAGGATGTCGTCCGAATCCGTCGGACCTTGAAGTCCCGTTGGTACTAGGGTGGTTTTAGGGATTCCACTCGAATCCGTCAGGCCTAGAAGCCCCGTTGTTGCGTGAGCATCTTTAGAGACTTTGCTCGAGTCTGTCGGACCTGGTCCCGGTAGTACAACACCCGGTGCCACTTGGGCTCCAGTTGTCGAGAAGAGTCCTACTGAGGTGCTCTTTCGGCCTGACGTCACCGCTGGTATGATGTTCACGGTGTCAGGGCTTCCGGCGGATCCTCGAAGTGCGTCACCCGACGCACCAACTCTCCCCGTTCCGGCGGAGTCCCGTGGGATCTCCGCTTGTGGTACAATAGATCGTGGCCTAATGATAGAAGGGATCGTAAACGTCCCGGGAAGTGGCTCTACGACTCTATGTGCAGCAAGTGAAGTCGAGAGGTGGGGCAGTTCTTCTCTTATCTCAACACCGGCAGACTCCGATTGAGTGGCCGGTGGAAGTTGTGCTTGATCCTCGTGACTGACTGAAACGACCATCTGTTGAGAGATGGTCGAGTGGCTGGGTGGGGTGTGCAAGTGCGCTAGTTGGCTGCTAGCGTCTTGACCAGACACCGTAGGGTGCCCGGTCTCAATGTGGGCTGCCTCTCTGTTGGGTGGACTCTGGGTTTGAGGAACTTCCAGTTCTAACCTATGCGGCTCTTCTTCTTCGCCCGCATCCTGAATCTGAGCGCATGGCTCACCTAGTTGGACCTCTACGTCATCGGTCTCTTTTTCTCTCCTCTCTCTCTCTTCTTCCTCTCTATCTTCCCTTCCCAAGCCGGTAGCAACCTCGGCCTCACCTTCTTCCTCACGACCGACGGTCCGGTCATCTGAAGCAAGATCCTCAGCAAGCACGGGATCTCCGGAGATTCTGTCGTCGTTGAAGGAAGAGGTGGCTTCATCCACATCAATAATCTGGGCCTTTCCGCCCTTTGCTGGTTCTGATATCTGGAACTCCGAGTCGGATCCATAGTCCACCATCTCTGAATCCGTGGCCTCGTCATCGGGCTCACAACGGTCCGAAGGAGTGTGCTCGGGGACTCGTGACCGTCGGAGTCATCGCCGAAGGGATCGCCGGAGGGTTCGCCTCCTTGAGTAGTAACGGCCGCTGCGTGTGGTGGTGAAGGAACGTGTGCTTGTTCTTGTGTGGAAGCTTCCACGTCCTCTCCAGTCGGTTGTTGTTGTGGCGGAGATGGCGATCGGCGCTCTTCCGATGACGAATGAACCGGGGATTGTTGGAGAATCCCGGTGTACTGCTTCACCCGGTAGCCACGCGTGATGTCAAAAGGGGATGTCTCATCGACGTAAGTCTGCGTTCGAGCTCTACGGGTGCGGTTTCGGACCATCATCCGGTATGCCTCGGCTCTCGACATGTGTGGAGTGGCGGACGTGCTGACAACTCTACCCACTTCACCCCTAACGGCCACACTCATCACTCCCGAGCCTTGAGCTCCCCCACTGGAGCTCTGGCCTGCCGTGCCAAAGGCACGGCCCCTAGGAAGAACGGGTCGCGCGTCCGGGGTAGGGCTCCTCGGTTCTGAGGAGTCCGTGGACGCGTCTTCTAATCCTATTGACGCTCGGTATAGTCTAACACTCTCGGCCCTACGGTCCGCCATATCAAGTACATTCTCAGGGATAGGCATTTCTACCTGACCTGGTCGAAGAGTCCTCCGGTTCATCCTGCCGATCTGAATGCTCTCGAAGCGCTGGTGTCCGGATCTACGTCTGACGTCCTGATGGTGATCCATGTGCTCCCGAATGATCAAACTGAAGAACCGCATCCAAGGAATGGATGTGTGACGAGTTCTTGAGGGCCCTTGTCTGACGTCGGTGACCATGTCAGCCCAAAGTTGTTGGGCGAAGTCGATACGCCTCCCGTAGGCGACCGCATGAATGACATGCCAGAACTGAGTGGAAGCACGGTCCACTCCGTGTGTCTTCGATGACAAGGTTCTGTTGAGTATGTTGAAGAAAGAAAACCAGATTGGGGGCAGCATCCCCTGGGTGACTTAGGAGATCCCGTTCGGTCGGTTGTTTGCTGTGAAGGTGACCCCAAGTGCGAGTATCTCGCTGAAAAGCTCGGGGCCGGTGACCAGTGGCTCGAACGGGGCCTCGGGAGTGGCAGCAGGCAGATGGAGGATTCGCCTCAGGTCCTCCACTGTGATAGTGAGCTCAGTGTGGTCAACACGACCAACGATGGTCTGCACTCCATCTCGGGTCTCCACGGTAGATGACCTAAAGAACTGCTGAAGGTAAATCATAGGGATGTCGGCAGTTGCCTGCATCGCATAAGCCAATGGATGCACCCGAAGTATCTCCAGGACCACCTCTTCCTGGGCAGTGAAGTTTGCCAGGTCAACGTACTCGTTGTTCTGGTGGATGGGACGGATGTCAGTTGGATCAATGAGGGCTCGGTCAGCAGCGTTGTTGACCGGGGAAGGAGGAGCAGGAGTGTTCGATTGACGAGCCATTTCTGTCAAGTCACAAAAGGACAAGTTAAGTGTTTTGAAAGATGTTACGTGAAAAAGGCCATACCCTCGACTAGGCGCGAGTCGGAAAACCTCGAAAACCCAAAAATGAGTATTTCGTATTTTCCGAGTCAAAAAACGAGCAAACACACGAGGGGGTGTTTTCCGATTCGGAAAAGGTGATTTTCCGAATCGGAGAACTCAACACTTAGAAAAAATTTTGAGACAAATAAAACACAAGTTTTCCGATTCGGAAAAGGTGAATTTCCGAATCGGATAACTCCCATACTTAGAAAAATAAAGCATGAAGAACAAGAAGGTTTTCCGATTCGGAAAACGTAGTTTTCCGATTCGGAAAACGTAGTTTTCCGATTCGGAAAAGTGTGACTTAGGAAAAAAAATTGACAAGACTTGGTCTCATACGTGATTCGGAAAACCTTGGAAACCCGTAAGGGTAATTCCATGTTTTCCGAATCGGAAAATTTAAGCTTGAAAAAACGAGACACAAGTGGATTCGGAAAACCTGATAATCCGAATCGGATTTATCTGTTTTCCGAATCGGAAAAGACTTATGAGTATTCATCGTATACGAATGCGGAAAACTTGAACATTCAAGTTTTCCGATTCGGAAAACTTGAATGTTCAAGTTTTCTGATTCGGAAAACCGAAGCTGTTCGACTTCCACATAAAAAACCGCTCACTAAACATCGATCTAAGGCTCTAAACTATTAACATGCATCCTAAAACAGTTAAGAACAAGTTTCTAATCAACAAAAGATCGATTTAACGTCCCGAAATCCCATTCCAAGAAGTTTGGGTTTCGAGTAAGTTTTGAAAAGTTTAGGCTTCGATCCAGACCTTAAAACGATAAATTTAGATGTTATAACTATATAAGGATTGATCGTGAACTTACCAGGAATCCGAAAACGTAATCTGATCGACGAACGGAGCAAAAACGAGCGAAATCGAATCGAGCGTGAGAGCGGTTATCGGGTGAGAGTTCAGAGAGAGAAAAAGTGAAAATTTGAAATTTTGTGAAAAGTAAATCTTGAAAATCGGTATTTATATTTTTATCGAAATATACTGTGTTTGGGTTAAAAACACTGTGTTTGGCTCTCCTGATGGCTCTCTTAACCCGACTTTCACTTATTGGCAAAAACCACCCCTGGACTTGAAGTTTCAAGAAACTTACGAACTAGTCCCTGAACTTGTAGTTTTAGAAAGTTTCAAAACGGACCCTGGACTACAAGTTTCACACAAGTGCAAAACGAGTCCCTGAACTTTAAGAATCAGAAAGTGGCAAAGTTAGTCCCCGAACTTGTAAGTTCAAGATATGTACTCTACCGCCCCCTGAACTTTCAAGTTCTCAAAAATTTACAAGTTCAGCGCTCGATTCCCGAGAAAAGAGACTTACCTGGTTCGTCTCAGCTGGGTTTTGTGCGAGTTCTGATCTGAAGTAACCAGAAGTCGTTGTGAGGGTCCACACCTACAAAAGAAAGTAAAAGAATGGTATCCAAGGTGTTGTGGATCCGAGAACGTTAGCAGACACAATAATGAGCAAAACAAGACTTAGTACTCCCCCTCAATTCATGCAATCTCTCAAGAACACCTAAAGGCTCCCCCTACACACTTGCATGCATAAAGTGAACACCCGACTCCCCCTAGACCTCAGGCAGGGAGGTGTAGCATTCCTAATTTACTTAGGAGAAAGAAGTGACGTTTCTCGTCAAACGGCTTCGTGAACAAATCAGCAAGCTGATAGTCACTCTCAACAAAGTAGAGTTCAACATTACCTTTCTCGACGTGGTCTTTGATGAAATGATATCGGATATCGATATGCTTCGTCCGAGAATGTTGAACCGGATTTGCCGTGATCTGAATCGCACTATTGGAGTCGCAATAGATGGGTATCCTTTGCATGGTGTATCCGAAGTCGGCAAGTTGGGTTTTCATCCACAGAACTTGCGAGCAGCAGCAGGCGGCGGCAACATACTCTGCCTCCGCGGTGGATAAGGATATGCAATTCTGCTTCCGGGATGACCAACTCACCAGCTTGTCTCCGAGAAACTGGCATGCACCAGATGTGCTTTTCCTGTTGAGCTTACAACCTGCATGGTCTGAGTCTGTATATGCAATTAGTTCAAAACCAGAATCCTTTGGGTACCAAAGGCCAAAATCCGGTGTGCCCTTCAGATACCTAAGGATTCTTTTGACTGCAGACATGTGTGAATCACGTGGATCACACTGAAAACTAGCGCAGACACCCGTGGAGAAAACAATGTCTGGTCTACTAGCCGTGAGATATAAAAGAGAACCAATGATTGCCCGATAAGCCTTCTGGTCAACCGGTTACCAGAAGTATCTGCATTTAGTTGAAAATTTCTGGGCATTGGTGTTGCCGCAGAGTTTGAACCACCGAAATCAAATCGTTTTAAAAGATCTTGAACATATTTGGCTTGATTTATGAAAATGCCATCAGGGCATTGTCGAACTTGAAGTCCTAAAAAGAACGTCAACTCGCCCATCATGCTCATTTTAAATTGGGATTTCATGGTGTTCTCAAACTCTTGGCACATCTCAGGCTTCGTAGAGGCGAAGATAATATCATCCACGTATATCTGAACCATAATTAAATCTTTACCTGACCTCTTAAGAAACAAAGTGGGATCGATTGTACCTTTCTTGTAGCCAACTCCTAGCAAGTAATCAGTGAGTGTTTCGTACCATGCCCTAGGAGCTTGCTTAAGACCGTAAAGCGCCTTATCCAACACGTACACGTGTTCTGGAAATCTGGGATCGACGAATCCTTCCGGTTGTTCAACGTACACCTCTTCTTGAAGAACTCCGTTCAAGAAGGCACACTTGACGTCCATTTGATACACCGTCATGTTCTTGTGTGCAGCATACGCAAGGAAGATCCGAATTGCCTCAATCCGAGCTACGGGCGCAAACGTCTCATCGTAGTCGATACCCTCTTGCTGGCGATAACCCTTGGCGACCAATCGAGCCTTGTTCCGGATGATGAGATCGTTCTCGTCCTTCTTGTTCCAGAAGATCCACTTCAGGCCGATGATGGATTTTCCCCACGGTCTGGTTACCAGGCGCCAGACTTTGTTTCTCTCGAATTCCGCAAGCTCTTCTTGCATCGCTAAAACCCAATCAGGATCGGAGAGAGCTTGGGAAACATCAGAAGGTTCGAAATCACTAAGGAACCCTCCGAATAGAATCAGGTTTTCGACACTCTTTGCAGATCGCGTTTGTACAGGTTGTGAGGGACTCCCGATGATCTGGGAGGGGGGATGATCTCTTGTCCACTTTCGAGTGTGTGGAAGAGTGACATAAGCTTGTTGGTTGTTGGTGGCGTCGTTCTCATCTTGTACGGCAAAGACCTCTTGCTGGTTTCTACTTGAAGACCCGAATGCCAGATTATTCTGCGGTGATGCCTCCAACCGGGGCTCACGCACTACCTGAGCATAAGTTCTCTGAGCTGAACTGGGTGAAGGTAGTGGAGCTTCTTCTGGGATAGGTGCAAGAACAGGGTGTGGAGTCTGTTCTCGGACGGGTTCCAATGATGCAGAGGATGAGGTTTCATTGGGGGAGACCGCAGATTCCGGTGTCACTGAGTTTGTAGAAGTGCTTGAAGATGGCTCAGTGACGAAGGCATCGGATGTCACTGAAGTAGAGGTTGAGCCAGCATGAGCAGGCACTACAATTGGACCCGTGAGTGTGGGTAGATCATAATCTACGAGGTCTAAGAAGTCTAAAGCAGAGAAGTTAGTGGAAGAATCTGTGCTCGGTGGTGCGGTGAACAGTTCAGGAAAAGAGGCATTTACATTACTCGGACTTGCCACAGAATAAGTTTCGGTTTCGGAAAAATCAACATTTGAGCTTTCCAGGATGGTTCGAGTTCGTTTGTTGAAAACCCTATAAGCCTTAGAGTTATGTGAGTATCCGATGAAGATAGACTCGTCAGACTTGGGTTCAAACTTTCCCAAATCATCCCGGTCGTTTAAAACATAGCATTTACATCCAAAAACTCTAAAGTAATCGATGTTAGGCTTACACTGTTCGACCATCTCGTAGGCGGTTTTACCGGTCCGCTTAACGATCAGGGTCCGATTCTGCGTGTAGCATGCTGTAGATACTGCTTCAGCCCAAAATGATTGAGGAACTCCAGAATGAGCCATCATGGATCTCGCCGCTTCGACCAACGTCCGGTTCTTCCTTTCCACTACCCCATTTTGTTGAAGAGTGCGCACGGCTGAGAAGTTGTGAGAGATTCCCACGTCTTCAAGAAAGGATTGCAACTTTGCATTGCGGAACTCGGTCCCGTTGTCACTTCTCAACTTCTTCACTCGGCGACCCAAGAGAACTTGAATCCGCTTGATGAAGGCAATGATTCGATCGGCAACGTCAGACTTGTCTCGTAGGAATTCAAGCCATGTGAACCTAGAGAACTCATCAACGAGAACTAACATGTATTTCTTTCGGGCTAGGCTCTCGGTTCTGGTAGGTCCACAAAGATCTATATGAATCATGTCAAGGGGACTCTTGCTATTCGTATCCATCCTCGGTGGATGAGAGCTTCTCGTCATCTTTCCTTGTTCGCAAGCGGGACACAGTGTATCCTTGGAAAGGCGAGTCTCCGGTAGTCCCTTGACGAGATTTTTCGAAACCAGCTTGTTCATATCTTTGAAATTCTGATGGCAGAGTCTTCGATGCCATAACCAACTGTCCTCCTTTGAAGCCTTTGCGAGCAGACAGATTGCATTCCGCGGATCAGAAATTGCTTCAAACTGTGGGTGTGTCTGAGGGATTGAACGGAAGACGGTGGAGTAAAGATTGTCATTCCTCCGTGCACTAAGGATGACGTTGTTGTCTTCATCATTCACGTTGCTTCCGTATTGAAATTGTTTCACCCAGTATCCATTGTCGCAGAACTGACTGGAGCTGAACATGTTGTACCCTAACCCCTCGACATACCTTACATTCTTAATGATGTATCTTCCATCCGTAATTTTCCCATAACCCACCATTGGCTTAGGCGTCTTGTCGGCTGTTTTAACGTATCCCTCAAACCTTTCAACGTAGTCGAAAAGGAAGGATCTCTGACCAGTCATGTGTCTCTATGCGCCGGAATCGAAGTACCACACATGACTGACCTGCAAGACAGACTAAGCTTGTTTAGGGACCTATTGCCAAATGGGTTCCTTTGGGTTAGAGACAGATAAATCAGTCGGTGTAGTCCCCTTTTCGGATTTCTCCTTAGGCGGAGGGGACTTCACTGACGAAGAGGATTTTGCTTTCCCTCTTTTTCTTCCCCTTCTCTTTCGGGATTTGACATTAGATTGAGGAGCATAGAAAGAGTTAGGCACACCATAACGCAGGAAATTATCAAACATAAAACACATGTCATTGCGAAAAGTATTAAAGGCATCGTTCAAGTTACGATTACAATTAACAGACATGTTCGAATTCATTCCTACACTAGGTGGAACATAGCCTAAACCCGCACGGCTAGGACTATGTTTCTTAGGGAAAGCTGAAAAAGAGTTGTTACGATCCTTCCTTGGTGGCTTCACATTCGGTCCACCATCTTTCCTCCTCGCATCTGCATGAAAAGCACGGTGTGAGTTAGAGGACGGCTTTGTGGGAATGGAGTTACCACCTTTTCCAGATGACATTTTAGAAAATTTAGGTTTTGTGGAACTGAAAGGTTGATTGGGTTTAAACTGAGAGGTCTCACCCACTTCAAAGGAACTTGAATGAAAGTCAAGACTTTTAATGGGTTTGACTGAGTTACGAGCATCGTTAGACTTTGAATGCTTTTTCTGGAGTCCTTTGGGTGCGTGAGGCTTAACTGACTTTCCCTTGTCAGTACCAACACATTTTTCACCCTTAGGGTTACTTTTCTCAGAAATAGGAGCTCGTGACTCAGTGGGCATCTCAGATTTGACAACAACAGATTTTGGCTTCTTTGGAATAAAGCCTGAAGGATCATCATCCTCATCTAAAAACACCTTCATATCATATTCAATATTTGGATCTTGGACAGTCTTGGGTTTGGCTATCCTATGGTGTGAATTAGGGGGTTCATCATCATCTGAGACTATAGAGTAATGGTCCTCAGTATCTAAGACAGGTTTGGGTTGGGGATTAGCTATCGGATGGTTAGGGATTGGAGCAGTCTTAACATCAACTGAGTCTGAACAGTAACGGTTTTCAAGATTCATAACTTTCCTTTTCAAAATGGAGTTAGACACAAGTTGGTTGTTTAAAGATCGACGATACATTATCCTTTCATCGTGATCAAGTTCTTTTAAAAGTTCAAAATGGATATCTAAGAGAACGTATCGAGTTTGAAGATCCGCAACCTTGATTTGAAAATCAGTAAAAGCCGATGTTGCGGTCTCACACTCTGAAGAAAGCCTAATTCTCTCGGCGTTGGCCTCGAGCAAGCCTTTTTCCAGAGTGCGTACCAATGTGTCTTTCTCCGAAACAATAACTTTCAGATTCAAGATCTGATGTTGACATGCATCCAAATCCATGGCTTTTAACCTAAGAGCAAACACTTCCTTTTCTAGCCTGTCTAGGTCGGGACACTTAGTTGCGGAAGTATCCTCGGGTGGGATAACTAAGGTCTCCTCTGAAAATTCCATCTCCCTAGAATCATAGCTTGAGTTCAGGTCATTATAGTTGATGGGAGGCATTGCTACTCTAGGGGTTCTGGCCTTAATGCCTTCCCATGTAGGAGCGGAGTTGGTAGGATCATTGGCCGGAACAAAGATTGGTCTATTAGGAGGAGGGCTAGTGGGTGGACTGCTAGAGGAACTGTTCGTTGGACTGGTTGTTCTGGTTATGGTCTCACCGTTTATTACCTCAGTGTATGTGACAGTCTGCCTAACGAATTCCTCGGTCACATGTCCTCCTACTATGGCTGGTTTGGGTTTGGAGGCTGTCATGTCCTCAAAATTGTATAGATGAGAGGGTGCTTTATCTAAAACATGGTTCTCGGATAGACCTAGGCCGGGTTTGGCTTTATAAAAAGGATTCTTTTTGGCATGCTGAGTGAGGATACTTAAAGTCTGTTCAGATTGTCCTCTTTTGAAATTGTTGTCCTCAAGCTCTTGGATTTTTGAAAACAACCGAGTTCTTTCTTCCGAAAGTAACTGGAATTTAATGTTGAGCTCCCCATGATTACTGTTAAGTTCCTCATGGGCTTTTTGAAGACAACTAAGTTTGTTTGCTAAATTGGACTCTCTAATCCCAGACTCAAGTGTTTCACGATTATAGACTATGGTCAAATCCTCGAGAGAGTCTTTGTAAATTGCACTGTCGATTCTAAATTTCGTGACGAGAGTCCTCTCCGATTGGAGACATCTCTCTAATTCACAAATTTTAGACTCCAACATTGCCACAGTATCAGTTATATCTGGAATAGAGGATACCTCAGACGGATCAATATCTTGATAAGTGCTTGGTCCAACGACTTCTGATCCCTCGAAGTCAGCCATCAAGCAAAGACCCTTTACCAAATGATCCTCCTCGTCTGAGCTCTCCTCTTCACAAACCCAGTTCTCTTCATCTACCAGCAAAGCAACCCCTTTTTCTTTCTTCCTCATCAGTGAGGCCTTCCTCTCAAAGTACGCGGCATCCTTGTACTTGACGGAGCAATCTCTAGCGTAGTGTCCCAACTTACCACACTTGTAGCAAGTGGTGGTGGGACTTGCGGTTTGTTGAGGAGCGGGGTTCTGGGTTATGGGACCTTGGGGATGATTCGACCGTTGAATTCCTTGATCAGTTTGAATCTGTTGATTTTCCCTCTTAACTTGCCTGGAACTGTTTCCCCTGGAATCACCTCCGTTGAAGTTGCTTTTCCCGTGATCCATTCTCTCATCTTGCCTTCGATCACCTCTATTTTGCTCATACCCATGGCCTGGTCCTTGATCTAGCCTTCCACTCTCATGTCTTCCTCCATACCCAATCTCATATCCCTGACGATCGATATACCCAGATTCAGGAGTATATTGCCTCATGCTGTTTCGGTAGTTGATGTCTGAGACTTGACCTCTCCAATCTCCTTGACTACCTTGACCTCCTTGATAGTCAAGGTACGTGTTGTCTCTTCTGGGCTGATCTCTGTATCTGCCTTGATCTTCTCTGAATCTCCCTTGGTTGTTGCGATAGCCTCCTTGATCGTATGCCTGGATCCCCCCTTGCTGATAGCTTCCTCTCCCTTGATTTCCGTACTGACCTCTATCCGGCTGGTAATGACCTCCTCTACCTTGCCCCATTCTTCCTCCATTGGGAAATCCGGATCCTCGTGATCGGTTGTATCCACGATTTGCGTTTAGTCGTTGTACATTGTGTGAGATGAGGGCAAGGGACTCATTCACATGGAAGAGTTCTTCATCTGAGATGGAAATAATCACTGGTTCATCGGGATGTTGTACGCTTGTTCCATAGTTCGGGTTGAACTCTTGATTGTATTCCTCTTGATAGTACTGGGGAGAAACATTGTTGTTGTTGGGATTTTGTGGGATCCTCGTATCAAACTGACACGAGAAAAACTGTGATCTCAAACCTAACTGGATTGAGATACACGACAAAAACCACATGAAACAAACTGTTTCAAAAGGTTTAACAATCAAACCTAACTGGTTTGATTAAGCGGAAGCAATAACGATTAAAATCCCGAAAACATCACAGATCTTATTTGTTTATCTTATTACAGTTAATATGTAGGTTTAGGGTTATTACCTGAATTGCTTGAGATAGATCCACCCGTAAACGACCAAACGGAATTCCCTCTAGCTGGATCTAACCCCGGAACGCTTCACGAACAAACGGTACGCGAAGAACACGATCAATCAAAACCGAAACCGGATCTGGTTTCTTGCTTGGTGAGATCGACGAAGAGAGAGAGAGAGAGAGAAGAGAGAAAGGTTTCTTGGTTGATTGAATTAGTTCAATGAAAATCTGATAGCCTTACCCATCTATTTATATGAAAACTTCCATATAGCTTTATTCTTTCTTTCTCTCTAAGAAAGAATAATTTCCATAATTATCTTATTCTTCCTTTCTTTCCAAGAAAGAATATTTACCAATTATTATATTTCCACATAATAATTACTAGATAATTATAAACCAATTAATTAACCCTTTTATATATTTATTTAACTAATAAATATATAACTGTAATTAATTATTAGAAACCTTTTACTTTGGGGTTTATACAGAAAACACCCAACAGTTTTATAATTCGCTATTATAAAACTAAACTCTCCAAACTGGGGTTATTATACTATCCGAATTATAGGTCCTCACAGGTGTGACCCTCAAGTGACTTATAACGTTGGATGTGCGATCAAACGGTTTTGTCAACTTATGCACATAATGCCAACAGACTCCCACTTGTGCAAGTTGGCAATACCAGATTGATGACACGGACCTAAGGAGGCCCCTAGACAGGCACTTAGGCTAACCAGGTTATAAGCACCCTTATACCCAGGTAGGTGATAAAACGTTCCTAAAAAGGAAACAACATTTATAAACAAACTATCCACAAATCGGGTATAAACTAGGCTTTTCCTTTTGCATCACGATATTTCAATTTTGAGTATGAGCATGGATACAGTCAACTCTGAATACTCAAAGATTATGTTTCTCGACTATCCGACCTCTACTGATTGGTAAACGACAAAGAACAAATCAGTTCGTTTGGGCATGGCCATGCACTTCATCAGTCTTTTCAGTCAGTCAAGGGGCCCAGGAAATATCTCTCTTCGAAGAAGAGGTGCAAATCCCATCTTGCATATCTGCATTTGTCACCACGGCTTCCGCTGAATCTAGTTACGCCCCGTATGACCACCCTGTTACGGCGTGATGTTAGAACGTACTAAGTATCCAACAGTCCTCGTAATGCCAAACCAAATACCTCAGGTGCTAAGGACAACCTCTGGGAGTCTTACTCATGACTAAATCCATGGAGTAATCTCAACCGGCGGATCACCTCCGATATTCGCTGCTCTATCGAATATCCGTGTAGTTTTTGGTCTACTTGTAGCTGTTATTGAACGACTGATCATAACCACCCAAAAACTCCACGATGACTTTATAGCCCTACCAAGGTTCCCACCTTGATAAGTTGTCACGGATAATTTCAAATAAAAACTGAAACTAGTTTTTATTCCCGGATCAAAACATGCTAAGTGTAAAAGAAACAAAGAAACTAATTTCGTTTAGTCCTCCATATTCCACTCTGTAATAAGAACGAAATTAATAGCATTTCTAAGTTACTTTTATGGTGTCTACTCAACGTATACTAAATACTGATTTAAACGAAGTATCACCCTTCTTCAGTTTAAACCCTTTGATTAGCGTTTACCATACTAATCAAAGAAATAACCAAAATAGTACAAGCTTAGTATCTTCTGATACTTTCCACTTGACTATGCTAATTTTGTTTTTGCAAACACCCTTAAAACAAAATTAGACTTTCACCATATTTCCTGAACCTGGAGATACTGGAAAAACTCCTGGTTTCCTTGAATATGAAACATCAAACTGCAACTTCCCTTAGTTGCTGTGTAGATACATGATTTCGACCTGAAATCCAACAAAATTTCCATTTACCAAGTCTGGTAAATCCAGGAAATTTACTCTAGTGTTTTATAACACTTTGGAGTCAAAAAGATATTTGATATCTTTAATTAAACATTCCAACACACTTTAATTATTGATTATCTTAAAGTCAATTATGACTTTGTACTGATTCTATCCTTTTTAGCTAAAAGGTAGATTTTATATCTTATGAATTTATATCCTAACTGGATTATAATTCCGAGATATATTGAATCAATAATTAGCACATACAGACATATATACTTATATATATCTTTTATTCTTTATCACGGAACTGGATATAGAATAAACTGGGCTCCCACTAACCTATATGAAAACTGACCATTACTTAAAATTAACTATTGACTTTAGTCAAAACTTGACTTCCTAGTCAATTCTATTTCAAGTAATACTAGAATTTAACATTTACAAAACTTAACTGGATTTTATCAAATCCCAATTCCAAAACTTGGAATTTCCTAGTTTTATAAATACTGATGTTGTCAACGTCATCTGAGACAACATCCTAAATTCTCTCTAAAACATGTGAGTAATATTTTATAATCCTTTTACTCATGTATGTTTTATTCTCAAAAACACATTCCTAAAATAATAGTACTTCGTGTGTTTTTTGACAGTTTTCATATAACTATTACTTCAAATCAACTAATGAAGTAATTCTGTTAGTGTGAAACATGACATCTAGGATCTACTTATTTGAATCAAGTCAATCTCGACTTTAAACAGATTCAACAACATCATCATCCACAAGATATTAAATCAAGACAATAAGTTTAAAACCAATTTTAATAAACCATAAATATTCAAAAGATCACAACCATTCAAAATTGTTTTAAAACCACAAACATAAATTTAAAATTGTCTTGATAAATATCTAATGATAAACTAGCACGTAGGTCCTCGCAATCTTGGGCTCCTCACTTCTGACCACCTGCAATTAGAATATTTGCACTAGGTGTCAACATACTTGTAAACTAACAAGTGAAAGTGATAAACTAAAGCAATCACAAATACCTGAGGCGTTATTGCCTTCTTTGTGACGCTTTGGACAGTTTCGCCTCCAATGACCAAGTTCATGGCATATGAAACACCTATTCTCGGTCTTGGCTTTGTTAGGCTTCACTTTCTTGCCCTTGCCCTTGCGTTCGTCATCGACCTTGGTCACACTCTGGCTTGCCTGAGACTGGCTCTTGCCCTTACTGGTGTTTCCATGCCCACGCTTTCTCTTCGCTCTACCATCTCCGACCATGAGCACATCCTTGGTCTTGGTCCCGGTCCCCATACTCAACTCAGCAGTTTTCAACATGGAATGCAACTCTGCAATTGTCTTTTCCATGTTATTCATATTATAGTTAATTACAAACTGCTTATAATCCTCAGTCATTGAGTTGAGTATCGTATCCGTTGCTAACTGCAACGGAACTGGGTGACCAAGCCTCTCTAGGTGATCAATATGCTTCTTCATTTTCATGACGTGATCACTGACCGAGGTCCCCTTGGCCATCTTGCACGCGTTCAGTGCCCGAGTGGCATCATAACGCTCTGTGCGTGCTTGCGTCTGAAACATGTCCCTCAACTGGCGGATCATGTCATAGGCATTGGTGTTCATGAGCCCTGTTTGCAGATCTGGGCTCATAGTCGCAAGCATGAGACAGCCAACATCCAGCAAATCATCAGAATGCTTTCTATAAGCATTTCTTACATTGGCAGTAGCATTTGCTGGAGGGGCCTCACTTAGAGGCTCTTCAAGGACGTACCACTTCCTCTCGTGCCTGAGCACAATCATCAGATTGCGCTCCCAGTCGAGAAAGTTAGCTCCAGTGAGCTTGTCCTTTTCAAGAATGGAGCGAAGAGACAGGTTATTAGTGTTGGTTACAGTGTTTGTCATCTACACATTTAAAACATTTGGCTTTAGTAACTGTGAATAGACTCCCAACAAATATCAATAAACCCTTAAATGATAAATATTGGGCTAGGATCCTTATTTCATACGTCCTGATGTACGGCTTGCTCACGTCACACCAGGCCCGTACTATTTCGGTAGGTAAGGACTTATACCAATCACATCTAACTGACATGACTCCTAGATCTTTTCGGGACATCGGATAAAACCGTACATGTTTTAGTCCCTCAGTGCATTTTGGCCCGATACGACACGGTGAATTGTTACAAAACCAAAATAGATCGCACCATTTGGGACTGGTGTACTTACCCCTTTCAGCTTGGGGTTTGAACGCGGACGCCCAAGGCTTGTTCACTTCCAACGTCCGCGTACCTTACGCCGTTAGGTGTCCCAAGTGGGTTGCACTACCGATCTATGATTTTCGGGGTTTTTAACTAAGTTTTGAGAAACCTTTTATTTTCCAGTATTTTTAGAAAACTTTGCAATTTTAAAACTGACTATTTTAAAAAGGGCAACCAATGTTTAAAACTAACTGTTTATTAAACATACACGCTATTTAAAACTAACTGTTTTAAAAGCACCTGCTAATTAAAACTAACTGTTTTAATAGCATGACTGCTAACCAAAAACTAACTGTTTTTGAAAGCCCTCTTGCTGACCAAAACTAACTGTTTTGTCAACATGCCTTTATAAGAAAAACAATCTTATAAACCTAAGGTTTTAAAATAAAATCTACCGTTTAAAAAGGTTTGGAAAAACTGGCAATTTTAATTTTTAAAACCTAACAGATTTCATGATTGTAAAGTTTTAAAACTCTCTCTAAATTTTAAAACGTTTGATAAAAAAAAACATGCAATAATTATCAACCAATCATGAGCAGGTAGTTAAACACATCTACGCAGTTTAAAGATTAACAACTACGCATTTAAAACATCTAATTACAGATTTGCCAATTAAATGACCTATTATAAATTTTCTCGCGTAGCTCCCACTGGCCTTGGCATGTCTGATGGGACTCCGGGAAAAAGAAAATATTGAAAAATATCCTAAGGTCATTTTCATTATGAAGGGGTTGCAAGTAGCATACATGCCTTAATGTACTAAGTCGGCAATTACTGTAATAGATACAACCAATATACACAACAGGTATAATTCATGCAATCATATAAAGCATTTAAGTAAGCAGAGAACAATCCTAGATCCGTTAAAGATTATCTCGTTTGGTTTATCGTAAAACATGGTTTTAACTGATTTATAAAACAAACTGTTTTACAAATCAAAACTAATATTTTAATCTGAAATCGGTTTTACTATAAATTTATTATATAAAACCAATTTTCTAAAATATTTGTTTTTTATCCAAAACATATCAAACCGGACATTCCGAACCAACTGTTCGAAATTATAGACACTGGCCTAAAAACTGTACCGTGGTTTGACCAACTGGTCAAACATGACACCTGGCCCATTTGACCAAAACTGAGTCAAATACTGGGTTTGATAAACACATGTTTAATAAAATTCATTAAACAATTTTATAAGATAAACTTATAAAATTAATTCGGATAAAAGCCAAAAACCATTTAAACCCTTTTGGGCCTCAAACTGGGTCCAAATTTCTGGTTCTTGGGCCTTGTATAGGTTAGGCCCAACAAAACGAAAAATCCAAAAAACACGATCTCGTGATCGATTGATGTCTCGTCGTCGATCACGTAATCACCGCCTTTGGTGATGGTAACAACAAACGGTTGCTACCGTGATCATTGCTACACCACGCGCCCGCGACGACGGTTGCAAAACAAACACCGCCACCGTTGCCACCAAGTGGCCGGCGGCTATTGAAACAAGTCACCAACCGCCGCCGCCATCGCCTTCCGACGACAGCAGCAGCCACGCTACCATCGCCGGTGACGTTCGGCAATTCGATCGGCCTTGGCCGATTTCCACGTCCGGCGACGATGACGCCAAAGCGCCACCGCCGCTACGATGCCACCGTCGCGCCGCTGCCGCTATCGCTTGCGGCAGTCGACTTGTGGCCCACAACAATAAACCACCGCCATCGCCGGCGGTCAATTACAGACCTACCGCCACCGTCTAGCGACAGCAGCGGCACCACCGCTTGGTGGCTTCGGCCTGTCTAGCGACGACGACAACTATTCGCCCCCGCCGCCGTTTCCTTCGATTAGCAACAACCAATCGCTGCCACTACCGTTCTTGGTGGCCAGACGATTTCAAAAAACCTACTACCGCCGCCGCCTTGGCGTGGCCGTAAGGCAGCCGGCGGCCTGGCGGGTGGTCCGCGGTGTTCGCGCCGCTGCTGCTATTTCGATCGGGAACCGCCAGCCACCACCTAACTGGTGGTTCGGCTTTGGCGTCGGTCTAGCCTAGCCGCGGCTCAGCCGTGGTTCGGCCACCGATTACGGCCACCGCCGCCGATTACAGCCGCCACCGTTCTGGTGGTGCGGCTTCGGCGATCCGGGTGGCGGTTCGGTCGGCTTTGGCCGCCGCTCCGCCACCGATCTCGTTACCGTGTGTGATTTCGTGTTTTTAGTTTTAATGAGATATACGATAAACGAAAACCGATAAAATTAAATTTTTACACACAACTGATAAAGATTAAATCTTTATCTAACTGATAAAGATTAAACCTTTACCTAACTGATAAAGTTTTAGTTTTTATAGAAAAACTGATAATTATCCAAAATCTTTACCAAACTGATAAAGATAATCAAATCTTTACTAAACTGATAAAGATTAAACCAAATAAAATCAAATCTTTACCAAACTGATAAAGATTATGTTTTATTCAAAACTGATAATTATTAAACTGATTAAATCCTTACCAAACTGATAAAGATTAAATCCAAACTTTATTCACAAGAAACAATTTTTAACGGATCTAATAACAAATAAATAAAATAAACAATTAAACCTGTGGCTCTGATACCACTGTTGGGATTTTGTGGGATCCTCGTATCAAACTGACACGAGAAAAACTGTGATCTCAAACCTAACTGGATTGAGATACACGACAAAAACCACATGAAACAAACTGTTTCAAAAGGTTTAACAATCAAACCTAACTGGTTTGATTAAGCGGAAGCAATAACGATTAAAATCCCGAAAACATCACAGATCTTATTTGTTTATCTTATTACAGTTAATATGTAGGTTTAGGGTTATTACCTGAATTGCTTGAGATAGATCCACCCGTAAACGACCAAACGGAATTCCCTCTAGCTGGATCTAACCCCGGAACGCTTCACGAACAAACGGTACGCGAAGAACACGATCAATCAAAACCGAAACCGGATCTGGTTTCTTGCTTGGTGAGATCGACGAAGAGAGAGAGAGAGAGAAGAGAGAAAGGTTTCTTGGTTGATTGAATTAGTTCAATGAAAATCTGATAGCCTTACCCATCTATTTATATGAAAACTTCCATATAGCTTTATTCTTTCTTTCTCTCTAAGAAAGAATAATTTCCATAATTATCTTATTCTTCCTTTCTTTCCAAGAAAGAATATTTACCAATTATTATATTTCCACATAATAATTACTAGATAATTATAAACCAATTAATTAACCCTTTTATATATTTATTTAACTAATAAATATATAACTGTAATTAATTATTAGAAACCTTTTACTTTGGGGTTTATACAGAAAACACCCAACAGTTTTATAATTCGCTATTATAAAACTAAACTCTCCAAACTGGGGTTATTATACTATCCGAATTATAGGTCCTCACAGGTGTGACCCTCAAGTGACTTATAACGTTGGATGTGCGATCAAACGGTTTGTCAACTTATGCACATAATGCCAACAGTTGTATGGCATTGGTTGGACAGGTGTAGGGCTTGGTCCTCCGAAGGGCACGGCCGACAGTGCCAGAGGATCGACTGCTTTCTTGGTGCGTCCACCGGTGATGAATTCTTCGTGTTGAACCATCATGCTGAATAAGTCATGCAGACCCATGGCTCCCAGATTCCGGCTTAACTGAATGTTGATTGCCATATTTTGCCATTCCTGAGTGAGATTCTTCAAGAACTTAACGTTCACTTCGTACTTTGATTTCTCAACCCCGAGCCGTCTCAAGTCGTTGACGAAGGCATTCAGTCTTTGATAAGACTCAGTGAGGGATTCGTTTTCCCTAGCCTTGAAGCCTTCGTAGGCATTGAGCGCGCTTTCCTTCTGACTCTCCAGAGCAGTATCACCTCCTTGCATTTGTTGTTCGATTTCCAACCAAACGTCTCGTGCGTTGGTCAGACTGTCCACTCTCGCATACATATCGTTTGGGAGAGCCATGATCAAGAGGGTAAGAGCGCGCTTGTCGATGAGGTGTCGGGCTCTCTGTTCTGGGTTGAACATCTCGACAGGCTTCTCAACCACGTAAGCTGGTAGTTCGGGACATGTATCGGTTCTGGGAACTGCTGCGACGGTGACGGTCGGTCTGATAGGCCCTTCACGGATGGACTTCATAAGATTCTCATCCAGCAGATCTAGGAAGTGGATCATTCTGCGTTTCCACTGTTGGTACTCGCCCATCACCAGGACGGGAGGGCGAGATTCGGATCCAATGCCGATGATTTCCTTCGACATTTCTCTCTTACTGACAGACCTCCTTATGTGACTCACTTGGCTTAAAATGAAAAAGGTTTTCAAAAACAGATATTTTGAGCGCCTCGGGACACAGATAGCTTCGAGATTTAAAAGGTTTTGAAAAGCAGTGTTGATCCAGCTCTCCTAAGACCTGATGAAATGATAATGATCCTGATTCTTTACTTAGTGAATAGGTTTTACTTCTGTTATAGCTTGAGGAATTATCACTGAGTCTGTTCAGTGTTATTCCATGTTACTTATGCTGTAACTTAACTTTATAGATCAGGATCAGGATCAGGAGACTAACGAGTCTGTTCTGCAGTCTACTGATCCTGTCCACTGAAGTGAAGACCTCCTCCTGAAGACATTAAGATCATACAAAAAGAACCATCAGCGACGTCGAAGAAATAGCTGATGACAGGAACAGCATGCTCGTGATCTGAAGACGGAACTCAGTGATAGCAGTCTGTTCACTATCGTATGACATCCTGAAGATTCATCAGGATACACGTGACCCTGAACGTCCCCTGTTTCAGGACTCTAGTCACTGATCAGTATCCTGATCCTGAAGGAATTAGAACAATGTCTTAGTCTAATGCACAAAAGGATTACACGCCTTTTCTGACAATAGTACATAAGGGCAGTTACTTTACTGTTCCCTCCGTACTTATCAGACCATAAGGCAACTGTTTACAAACATCCTCTTTTGCACACCATGCAAAGAGTATTTGTTTATAGTAAATAGTACAACAGACCATTCACATTGTGACACGTCACAATAGTAGGTCTGCATGCATTAAATGCATGGAGTATAAATAGGACGTGAAGAGATGTTCTCCATACTTCTTCTTCATCCTAATTCTACTCAAGTCCTTTCTCTCTTATCCCCTCTATCTTCTTTCTTTATTCTCTTCTCACTTAGTGCATAGTGAAAGAACTTAGATTGTTTAGTTTAGACTAATTGTCTTTTCTATTTCCGCAACAATCTGTAAATTCATATTGTTTATAAAACAAGAATTTAAAAGTGAGTAATTTGTGTGATTATATTCAACCCCCCCCCTTCTATAATCCCAAACACTATCCTTACTTGAAGGTCACCTACTTGGGACCAACAAGTGGTATCAGAGCAGTTACAAGCTCTCATTTTCTTCTCTAGAAAAATCTTGTGATCCTCTCTCTTTTTATTCTATGGCTCTTCAAGCTAAGGATAACTACTTTGATACCGGCTCTGCTGGAAAGCCTCCTCGGTTTAACAAAGACAACTTCTCTCTTTGGAAAACCAGGATGGAACTTTTCCTCTCTGGTTCTGATCCCCAGATTCCTTATTTTCTGGAAAACGGACCACATGTGCCTACACAAACCGTCCACCCCATTGCTGCTGCTGCTGGTCAACCTGCTGTTCCTGAAAGACAGCTGGTAAAGCCCGTAACTGACTGGAATGATGAAGATAGACGCCTGGTCAACATTGACACCAAGGCTAGGTCTCTCATTGCCATGTCTCTCCCTGATGACGTCTTTCATTCTGTCTGTCACCTTCGCTCTGCTAAGGAAATATGGGACACTCTCTGTGTTCAATATGAAGGTACCGCCGTACTAATGGAATCAAGAAAGATTTTCTTGGTTCGTCAGTACGAAAGCTTTATTCATCAGAAGGATGAAACTCTCTCCCAGCTACATCAGAGATTCAACTGTCTTCTGATTGATCTGAAGACCATCGGTACTACCTACTCTAACTCTGAGGTGGTTACCAAGTTCATGGAAGCTCTTCCTGAACATTGGGAAATCTACACCTCCTGCTTAACTATGTCAAAGGACATAAAGACACTCACTCTAAGTGAGCTGTACGGTATTCTTCTGAACCGTGAACAACAGAAGAAACTGAAAAAGAATCTCATAAGAGATTCTAAAGAATCCAAAAGCACATCTGTTGCGTTGGTTTCTGATTCAGTTCCTCCTGTTGCTGCTTCTTCTTCTTCAGTAACTATTACTGAATTAGAATCTTCTGACTCTGACATGTCAGAAGATCCTGAATTCAATGAATCTCTTGCTCTTTTAACTAGATCCTTCAAAAAGTTTGCCAAAAAGGGAAACTTCCATAAAAAGAAACATCTTTCTATTACTGACAAGCCTAAGTCAGATCCTGTTGACAAGGCTACTGCTATCTGCTACAACTGTCAGGGCAAAGGACACTTTGCTAATGATTGCAGGTACAGAAAAAGTCAGTTTGCTCCCTCCTCTGCAAAATCTTCTTCCAAGAACCCCAAATACCAACGCCTGAAGGAAAAGTACAAAAAGATGAAAACTCAGCGTAAAGGCAAAGGTTTAATCGCAGAAGACTGCGATTGGGATGATGTCTCCTCTGATGACTCGTCTGATGAGGAAGATACTCAAGTGGCACTCATGGCCATTATTGAGGAACCTACCTTAGCTCTCATGGCTAAGATAGAAGAGGTTCCTGAAGAGATTTCTCCTCAGGATCCTGAAGCTTCTTCTTCCACAACTCCTGAAGCTTCCACCTCTGCGACTGATTCTTCCAGTCAGGTACCTATTCCTCTCATCCCTCTTGAAAGCTTAACACAGTTAGACCTGGTCACTCTTGACCTTTACAAAGCCCTAAATGGTAAAACATCTGCTGAAAAAATGAATATTGACCTTAGAGGACAACTCAAAGAATGTCAAGAAAAATTAAAACAGCTTACCATTGTAGAAGAAAATTATAAGGATCAGGTCACTGTAAACAAAACTCTTTGTATTGAAAGAGAAATGGCTCTTGCTGCCAAAGAGAAGGCCCTTGCCCAATTAAATGCTGAAAAAGTCACCATCAAAGGATGGAGTGACGCCTCTGAAAAAGTTGATGAAATATTAGCTTCAGGGAGGCCTGATAAAAGCAAGAGAGGTCTTGGATTCTTTCGTGGTTACAAGAAAGAAGAAACTAAGTCTGATAGTTCCATGCTCAAATTTGGAAAATTTGTTTCTTCTATTCCTCTTCCTAATGCCTCTGAAAACACCCCTTCTTCTTCTTCTTCTAACACTCACCCTGAAGGTGCTCCTAAGAGCAAAAAGAATACAGTTAAGGATAAATCCAAAACTGAAACACCTTCAAAGACCAAGGGTCCTAAACCCAAGAACAAAGTTCTGGGTGGTGGTCCTTCAGTCTCTGGAACTAAGTCTCTTTCTCAGAGTCCTGCTCCTAGACTGAAGATTGACCTGAAGCAAAAGACACAGGAGAAGAAACCAATTCCTCCAATGTCCAATGCTAAAGGCATACTTGGTGCAGGTCCTGCTCACCTAAAGTTCAAGAACTTTCTGGACCACACTAAACGCTTTCAATATCGCAAATGCTATCACTGTGGATTAAATGACCATATTGCGAGTAAGTGTCCTGATGCTACCAAAGCTGAAAAATCAGCTAAGGTAAAGAAGATTCCCAAGACTGAGAAATCAGTCAAAGGAAAGAAGGTTGTCAAGACTGTTCCCTCAGTCAAGACTCCAGCCTCCTGTACTGATACTTCAGTAAAGGCTGACACTGATTCAACCAGTCCTACTGATACTTCTGGATCCATAGTTCTATGGGTACCAAAGAAAACTTAAACTCTGTATTTTACAGGATAAGGGCATCTGGTACTTGGACAGTGGATGCTCTCGACACATGACTGGTTCTAAATCTGTCCTCACTAACTACCGTGAAGAAAGAGGTCCTGCTGTGACCTTTGGCGGAAACGGTAGAGGCCAAACCCGAGGGTACGGCACTCTGACCAACGGAGTAACTACTTTCAAAAGAGTTGCTTATGTTGAAGGCCTGATGCATAATCTTCTGAGCATCAGTCAACTGTGTGATAAGAATCACAAAGTTTCTTTCTCTAAGAAAAAGTGCAAAGTCAAGAACAGGAAAAAGGAAGTCATTCTCAATGGTGTTAGACATGCAGATATCTACATCATCAATATGAATACTTCCACTGATAACTTCTGTTTCGTATCACGTGCTTCCACTGATATGAATTGGCTCTGGCACAAGCGTCTCTCTCATCTCAACTTCAAGACGCTGAATCAACTCTGCATCAACAACCTGGTCATTGGTCTTCCTGACTATCGCTACACAAAGGAATCTCTTTGTTCAGCATGTGAGAAAGGAAAACAGACCAGGGCTAGCTTCAAGTCCAAGCAGATTTCCTCCATCAGCTCTCCTCTACAACTTCTCCACATGGATCTCTTTGGACCTGTTAATGTCCAATCCATTGGTGGAAAGAAATATACTCTGGTGATCGTAGATGAATATTCCAGATATACTTGGGTTTTCTTCCTACGTGCCAAGAGTGATGCTCCTGAAGAAATCATCCTGTTCGTCAGGAAGATGGAAAAACTCAACAACCTTACTGTTCGTTCAATAAGAAGTGACCATGGGACTGAGTTCAAAAACAGTACCCTGGAATCTTTCTTTGAACAGAAAGGTATCTCTCAAAACTTCTCCTCTGTGAGAACTCCTCAGCAAAATGGTGTTGCTGAAAGACGAAACAGGACGCTGATTGAAGCTGCTAGATCTATGCTGAGTGAAGCCAACCTTGCCACTCAGTTCTGGGCTGAAGCTGTAAATACTGCTTGTTACACTCAGAACAGATCTCTGATTGTCAAGCGTTTCAGAAGAACAGCTTACGAACTCTTTCGTAACAGGAAACCATCAATCAAACATCTCCATATCTTTGGTTGTGTCTGCTACATCCTGAACAACAAAGATCTTCTTGGAAAGTTTGATTCCAAATCTGATGATGGAATTTTCCTCGGATATTCATCCATTTCTAAAACTTACCGTGTGTTCAACAAACGAAGACAAACAATTGAGGAAACGATTCATGTCAAGTTTGATGAATCGGGTCCTACCTTTCCTCACCCAAATGATAATACTGAAATCAATCAGTGGGCTGACTCTTTCTTTCAAGTCCCTGAACCTCCTATTGCTGATCCTTCTCCTCAAGACCTTCCTGATGGTTTTGAAGAAAATCCAATACCACCTTCTGATACAACCACTCCACCTCTAATAAATGCCACCCCTCTCTCTCAAATCACACCACCTGAACCTGATCAACCTACTAACAGTGAAGACTTCTCTCAAACCACTGTTAGTGAACCCTCTCCTACAAATCTTCTTCCTGATCCATCATCCAATGAAGCATCTACTTCAGGACAGGTGTATCAACCACCTGCTCTCCGATGGACCAAAGATCATCCCATTGATCAAGTTCTTGGAAACCCTTCTTCTGGTGTGAAAACCAGACGTCAAGCTGGTAACGTCTGTCTTTATGTAAATTTTATCTCTGAAAATGAACCTAAAGAAATAGATGATGCTTTGCGTGATCCTGCCTGGGTCTCAGCCATGCAGGAAGAGCTAGCAGAGTTCATCAGAAACAATGTCTGGCTTCTCGTCCCTAGGCCTCGAAAACGTACAATCATTGGTTCCAAGTGGATTTTTCGAAATAAACTTGATGAGATTGGTACTATCATTCGAAACAAGGCTCGCCTTGTGGCTCAGGGATACAGGCAGGAAGAGGGCATTGATTACGATGAAACTTTTGCTCCTGTTGCTAGGCTCGAAGCAATTCGACTCTTCCTAGCTTTTGCAGCACATATGAACTTCAAAGTTTATCAGATGGACATTAAAAATGCCTTTCTGAATGGAAAACTTAATGAAGAGGTCTATGTGGCTCAGCCTCCTGGCTTTGTAGATCCTAAGTTCCCTGATCACGTCTACAAGTTAAACAAGGCTCTCTATGGGTTAAAACAGGCTCCTCGTGCCTGGTATGATACCCTCTCAACCTTTCTTCTCTCTAAAGGTTTTGTTCGTGGAAAGATTGATAGCACCTTATTTCTGAAGAAATATCCTAAGCATATCCTTCTTGTCCAGATTTATGTCGATGACATTATCTTTGGATCCACCAATCCTAAACTCTGCGAAAAGTTTGAGTTGCTCATGAAATCTGAATATAAAATGTCTATGATGGGCGAACTAACATTCTTTTTAGGACTTCAGATCAAGCAATCTGAAAAGGGAATTTTCATCAATCAAGGTAAATATGTACATGAGATGCTGAAGAAATTTGATCTCACATCCTGTACACCGATGAAGACTCCAATGGCTCCTCCTCTGTCTCTTGACAAGGATTCCAAAGGGAAACCTGTTGATGTGACTCTCTATAGAGGAATGATTGGCTCACTGCTGTATCTTACAGCGAGTCGTCCTGATATCATGTATTCTACATGTCTCTGTGCTCGTTATCAGGCTGAACCCAAAGAATCCCATCTGACCGCTGTAAAGCGGATCTTCAGATACCTGAAGGGAACTCCTAACATGGGTCTTTGGTACTCCAAGGACTCAGGGTTCGATCTAACAGCTTATTCTGATAGTGACTTTGCAGGATGTAAGATCGACAGGAAAAGCACTACTGGTGGCTGTCACCTATTAGGTGGCAAGTTGGTGAGTTGGACTAGCAAGAAGCAGAACTCTGTGTCCACATCAACTGCTGAAGCTGAATATGTTGCAGCAGGAATATGTTGTGCTCAGGTCCTGTGGCTGAGAAATCAACTTCAGGACTATGACATACAACTCTCCAAAATTCCTATCTACTGTGACAACACTTCAGCAATAGCCATTGCTAACAATCCTGTCTTACACTCTAAGACAAAGCACATTGAAGTGAGATATCACTTCATCAGGGATCATGTGATGAATGGTGATATTGAACTCCATTTTGTCCCTACTGAATATCAGCTTGCTGACCTCTTTACCAAACCACTGGATGTGACGCGTTTTAATATGCTCCTCAGTGAACTTGGGATGTTAAATCCTGAAGAATAGCAGTTCTCAGGACAAACAGTTGTTAAAGTCCTTATATTCTCTCAGGACCTCTTTTATTAACAACTCCTGAATAACTCTTCTTCAGAGGATGACTCTATTCAGTACTTACAAAATCTTTGTTCAATATCCGAATACTGATGATTCTCAGGTAAGTATTTCTTCCCTCTACTACTGAAACCTTATCGCATTAAATGTGATAAGAGGATTTTCCCAAAACAGTACTTATCTGATAAGTACTCTGATTCCCATAAAACATATCTTTCACCAAATTGGAATCAACCCCTGAAAAGGTGGTTTTTTAGTTTTTCTAATAAAACAAACCTTTCATCTGCACTGACACGTAATGGGACGTTTCCTGTTCCCCACTACGTGTGTCAGGCGCGTGAACGCGCGTCGAGCTTCTTTTTCATCATAACGTTTGAATTTAGCCGCTCTTTTCTCTCTCATCCTTTTTCTCTCTCCTACCACGAGGTATAAAAACCTCATTCGTAATCCTTTTCACTCTTTACGCTCACATAATACTCTCAAAGCATTCAAAGCAAGAAAAAGCAAGAATCTTCATCCTCAAGAACATCAAGAACACACACTTACCACTTCTTTTAACAAGATCAACGTAAGTCTCCTTTTGTTCTTTGTTCTTTCTACAAACTAAGTTGACATTCTTTCTGTAAAAACAACTTATTTTGATAAACGTTTTTCCAAAAACCCTAAGATCACTTCGTTTGATCTTAGTTTTTCCAAAATCTTCAAAGATTTTTGTTAAAACTGTTTAACATGATTTTTCTTATTTCTTTTAAGAAACAGTCATAAACTCCCATTTTGATATCTTTTCATCAAAATAGAAGTTCTCTTTAATACCAAAACACATTCCTTTTGTGAATTTTGGTATCTAATCTATTCTAAGTATAAAGGATTTCACCATTTTTATGAACATACTTTGTGTTCATTGAAAAAATGAAGAAAAATGCATATTTTGGACTCTTATTCATCCATATATGTTATTTTTATGTTTCTCACAGGATGGCTGCTACTACTTCTTCTCTGGACGCTCAACTTTCCTCTGAGGCTACTCCACTACAATCCTCTGAAAGCCTACCTATCGTCATCCCTGCGCATGACGTTCAATTCAAACAGAACAACGTTCTTGCTCTGTTTGACATTCCTGACAACAAGGAATATCTAATTCCTGCCAAGGACTTCATGCTACGAAGCCCTCTGAAGACGGCTTTCACCTTGGACCCCAAGCCGAACAAACCCATGCTACAACAACTGTGGTCTACTGCCACGGTTACCAAGGAGAAGAACTCCAAGGGCGTCCTGCGCGAGGTGATCAAGTTCCAAATCAGGGACAACCTCATCTCCTTCGGTTTCGGAACACTCAGGAACGTGCTTAACTTTCCCAAGAAGAAGCGCTTCCCTCCTGTCCCCACCTCCGACGAGATCATCGAGTTCCTCGACGCCATCGGCTACAGATGGCCTGTCAACAAGGAAGGAGTCCTGCTGCCCAAGACCGGTGCCACTGTCCATAAGTCAGGACTAAACGCCGTGTTCTATTATATATGGAACACGTTTGGCCTGTGCTTATCGGGCAAAATAGGGAGCACTGAGCAGTTCCCGATGGTCATCCAGCAGATGGTCTACTCTGCGATCAAGAATCGCGAGTTCGACTATGCTCGCTCCATCTGGGACGACATGGTCAGGAAGGTCCGAAGCAAGAATCGGGTCGCCAACGTTGCCTTCACAAGGTTCTTCTCGGCCGTCCTGGAGATGCATATGGGGGAAAACTACCCCAAGACTGGGAACTCCAACAACTACTCTCTGGGACCCAGGTTCCTGGACCAGGTTGTTCATCATCCTGATGACGTCCCCCTCTCCGACGTCCTGGTCGTTCCTGAACCGGCTCAGGCTCAGGATCAGGAGGATGCTGAACCATCCACCGCTCCCACTGCAGGTATGTTTTCTATCATCTCTTCCAAACCACACTCTTCTACTTCTATGCATGCTATGTCAGTAGCTAACCCCATACTGACTTCCCCAGCTGCAACCACATCTTCTGCGCTCCAGAAGCGCCCCCAACCATCATCTGTCACTCCTCCTCCTCCAACCAAACGCGCCAAATCTAGGGCGCAAAAGAAAAAGACGCAGGCGGCTGGTAAGAAATATTACATTACCTTGCCCCAGCTCTTTAATAAACCTTCCCCTTTATCTAAACGTTCTTCCACTGCAGATACTTCTACATCTGCCCCTGTTACACAAGAACCTGAGGTGGTTCAACTCGAACCCCAGAGAATCTGGTGGGTAATCATCCTGATACCCTCCAAGCCTCAGGTAATATTTCTATGCAACATATTACTGTTCCTTCTTCTATGAAAACTAATGAGTCTTCTAGTGCTCACTTAGTTACTATGTCTACAGGTTCTTTAGGAGCAGGTTCTGAAGGGCATCTTCAACAGGATGACCCCTTCAACGACTTCATCCTCACGGACACCGAGCATCAGCTGAACGCAGCTGAGCTCCGCAGGCAGTCCGCTGAGAGGACCCTGCAGGAGGCCCGCACAGCCTTCCAGCAGAAGGAGGCCGAGCACTCGGCACAGCTCCAGTCCCTCCAACAGGAACTTGTTGCTGCCCAAGCTGCTGCAGCCGCTGCTGAAGCCGCCGCCGCCAGTGCCACTGCTGCCGCCGTCGCCGCGACTCCACCGCCCACGGCCGTCACCCTCTCCATCCCTTGTCTGGATAATATCCATGACAAGGTGTCTCAGGTTGCCTCCTCCTCCACCAATCTTCAGGCATCAATTGATGACCTGAAGGCCACGGCACTCCCTGCGCTCTCCACCGACATCATCAACAGCACCAACTCTCTCACCACCTTTCAAACAACGGTGGTTCAGAGGTTGGATGCTCAGGAAGCTGCTCTCCGATCCCTCCAGGAGCAGGTGCAAGGGCTCTCCACTGCTGTCAACGCCCTCACCACTGCTCCTGCGCCATCTCCGTCCTTCACCACGGCGGACAGGGACGTGTTGCAGTCCTTGATCACATCGTCCTTCATCCAGCGCAAGCTTCTGGGTGACATGGCCTCTCTCCTCCAAAGGAGTGTTACAACAGCTGCCTTAGTGCAGGCACCTGCTGAGGGGGAGAGACAGCCCCGAGACCATTCAGCCTATTCCCCCTCCACAAACTGGAGAACCACTGAAGACGGGGGGAATAATGAAGACGACGATGATGATGATGAAGATGATGATGATGCTGACGACATCTTCATCGAGAAGATCTCTACTGATTCTGCGCCCATTCCAGGGCAAGCACAACCTCAGGGGGAGAACCCTGATGCTTCTGGTACGTCTCTACCACCTATTTCTACCCTCCTAAAATCTAAACCTACCCCTGAAACCATCACCCTAGACTCCTCACCTGAAAACTCCCCTCCTAATAACCTTCAAATGGTTATCTACCAACCTCCCAAACTATCCTCTCCTGAACCAACTCCTGAATCCACCTCTGCCCCTGAACCTGAACCCCTTAACCAAGCCGATCCTGAAACTCAAGATGTCAACTTTGGCTCTGTCACTGGTGACATTATTCGCCTAATGGAGAATAGTCCCAATGAGCAGACCAGAGCTAAACTAGCTAAAATGACCTTCAGGATCACACCCCTTAACCAAGAAACCATTTCTACCCGTCCTACAACCCGTTTCAACCAAGAAGCCTCTTCATCCCAAACCCCTGAAATCCGAGCCACTCCTGAAACCATATGCCTCTCATCAGATGATGAATTCATCTCTGATGACTTCTCTACCCCTGCTTCTTCACCCAGATCACCTCCCTCAAACTCTCCTAGATCTGAAGGTGAAAACTACCCTGACAGTTCCTTTGCCATTGACAGGGATGGGCGCTTAGACGCCGTGATAGAGCGACTCGAGAGTACAAGAGTAAAAATTCCTCTTCGTACCTCTTGTGACTCTGAGTTCGCCTATCTCTCGCAGGAGGAGTACAACGAGGCTGTACAGGCTCAACTAGAGCATAATAAGAAGCAGAAGGAAGCCTTCCTCTCTGCTCAAGCCGCTCGAAGGCTTGCATCGGATTTTGTAGATCAAGATGCTGAAATAAGTGCGGATCCTATCCTTGCACAGAAGGCTGTTCTGAAGGTCTTCAACAAAAACGCTGAGATACTGACTGGAGAAGTAAATGCTGAGCTTGACTGGTGCAGAGATCGGTTACACCTTCGAAAGCATGGTGCTGCCATCTCAGGAATCCATCTTCGCCGATCAAGAGGCAAGAAGAATAATCCTGGCAAAACCTGGATCACAGTCAAACGCTCTGGAGTAAAGGACGTAGAGCACACTCTGGACAAGTTAGATCGCTACAACTTGTCAGAGTGGAACGAAATCAGATCCCTGCTTCCCAAAGCCAACAAGAACTATCGGGCGGAAGTAGAAGAAGTCATTGAAGGACTTATTGCTCGCATCAGAAGGACAACTGAAATACCTGATGACCTACTCCATTACTCTCCACTCCCAACTCAGCAGCCTGTTCGAAGATCTGCAGGCACCTCTACAAGAAGACCAACTCCCTGTCTTCCCAGAATGGTTGTTAAACCTCTGGACCTCTCGATGCTTGATCTTTCATTCCCTCAAGGAATTACCCTTTATGAAGGACAAGTAATCAGAGAACCTGTTCATGGCATTTGTGTTAGCCATAACTCAATCCTACGCTTTCAACGCTTCAGTGAACTACACTTAGCGCCTTATGAACATCTTTTGACAGTTCTCTTCACTGCACAACAGGATAAGAAAAATCCAGACAACAAAGAGATCATTCGCAATGTCAGAGCTATACTTGATCACAGACTTGCCTTCAGCGACACTCCTGTTCCTGTTTGCGTCAAGACTGAATACATTAGCGAAGAATCTGATAGCTAGTTGTCTTGTAATTTTTTTTCTTTCAGTACTCCTGTAATGTACTTTTGTATTTTCCTTACTCTTGTAATATTCAATGAGATTAATGAGAATGCAATTCAGTGCATTGTACTTCATTCCATCATAGTACTGAAAAAGATCCCTCAAAACAGTAAATGGGACATGTACCTTTATGAGTTCTATTTCCTACTGTTTAGTTCTAGACTTAGATTTATTTCTAACCTTTCTAGATTAAGACAATTACTCTGTTGTCTTATCATTATCATTTAGGGGGAGATTGTTGATCCAGCTCTCCTAAGACCTGATGAAATGATAATGATCCTGATTCTTTACTTAGTGAATAGGTTTTACTTCTGTTATAGCTTGAGGAATTATCACTGAGTCTGTTCAGTGTTATTCCATGTTACTTATGCTGTAACTTAACTTTATAGATCAGGATCAGGATCAGGAGACTAACGAGTCTGTTCTGCAGTCTACTGATCCTGTCCACTGAAGTGAAGACCTCCTCCTGAAGACATTAAGATCATACAAAAAGAACCATCAGCGACGTCGAAGAAATAGCTGATGACAGGAACAGCATGCTCGTGATCTGAAGACGGAACTCAGTGATAGCAGTCTGTTCACTATCGTATGACATCCTGAAGATTCATCAGGATACACGTGACCCTGAACGTCCCCTATTTCAGGACTCTAGTCACTGATCAGTATCCTGACCCTGAGGGAATTAGAACAATGTCTTAGTCTAATGCACAAAAGGATTACACGCCTTTTCTGACAATAGTACATAAGGGCAGTTACTTTACTGTTCCCTCCGTACTTATCAGACCATAAGGCAACTGTTTACAAACATCCTCTTTTGCACACCATGCAAAGAGTATTTGTTTATAGTAAATAGTACAACAGACCATTCACATTGTGACACGTCACAATAGTAGGTCTGCATGCATTAAATGCATGGAGTATAAATAGGACGTGAAGAGATGTTCTCCATACTTCTTCTTCATCCTAATTCTACTCAAGTCCTTTCTCTCTTATCCCCTCTATCTTCTTTCTTTATTCTCTTCTCACTTAGTGCATAGTGAAAGAACTTAGATTGTTTAGTTTAGACTAATTGTCTTTTCTATTTCCGCAACAATCTGTAAATTCATATTGTTTATAAAACAAGAATTTAAAAGTGAGTAATTTGTGTGATTATATTCAACCCCCCCTTCTATAATCCCAAACACTATCCTTACTTGAAGGTCACCTACTTGGGACCAACAAGCAGCTATGTGTCGGATTCGGGGAACAATTTTGCAAGAGTTCCGGCTCGAAGAGGCGAAATCCGATCTGGAAACTGAAGTTTTCCGAATCGGATTTGGCTCAAAATGGGTGGATGCGGAAAAGGCACTTTTCCGATTCGGAAAATGCTATTTTCCGATTCGGAAAGCGTTGAGTTCGGAAAAAGCACACAATTCGGAAAATGATATTTTCAGGAGTAAAACCCCAAATCAGAAGCCTGTTTTCCGATTCGGAAAATGATATTTTTCCGATTCGGAAAAGAGGAGTTTTCCGATTCGGAGTATAGTACAATTTCCGATTCGGAAAATTTGAACTGAAATTTCAGCTCTCGTTTTCCGATTTGGAAAACCTGCACAGGAACTCCGAAAAGTCACTCAAAATCACCAAAAATCACTTAAAAGATAAGTGATAAGACCCCCAATTTGTAGGAAAATGATTAGAAAACAGTGGGGAATCACTTATCACTTATAAAAACTCTTTAAAACCACTTTTTGGATTCAAAACCCAAAAAGTTTGTAAAAACCCAAAACTTTAAAACCTTGAAAAATCTTTTTAAAACAACACCAAAGCCAAGGAATCAACAAGGTATGGCTCTGATACCAATTGTTGTCCCAATAATCAATAAAGATGAGGAGAAATGGATGAAATCAATATAAGATGAACATGAAAGCTTGATGAATTCATTAATGGAGGTATTTGCCCAAAGTAGTAAAGTATGAATCCAACAACAAAACCCTAATCATCTCTTACCTTTTATAGGTAAGAGGAAGAATACATGATGTTCACAAATGGCACCCGAGGTTCCAAACCTCAAACAAGGGCATACAAAACAGTAAATGTTTACAACTAACTGAAATTAAACTATGAAAGCTGTTAAAGATAGTGATTTCTGACTCTTCACAATAAAGAGGTCCAACATAGGTACTTGATTATTAATAAGCTCATATGGTGTTTTACCAAACCTGTTGTTCACAATTGAACGATTCTGTGTATAACATGCCGTATCAACCGCTTCAGCCCACAAAAACATTGGTAACTTTGAATATGCAAGCATCGTTCTAGCCGCTTCTACCAAAGTTCTGTTTCGACATTCAACAACACGATTTTGTTGTGGTGTACGAACTGCGGCAAAAGTATGTTTGATACCAACCGACTCTAAGTAACCACCAAGTACTTTGTTTTTAAATTCAGTTCCATGATCAGAACGAATTTTCTGAACCTGTGACTGTAAATTCACTTGAACTTCTTTAGATCGTAAAAATTTTACCCATGTATATCTTGAGTAATCATCAACCATAACAAGAACATACTTCTTGCCATTAATACTCTGAACGCGCATCGGGCCACACAAATCCATGTGTATCAATTGTAACGGCTTTTCCGTTCCATGCTCAAGCTTTGACTTGTGCGAAACTCGTTTCATCTTCCCTAACTGACAAGCGGAACAAAGATGATCTTGTTGAAACCTCAAATCAGGAATACCAATAGCTAAGTTTCCAATCACCAACTTATTCAAACCTTTGAAATTCAGATGTGACAGTCTCCTATGCCACAAAATACTTTGTTGATTAGAAGCCTTTGATAACAAACAAAGAGTATTCTTAGCTTTAACATCTCTCAAATCAATCTTATACAGATTACGCCTTCTAGTACCAACAAGTAACTCCTTTCCAGACTCAGTCTTAACAACACATTGCCTCTTCTTGAAACCTACTTCGAGATCTTTATCGCAAAAATGACCAATACTAAACAAATTATGTCCTAAACCCTCAACCAACGATACTTTCTTAATCGTGATTTTGTCTTGAATCACATCTCCATATCCAACAATCGGAGCATACTGTTCATTACCAAACTGAACTGAACCACAAAACTTTGGTTTGAAATTATGCAAAATCTCCTTACGCCCCGTCATGTGTTTCGAACAACCAGAATCAAGATACCACACATGACGATTCTGCAAAACCAACTATTTCACTTTAGGTACCCAACTCAATTTGGGTCCTAAGGGGTTAGATGATTTATGTGCAATTGAGATCCAAGGTCTTTTCGTATAGAGATAAGGATTATAATCATGAAAAGTACTATTGTTTACAAAATCATGCAAGCCACAATTTGAACAACAAAATTTATCACGACGCAGATCAACAAATTGCTTTATTGAAAAATTTCGTGGAAAAGATACACGATTATTGTATGAAAAAGCAACATTGTTTCGTACATCATGACTAACTTTGGTAGTACTAAAACTAGATGTAGGGCTACATGAATTTGTGAACTCCTTCCTCCTCCAAACTTGTTTTACTTGTCTTCTTTGAAAATTATCTGAAAAATCAGACGCACTTGAGTTAGTAAAAGAAGAATAATAACCATTCTTTTGTTGAACATTCACTTTCTGTCTTGAATACTGTGGATACTGAACGAATTTATCTTTTGATTTAGTAGTATCCTCAGAAAAATTCCTTTGTGTGGGCTTTGAAATAGATGAAGAAGATTGACCTTCATGCAATTTTGATTTATCATTCGAAACATGCTTTGCTTTTTCTTTTTCAGAATGAGAAAGACTAGACGAATCAAACTTTTTATTATCATTCACCATAGAAGTCATTGCTTTTGTTGAGAATTCAGCTAACTGATGTGTAAGTCTTTTTATCTCACATTTAAAGAACTCCTTCTGTTTTTCAAAATCTGTTTCCACAACAAGTTCTTTCTTATGTGCAACAAACATTTGTTCTAAAGCTTTCTTTTCACTTTTCAAGACTTGTTCTTTCCTTTTGAATTGATTCCTTTCATCAGATATCTGATTTTGCAAGGCAACAATCTGGTTTCGAAGTTCTAAAGATTTCTCTTCAGAAGATTTACGCACCGATTGAAATTGTTGTCTCTCTAATTCCATCTTAATTGCTAAATCAGAAATCTTGGAGGAAAGATCAAGAATGTTTTCTTGAAAAACTTTTTGTTCTTTCTCAAAATTATTTGTTTCAAGAATAAGAAGTTGTTCAAAATCTGAAACTTGAGTTCAAAGTTGAGCATTTCTTAACTCAAGTGACTTTACTTTAGAAACAGCTTCAGACTCAACAAACTTTTTAGCTGAACACACCAACATATAGAATTCACAATGGTAGAAAGTTAAAGTGCATTCTCAGATTTTACACTATCTTCTGAAGTAGGTGAAGCACAAACAAATGAAGTGTCAGAAGTATTTGAACTCTTATGTACAGAGGAACTTGAATTTGAAAATTTCTGCAATTCTCCTTTTAATTTGAAAACTTGTTTTTGAAGATCAGAAATTTTACAAAGCATTTGATCTTTTTCAGAAGAATTCATTCTTCTTTCATCATCAAGATCTTTAAGAGTCTTATAATATCGAAATTCGTAAAATTTACTGTTATCAACCGGAGAATCATCAGATTTGAACTGTTTAAATTCCTCTTCTGAATAACTTCTGATATAATCATCAGATAATGAAATTTGCCTTCTACTATAACTGTTATTCAGACGTTCGTAGTTGAAAGGAATTTGAACATTATCTTTTTGCTTTCTACGTTTATCATGTTGAGCTTCAACTTCCTCAGATGATCGTGTGAAATGCATTCTATACTTCTTGTCCAGATTAAAATAGATAGTATCATAAAGTGTAGGAACAAATCTGATTGCACGTTTCAAGTAATGAGGATTTTCAAATCCCAAACCTTCTCTAACATTATAAGCTTTGAACTCTTTTGGTTTATTTAGAAAAATTGTTTGATCAGTCTGTCCTCGTTTTAAAAGCATGGTTTGAACCTTTTTAATATGCCCAAGTAAAACTTCTTTTTCTTCAGAAAGTGCAGAAAGTTTTGTTTGAATGTCATTATACTCCTTTTCCTTAATAGAAAGTTTATCTGAAATTTCAGACAATTTAGCTTTTTGCTTATTATCAGAAATGACAGATTGTTCCAAGAACTTTTCATTTTCTTTCATCAGATATTGCACAAGATGTTCATTTTGAGCATTCTTGTCGGAAAGCTCAACCATTAAAGCATCATTCTGTTTAGAACGAGCTTCCCATTTATCTGTGAGCAATATCTGATCCTTTAACTTCTTCTTAAGATTTGCCATGTTTTCGTTTAAAGACTTGATGTAAGATTCAAACTCGACATAAGGATTAATAAGTACCTCAGATTCGTCCTCAGAAGAATGATCGTCTGGATTTGCCATCAAGCAAAGTTGATTGTCGTTCATCTGAAGAATCATCAACTTCTGAATCTGAACCTATCACCACATCCTCGGTCTCGTCATCACCTTCAGAACCATCAGACACATTAATAACCTCTATCGCTTCATCATCTGAATTAACTGAATCATCCAGTATTCCCACCGAATCATCGGAAGAATCAACAAACCAATCATCAAGAGAATCAGCAAGAGAATCATCCGAGTCATGAGGATTACAACGCCTCAAAGAAAAATCAGTCTTTCGTCCACTCTTAGGAATCATCTTGGACATAAATGCTTTGACCATCATGCAAACGGCATCATCAGATTCATCGTCAGTGGCGTTTAACCAATGATCTTCTTCAACAAGTAGAGCTTTTCCAGATTCTTTCTTCTTTGCCAAAGAAGCTTTATGACTGTAGTACGAATAATCTTTGACTCCACCATTCGGACAATCTCTCGCAAAATGACCTGGCTTTCCACATTTAAAGCACTTTTGAACTTCATCAGACTTTTTTCTCATCATTCTCTTCTATTCGTTTCTCTCCAAACTTCTTTTTCTCCTCATATTTGTCTTTCTCATAATATCTTGCTGAATCAGTCTTCTTATCACTCCTCTTGTCTTCATGTCTACCTCTGTACTCAGACTTCCGAGAGGTAGATGAATATCGTTGCTTATTGGAAGACGGGTGCTTATAGAATCTCCTTTGAAAAGCTTTAGTCATCATTGACATCGCTTGTTTAAATTCGGCAACATCAACATCTGAATCACTGCTTACTTCCGGAGTGTCAGAAGAATCACTTCTTGCTCTTGATCTGTGAACTACTTGTTTCCCTCTTTTATCAGCCATCAAAGCTAATGTATCTGCCTTCTCTTTCTCAGATTTCACCTTTGCATCCAAAGCATCTTGAACATCATCTTGACTCTGTTTCAAGATCTCATACACAACATGAATATCAATATCGGCTAAGGACTTGTTTTGAAAGACAGAGTTGGAATATAGCTTCCAGACAGGTTGAAGATTAGTGAGAAACTTGACATTGTTCTCAATCTTTGTCTTAGTGATTCCATTCTTCCTCAACTCATTCAGCAAATTGCAAAACCTTTCATAGGTATCATCCAACTTTTCATCGTCTCTTGCTTTGAACTGCTCGTATCGTTTGATAATATTCGTAACTTTCATCTGAGTACCAACACTTGTACCAAGCATCTGCTTCTCAATTTGATCCCACATTTCCTTGCCAGTGGAATTATGACTGTCAATGGTAAAGTAGATATCATTTGAAGACCCAATAACATGAACGATTTAGCCAACTTATCAGCTTTATGTCTATTTTTCTCTTCAACGGTCATATCCTCAAACTTTTTGATCACCGTATGAGCAGCAATTGGAGGATCAGAATCAGGTTGTGCCGGTTTTTCCTCAGTAAAAACTTTCGGACCTTTTTTCAACGATAAACGAATGTATTCTCCCAAATCTTGTCTGTCTATGAAATCCAAAAATCGATCTCGCCACATGTTGTAATCGCCTCTGAAAAGAACTGGTGGCTTGGTATCGGAACCAATTGCTAACGCTTCTCTCGTCGTCATGATGAATTGTACGGATCTTTTGATCAGTAGATGTTTAAATCTGAAATTGTTGAAAAAATTCACCGAACGGTTTTCCTTAAAAAACCCGAAGCAAAGTCAAATACTCTGAAACACTAAAATAACTGAAAGTCAGTAACGCAGAGTATATTCAGAAAATTTAAAACTTGTAAAGTCGGACAATCAGAAAAAATCAGGAAGTGAACAACTCTAATTAAGACTCGAGACAAAAACAAATTTGCTCTCCAAAAATCACAAGGACTCGAGACTTAGTAAAAATAAAATGAAAACAATCAAATCAAAATAAACCTCACACAAAAACAATAGAATGACTCGAGATACTCAAAGACTTAAAAAAAATAATATGGCTCGAATTATAAAAGTCAAAATTCACTCAAAAATTAAAATGGCTCGAGACATATTGAAAAACACTCAAAAATAACACTAGACTCGAGATATCTTGAAAAATACTCAAAAAATTAAGCACAAGACTCGAAATACTAAAAAATGGCTCGAGATACGGTTTTCACGCGCCAAAATACGCTCGAAATACGGCCTCACACGCTCACACACTCGAAATACACTCGAAATGAGAAGAAACACGCTCACACACACGAAATATACTCGAAATACTCTTCACGTGCTAAAATATGTACTGATGTACTCGAAAAACGCGCTGACAATGACTTCACGTGCCGACAAGAACTCGAAATGAACTTCACGCGCTCGAAACGAAGCCAGACGCGCCTTTACGCGCTCGAGATACTGATCCACGCGCCCTCACGCGCCATCTTAGTTGACTTACGCGCCTCGAGATGTCCTGACGCGCCTCGATATTCGTTCTGACGCGTTGACAGCTGTTGTCTCCTCACTCGCTGACAGCTCTCACGCGACTCGAGATGTTTTCTGACTCACTCGAGATGTTGACCACACGCACTCGAGTTGTTGACCACGCGCCAAAAGATGCCTTCCCACGCGTTTATACGTACTCCTCGAGATGCTGACGTACTCACGCGCCTCACGTGCCACGAGATGTCGTCTCGAGTTGATACACGGCACGCGGTTCTGACACACGCGCCTTCTTCACGCGTCTCGAGATGACACACGAGCTGACACACGTTGACAGCTTTCACACGACTCGAGACACGCGTTTTCATACGCTGACTTCGATTTGACCATCTTCTCTCTTATTTAAAGCTGATATGACATGAAAGGACTCGAGATAAAACCAAACATACTCGAGATATGACTCGAGATACTAAAATGACACACGTCAGACTCGAGATAGCAACCAAAGACTCGAAATGCTCAGATCTGGACTCGAGACATAAGAACATCTCCTAAAAACCTCCATTGAAGGACCTCCATTGATGAACTTCGAACAAAACCTCGAAAATCCTTCATTTTAGGCTCAAAAATCATCAAATCTTCACAATTAAACAACAAAAACTCAAATCTAACAACAAAATATCATCAATCTACATCCAAAACTTCAAATCTTCAAGATCTTCAAGCTCCAAATCCAAATTTCATCATTTTTGCTCCAAACTTCAAAAATCCAACACTTACCTTCAAATCTTCAACAATTTCACTGATCTCCTGCTCTGATACCACTTGATAGATCTGAATATCAATCCACCATGATTAAGAAGCTTCAATCAATTACAAATCTCACTTTTATTATATATGGAGAATATGAACACAATACACACTCTTAACTTTCTCTCTCCTCTAACAATCACTTGATCTGACAATACGAATCTTCTAACCATATGAAATCTAACTAACACAAAAGCTTTTATACCCCTAGGGTATTTACACTAAGCTCCCCTCAACTTTACTCAAAATACAAATATAAACCAAACTTGAATACAACTATATTTTTAACCCTAACAGGTTACCTGATGAGCTGGTAACCGGTAATTTTATTATTATTTAATTAATTTTATTAATATTTAAAAAGCTAATTACAAATTTGGTCCCTAAAGTATATTGAATTTTACAAGTTTGATTTTTAAACTTTACTTCTTCTCCACATCTTCACATCCACCAAACACACCACCACCTTCATCTTCATCTTCAACCTCCCTCCCACCACCATACCAACACCACCACCACCACCACCACCACCACTGATAGATCGATGAAAGATTTTTTTAGATCTTGAAGGAGTCGGGTATTTTCACATGAAAAATAAGAAGAGATTGCTAGAGAACAATAGTTGATGCATAAAAAAATGATTTTTACGATGCATTAAAAGGTTGCATTTTTTTTGAAGCCAAAAAAAGTTACACTTAGAGCATCTCCAACAGCTTCCCTATAATTTCTCCAAAATGGAGAATCAAAACTCAAAATCTCTAAAAAAAATGTACATCCATCTCCAACAGCTTCTCCATTTGGAGAAATCAACATTGATATTAATAATAAAATATTCTATTTACTCATTAAAAAATATTTTTTCTTTATGTTATTATTTTCAAGAAGTACTATTGGTTCTTTCATATGGTAATCTTTAATGGGGTTATCTCCATATTTGGAGAAAAAACTCATTTCTCTTTCATACTTTCTCCCAAGGTTGTTAAGATCGGGATCCTAGCTAGGATCATTTTTGTCTTTGCAAGCTCGGATCGTAAGCTCGGGCTCGGGATCGTAAGATCCTACCTACTGCAAGTCAGTATAAATTTTATCAAATTCTACTTCAAATTTCGAAAACATACATCCATATTTCAACATCTAAATTTCAAATTAACATACATCCACATCCAAAATAACATACATCCACATCTCAAAATAACATAGTCTTAAGTCTTAACTCTTAAGCCTTAACATCCCTCAAAATAACATAGTCATAAGTCTTAACTCTTACCAATACTCAAAATAACATAGTCAAAAACTCAAAATAGCTCCAAAATTTTAAAATAACATAGTCTGCACGATCTTACGATCCGAGCCGAGCTTACGATCTTACGATGCGATCCTACGAGCCTACACGAGCTTACCTAAAAGCGATCCTATAAGCGAGCCGGCTAGTTTTTGTAGGCTAGGATCGTAAACTCGTACGAGCCTACGAGCTTGATCGCGAGTTTGACAACCTTGCTTTCTCCATTTTGGAGAAAGAAATGGGGAATCTGTTGGAGCTCAATTTAGACATAAATCTCCCCCTATTATAGGGAAGCTGTTGGAGATGCGCTTATGCACTTTAAATTTTATTTACTATGCATCAATAAATAATACCAAATACATAAAAAGTAATTTTCAAAACGTTGTCTCAAACATTTTATAATATCTATCCAACATTGGTTTTTGTTACGAAGTCAACATCCAAATGATACATTGTTTGCATCTTTATTTCACATCAATCACAAAATCGACTTCCACTAATTATCTTCAAAAATAAAAACAAATCTATCTTTATCACCTTAAATCTAATGATGATTATTACGCATTTTAAAATTTAAAATGATATAATACCTTTCAGATAGAGGTGATCGTTTGCGGGCTCAGGCTGGGCCCGTGCCGGGCCTAACATTGTTTTTGTCCAACGGGCCTAATATAGAAAGCCCAATCCCGTTTTGCCGGGCTTACGGGATTGTCCACGGGCTAGCGGGCTTAACTTTTTACATTTAAAAAACAAAAATAATATATAGTTTTAAGTTACGTAAATCATTTAAATTATGTAAATATTTTTTAGCATAAAAATAAAATGTAAAGAATAATGTACATAACATATGAAAAAAATAGTATAATTTATATATGAACTATGAATATTTTCTAGCCCTATTCGTTCCGCTCGCAACAATCCAATTAGTTCCATGAACGAAAAAACTTTTTAACAATTTGTAAAAATACATGAAATTATTAAATCCAGAGTTACTTCTCAATCTTTTTTGAAAAACCATTAAATTATTAATTATATATAAAATTTAAATGAACTATAAAAGTATAACGGGCCGGGCGGGCTTGCCCGAATTCATTTTTTCATTGCCCAAGCCCGTCCATTTTTTCAACAATGATTATCCAAGCCCGCTTTTTCTAACGGGCCGAGTGGACCGGGCTAAGCGGGCCATACCGCCCATGAACAAGATTTTCAGATAGTTCTGTATATGTTAGAGCATCTTCAATGCATTACCTTTTAATGAATTTTTATCATTGATAGGAAATGAGAATGATAAATGATAATGAGAAACTGTTTTTTGTTTGATATTATATAATGTAATCATTTCCTAAATCTATTAATTCTTATTCCTAATCAAATTGAGGGAAATAAGAATTTTATTTACATATAGTTCTCTTTTCCTACATGTCGTTTCATTTTTTAATGTTAAATAGATATCTTTTGTATTTTCAAGTTAGATGAAAATATTTTTATTAATATAAAACAATGTTTCATTAACTATATTGAATTAACCAAACAATATCAATGTAATGCTCATTTCTATTCTCATTTTCATTTCTTAAAATAAATAAAATACCCCAACTTAGGTTATGCATTAGGGATGCTTTAAAGCATTTGTAACAAATAGTTTAAACTGAAAATAGAGATTTAGGTAAATTTTTGTATGAAAAAAATAATTACAACTTGTCCTAAAATAGAGGATGTTTAGGAAAAAGAAATAAAATTTTATAAGAGAACTAAATCAGCAACATGACATTTGCTAAATTAGCAAGAATTTTAGCAATGTCACATAAATAAAACAGTTTAATTTAATTCATGTATTAGGCTATCAGCAGCCAATCTTTCCAACCCTCTCAACCTAATATGCCACATCAGCTGACACATTAACTTTTCTTCAACCCTCTCATAACCCTCTCATAACCCTATACAACCCGTACCCAATCCTCTCAACCCTCTCACACACAACACACACAAAAGCAGCGGGTTCCCACGCCGCTTAACCCTTAGCCCGCTGGCTACCATGGCTGTGCACCCAACCCGTTGAGCCCTGGCGGGTTGGGGTGAGAACCCCTTGCAAGCCCGCTTGCCAGCCCGAAGGAGCGTTGTGCATAGCCTTAGTTTGTTTAAACATTAATTATTAAAGTTAATTTATTTAGTTTTTTCTAAATTACCTTTTTTTATTTTTAATCAAAATTTCTGTTCACAGTTTATTTTATGTAAATGATCTTTCTTATTGAATGATTTTTATTTAAACTACCAAAAGGAAATACATTGATATAAAAAATTACGAAAATGCAAAATATTAAAAGAAACAAAAAAATTGTTAGTTACATTCTATACTTTTAATTAATTTTATTTATATTATAATATCTATATCATTTATATTATAATTATCTCTATTATTCATATTATAATTATTCCATTATTTATACTATAAACAAATCATATTTAGTATTCTATAATATTTTGAATTAGAAAAATTAATTATTTTTGTCATTTGAAAATGGGGAGTGATCCCTCCACAACAACATTTAACCATACACAACAATTTTATGTAAATAGACCATTCTACCCTTCTAACTTTTTTACACTTTTTAATACACCACCCTTTTTACACTTTTAATACCCTTTTTTATATAATTAAATTTTACTGACTTCAAAAAAAAAAATCACACTTTACTCTTTTCATTTTTAATTACAATTATAGTGTACGAGTTCCGATAAACAAATCTCAAACCCTAGAGCTTCAATCTTCACATCAATGGCGATCGCCATGGCCGCAAAGCTCACACGATCGCTTCTAACTCTCCGATCTCCACCTTCCATCGCCGTCGTCAATCTCAACCGATCGGAACTTCCATTTCCTCCGATCAATTCCACCTTCAACTCGATTCCGCCATCGTTTCACAACCTCGATTCCTCCACCAGATCCTACAGCACTGCCGTCCAGATTAATGCATAGTTCCCTAAGTTCCCTAATTAACCCACCACCATCTTCCTGCATCTCCGGCCGCCACCATCGTCTCCGACCACCGTCTACATCTCCGACCACCACCATCTTCCTCCATCTCCGGCCGCCACCATCATCTACGGTCCGTCTACATCTCCGACCACCGAAGATCACGACCCTCCATCTACGGCCGCCATCGTCTCCTTTTCGTCTTTCTTCATCTTCGCTGCCACCATCAACCACCACAACCGAACAGCAACCGCGCTGTCGTAGTCGAAGCACGGATTTAGATCTGAATTTTCGCCACCACCGCCGCCTCATTCACCACCAGATGCAAGTGAAAAACACCGATTCCACCTCCACACTGCTCAAATTTTCTCCGCCACTTGTAATCACATCTTTTGATCTATCTTTAATTTCCAAATACCCATCTGGATGCATCACCCCCACGTCGCCGGTGTAAAACCACCCGTTTTTCATACTTGGTTGTGGTGGTTGATGGTAGTCGAAATGTAGACGGACCGGAGATGATGGTGGCGGCCGGAGATAGAAGAAGATGGTGGTGGTCGGAGATGTAAACGGTGGTCAGAGATGATGGTGGTGGTCGAAGATGGAGTGGTGGTGGGTTAATTGAAAAAGGGTGGTGTATTAAAAAGTGTAAAAAAGGTTAGAAGGGTAGAATGGTCCATTCATATAAAATTGTTGTGTATGGTTAAATGTTGTTGTGTATGGATCACTTCCCTTTGAAAATACCCTTGATACATGCTAACCATTTTCTCCTAAAACTTATCAAAATAACCATAGTTAAAACTTCGTAAAGCAAATCTAAATTCATAATCAAAATGACAAAAATGGCCCAAATGGCTTAAAGCATACATCGTCTAAAAATGGCAATTCGTAAAATGATGTCGATGAAACAATCCTTCACAGCTGAGATAATATTAGCATTGGGATAAGTCTAATCACAAACAAAAGTTTAAAGATAAACTCTCGCCTAAGATCACACCTTCTCCTTGCCCTTAGCTGAGTCTGAACCACAGTCACTCCCCGAAAACGTTATAAAAGGTTTTGAAAATGAGGGTTACACCATAAGGTATAATGAATTCCGCTAAAAACGGTTTTTTTTTCTTAATAAATGGCCCTCAAGCTCCATTAAAAGAATAATATCAACAACCACACGACGTTGCACTATGGACGTAAACACCATCACTCACCCGTGATATTAGATTGGGGCCCTGATAGATCCCCTTAGCCTCAGTAGATGCCAATAAATAGGTGCACGAAATACATTGGTGGCGCCTAACTCAAATTACTCCCAAGAGACATGTACAGTCTTGACTTACGTCCACATTACAACCCGCCCAATCCATATACATGTTATTAAACAACTAAGCATGCTTAGACAATTTAGTAAATCTTACGGTGAATAAACATGCAAGTCATGCAACCACATTTTCATATAAACATTTCTACAAAACAACTTTCAATAAAAAAAAGATTCGACAGGGAAACTTACCTAAATAGCAGGGTTCATGCATTTTTTATGCAAATAGTGGATTTTCCATAATTAATTTATAGAAATAGCAAACTTTCTGTATCAATGTTTATATATAAACATTGGCGGACTTTCCATATCAATGTTTATATATATATATATATATATATTGATACTCTGTTAATAGCGGACTATAAATAGCAGAAAGAATGGTTATTTTGGTAAATTTTAGAAGAAAAAGTTTAGGAGGTGTTAAAAGTATTTTTAAATGGGTAAAATAATCAATTTCTGTATAAATTAACAAATTATGTAAATATAAATTATAAAATAATTGGTGAGTACCACTTTATAAAGAAGTTTAGTTTTTTATTGATGTGAAAAATATTATTGTAAAGTTAACGTGATACTTTATAAAGAGGTTTGGTCTTGCATTGAATGGAATCTCCATGAATAGGATCAAATTTATTTCATGGTATTTACTTGAGGGTTTTCTTTCTTATTCTTAAGAAAGTCCTCGAGAGGCTTAGTTGATCCATGATTTATGTTTCATCTTTCGTTTCCTTTTCGTTTGTTTCGAGAAATATATCAATCAATTCCGATTCTTTATTTTTCTCTTGATTTTTTTTCGATCAAGATGCATTGATCTTGTTCATGGATTAACAAAAATGTGCAAAAACACAATTTCTGACATTCTATGAGTCTCTTCCCTTTTGTGGTATGCATTGCCACTCCCTTTAGCAACATCCACTAATTCAGAAATAAATTTGAAAGCCATATTGCCTATGTTCTTCATGTAGCATTCAGATCAAATAACTCTTTGAATTACGTGGATACTTCCACATATTATGGGTAACGTAGGAGACATCTCTATTTTTTCCTTCGGGAATCTTTAGAATTCACTGGCTTAGCTTTCAGTTCACCTCTGACCATCAAATGGAATGTGAATAATCTGTTCTCTCTTCGCTTTGAAAGAAGGGACGCTTCCAGTTCTGTTCGTGCTTGAATTTTTTTAACTAACCGAGGAAGAATATGCAAATTAATAAACCCTAGTGGTCGACTTTTATATCGCCAAGGAAAAACACCCTTATCTCCTATTAGAAAATTCCTAATTCTCCGTTGGTGCTTCGACTCTAGCATAAAGTTTTTGCTTCCACAATTCAAAAGTCGAAGAGCGTTTCTTACTTATGAATCGATAATGAAACTCATTTCATACAACATCTTTTACTCTAGATGAATGGGGCTAAATGATCTGTCGAAGTTGTGGGATGCAAAAATACATCGATAAGGGAGCGTTTTCGCCTTAGAGTGAAGTACCCGGGTGAACAGTAGTGGACGAAGTGAAAGCGAAAATGTCGAATTGAGTAAATCAAACCTTGGTGAGAATCCAATGCCCCAAAAATCAGCAAGGTTCATTCACAGAGGGTGAGTCAGGGACTAAGATCAGGCCGAAAGGCGTAGTCGATGAACAACAGGTGAATATTCTTGTATTACCCTTGTTAGTCCCGATGAACAAAGGAGGTTAGGTTAATGAGAAATGGTTATCAATTTAAGGACGTTAGATGACCTTGCTTTTAAGGTAAGAAGCGACATAACATCTAAATAATGATTGATATGAGAGGGAACTATCTTTTTTTATTATATTCTTACAATTAAAACCATTGATGTTAAATTTAGTAGAGAGAAATGATATTGTATTTAAATATATAATAACATAAAATGTTTTTAATTGTATAACTAATGTTGTAATATCTAGAAGATAATAGTTTAAAAGGTAAATTAGGATTTTCGTTCATGTGGTTTGTTAAAATTTTTTTGATTTTCATCCTATAATTTAAAAAGTTATAGTTTCCGTTCCTATGAAGCTAGTGCGCCACTCTATTAGCCTAGTTCAATCCCATAAAGCTCGATAGTATCAAATATTTTTATTGGAGGCCGGAACCTTGACCTTTAGCCCAGAAAAAAAGACCTATCAAAGCCTAATAAACATAGTTGTTGGAGGCCCAAAATTCACATACCAATTAGAGATGCAAAAAAAGCCTGTTCTTTCGGACTCAAAAAATCGATTCTAGCATACTCGGTTCGGGTCACACTAGACCCGGTTCTCCAAAAAACCGATTCCAGCATACCCGGTTCGGGTCTCACCAGACCCGGTTTGGGTCTCACCAGACCCGGTTCTGGGGACCGGGTCTTTGATTCTTAGCCGAACCGGTTCTGCAGGCTCGGTTCAGGACCCGATTTCAGACCGATTTATATTTATAAGTTTAATTATTTATAATTGTATTTTATATAATAATATAATTATATGGTATCACTACAAGGAAAATGGATTTTAGAGAAGAAAGTTTTAGAGAAGGATTTGGAAGCGTATCTAAAACTGACTTTTAGAGAAGGAATTACACCACAAATGTGAGAAGTGTAACTAAATGTAAGCTTTTCCTCCCTAGCTAAAACCCACTTGAAACCCTCCCTAAAACCTTTTCCTGCCGTGTCCGTTATATAGGAAGGTTGTTGACGGAAGTAAAAGTTTCTCTAAAACCTTTAGAGAAACTTTTCAAGCTTTTAAATACAAAAGAAAACCATCTCAAAAAATTATTTTCCTTGTAGTGTATAATAGAAGAAAAAAACAGGGTTTTTTAAAACCAGTTTTGTAGACCCAGTTTGGTTCTTACCCGGAAATGGTTCCATCGGATAGGGTTTTTTGGGTTTAGAACCGGTTCGAACCGACCCGTTTCTCACCAGACCCGGTTTTCGTTTTGGGCCAAAAAATCGGTTCGGTTCCAGACCCGACCCGGTTCAGTTTCGAACCCGGCTTTTATGCATCTCTAATACCAATCTACATAAAGCTTCCAATAAATTTTGAACGTCAATGAACTTTCTATTGCCCTAAATTCAAAATATGTTTGTCATGGATTCCTAATTGCTATCGTATCAACAATACTCTTTAATGTTTTTTTTTTTTTTGGAAAAGGCTTGTCTAGGTTTTGCCTATACTATATCCATTGGCAATTTGATAATTAAGAAACAACTGTATGAGACCCTAGGCGCAGGATGCTAGCGCCTGAATTTGAACCTCGATAGATTGGATAATCACCACACCTCCTAGGCATTTTGCCAGTATGACGACATCTTGTGGTTATCCTCTCTCCAATGTTGTAAACAATACATGAGAAGAGAAAACTTGTTCCACATAGGAGTTAGAAAGGAAAGAAACTCACTTAATAAATATCAACCGTGGATAATTAAGTAAAAGTTGTTTGGCGCCTCTTATTTATGATAGCAACATATAAATGCTTGGTCTCTTCCAATCTTCATAATCTCTCGAATTTTCAAAACTTTCTAGGTTTTCTCCACAATATTCATCAACAAACATCGTTACTCGTTAGATTCAAGTTTGAAACTTGTATTTGTTTTTTATAATCCCGCCAGTGATTTTTTGTTACGATAACAACATAGAAATGCCCGATCTCTTCGAAAGTTCATTCTCTCTCGAATTTTCAACATTTTACTAGGTTTTCTCTCCACAATATTCATCACCAAACATCGTTTGATTGTTAGATTCTTGCTAGAAACTTGAATTTGATTCGGGACAAATGCCTATGCAATGGGGGACTTTTAGTCTTACGACACTAGTTACATGTAGGCCTCAATCTACTACAATTTCATAAAGAATATACAATTCAAGTAACTAAGTAAGGTTTATAATTAATTCTATTGATTGTGATAGCTTGATTTATGAAAAATATTTTGATTTGTACAAGAAAACCCTTTTTTCTATATATTCTCATATATACAATAATGTGATTGAGTATTTCCTATGACAATCCATCATGCATGCCATAATGAAGTATTTAAACCCATGTGAAGCATATGACATTTAAGTAACAAGTTTCTTGTTCATCTCATGCTACCATACTTCAAGCTTCTTTTAAAACACACATGAAAATATACTTGTCATTCGGCTTAATCAATTATTCATATAATTTCAATGACCAGATACGCTACAAGAAAACAGGATTTGGACTATCAAGAAATATTTAACCAAAACAAAGCTATAGTAATTGAATTTAGACCGCACTGAGTTCAAAACTAGAGATTTTCAAATCCATAAATATAATCCATCAAGGCTGAGTTCACGCGAGACCATAATTTTACACTTGAAACTTCATACGAAAATGTGGTGAAGGTAACCTTCAGAGTGTTTTGGTGTGAATCATCAAGTGTACAAAATATGGTCTAACGGGTTTCACGAAAGCAACTTGGTCTCACATGATCCAAGTCTAGTCATCATATCGATCATCATACGTGATAAAGATTTTATGCAACGTACGGTTGGATCAAGACTCACGAGGGTCGGTCACTTGTCCCATAAATAACACGACTCCAGTCGTATCTTCTCTAATCACAACATGAAAGGATGATCAGCTACAAATCGACCTCATCAGAATAACTTGTTAAAATATAACACTCGGTAACCGCTGCAGCTTCTGTCCCTTGTTCATTCATCTCCACAACGCACTTTTGATGGATGCTTGAAACATATACCTTTCTACCCTCCGCCATTTCACTTAACCCTTCTCCACCAGCCAAGAAGGGCAGCACAACGCCTAGTTCCATCAACATCTCAGACACTACAAAAGCAAACTCAATCTTAAACTTCGGGATCAAAAACCGTCGAGCCTTGAGCATTTGGTTAGGAAGGTGTTGATCCAAGAAGTCGGATTGCGAACCCATTTCTTTTATCAAAGATGGGAGACCGTCTATTGCATCCGGGAGATATAAGTACATTGTGAAACGACGAGATTCATCTTTGCCTTTTAGGTAGGGGAGACCCAAGACTTTGAAACCATGATATATACCCATATGTTGGTAGTAGTACTCCATGGTGGTCATGAAGGGTGTTTGAACTTTAGTCCCATTGAGGAGATGGAAGTCATAGTGTTTTGTTTGTGATGAGTCAAACTGTTGTCTCCATGCTCCTTTGAAGTAGACTGCATTTGCAAAGATGAGGTTGGTGGTGCTGTTAATTGAACCGGCAGAAAGGATGTGTTTGATAAGGCCATTGGTGTGTTTTTCGGCCCACGAGTTCACTTGTTCTACTACCTTATGAGCCTTGGTTTATCAATAAGCAAAAAGATAAGTAAAAAGTTAGGTGTGCCCGGTTACAATAAATTTATAATATGCACTTACAATATGTAATCATCTACTAAAATGTGTATAAAAAAAACCATTATATAATTTATTTGTATATTTATTTGTATGCACAAGTGCATGCATGTCGTCTAGATAAAAAAAGACTACTGGGATATTCCTTTGTTTTTTTTTTTGAAAACCATATTATTATATATATATATATATATATTCATTTTCATTTACAAACCAAGGTTATTTTACAAACCTTACAAACCAATCTAACACCCTTAATTTTGAATATGAATTGGTAGAGATGAAATCTGTGCATATATGGTAGTATTTTACAAAATCTAAATTAAAAATTTAATAAAAAAGGTTGATAACGGTATATTTGATAGTGAAATCAAAAAATGAATTATATAAAATCCCGTGAATACGCCATAGATTCGATAAACCTCAAGAAACAAAAACCCTGCAATTGTGAAGCAATTTTGGCGCAAGAATGCAAAATACGGGTTCATACAAATCGAAACAAGATTTGGCTTCATCTGTATCAATGTAATAATGGATTTTCGTTAAAAACCCCTACAATTTCGAAGCAATTTTGGTGCAAGATTACGGGTTTCATACAAATGGGAAAACATGATTCGACTTCATCTTTATCGGTGTAATCATTGATTTGTTTCAGCAGAAATCATAATGAAATCAAATTTGTTTAATTGTTATTGTTTCATTACTGGGTTTCATCTTATTGGTGTTAGAGAAGGAAAGAGACTGAAAATGTCTATTGGATTAATGTGTGAAAAGTGTACAAGAAAAGTAAAGACCTACACTATATATACAGGGATAATGGGCCAAGGCCCATGGGCCATATATATAACTAACACAGATTGAGTTTGTCAACAAGTTCTCTAAAACGTCTGGCGATGAGCTTTGGTGAAGATGTCAGCTGGTGATCAAGTGTCGAATGGGATGAAGTTGTATCGTGATTGGGCACAACATGTTGACGGACAAAATGGCAGTCGATCTCAATGTGTTTGGTGCGCTCATGGAAGACATAATTATGAGAAATTTGTATGGCACTATTGTTGTCACACCATAGAGGAGTAGGTGATTTCTGCGGTGCGCCCATGTCAGAGAGTAACCAGCGGAGCCAGATAAGTTCTTGAGAAGTGTCCGCAAGAGCCCGGGTATTTAGCTTCCGTACTAGATCGGGCGGTGAGAGATTGCTTCTTGCTGCGCCATGAAATGAGAGAATCGCCAAGGAAGAAACAATACCCGGTAGTGGAGCGACAATCAGTCATATCGCTATCCCAGTCAGCATCAGAGAACCCACGTAGGACTAAGGACGAAGTGGATGAGAAATACAGGCCATGAAACATTGTGCCTTTTAAATATCTCAGAACCCGGAGGACAGCGGCGTAGTGGTCAGAACGCGGAGCAGCCATAAATTGACTGACAGTATGAACAGCGTATGCGATGTCTGGGCGAGTGACAATAAGATAGCAGAGAGCCCACTAGCTGGCGGTAGCGAGTAGGATTCTTGTAAGGGTGTACAGCACTTGGTGTCAAATGGAGATTGTGTTTCCAAAGATGTAGATGCCACCTTGGTATCTGAGAGGCCAGCCCTTTGGGGATAAGGTCGGAGATGTACTTCGCTTGACAGAGATAAGTGCCTGAGGGTCTGAGAGCACCTCAAGTCCAGAACTAGTGTAGTTTGCCAGGCCTTTCATCTCAAAAGTAGAACTGAGAACTGTTTCCGGGAGGCTATACCAAACTGAGTCATTACCAGTGATAATCATATCATCCACATATAGGAGTAGCATAATGCTCCCGGCCTCGGTATGTCGAGCAAACAGGCCAGAGTCATAATGACCGGCAGAAAAGCCGGGAAAGAGAGAACAGTAGTGCTGAATTTTTTAAACCAAGCACGAGGAGCTTGTTTGAGACCATAGAGGGTTTTTCGAAGACGACAAACTCTTTTTTTGGTGGCAAAAGTCTCCTCATAATCAATGCCATATTCTTTTTTTGGGAAAGGGTATCCGAGGCTTTACCACGACTAATCCCGGCAAGGTTCATGACAGCTAAAGCATGTGCCTGAGTTAATCCCCAGTGGCCACAATCTGGAAGCGCCTGGATTCGAACCTGGGGTAGAAGGGTTAACTAGCCACTTCCCCAAAAAGTCTTAACCAGTACGCCACAGCCTTGTGGTTATCAATGCCATACTCTTGATTGAAGCCCTTTGCGACAAGACGGGCTTTGTACCGATCAACAGAACTGTCTGACTTTGTCTTGATCTTGAAGACCCATTTTTTTAGAGCAATGGTCTTTTGCCAGGAGGGAAGAGGGACAGGGTCCCATGTTTGAGCCTTGGCAAGAGCTTGAAGTTCCTCTTGCATAGCTGCCTGCCAGAGAGAACTCGAAGAAGCTTCTTTGTAGGAAGTTGGTTCATGATTGGATAGTAAAGTGGCATAGCAGTGATAATCACGAAGGTGTGAGGTACTTGCCTGACCGTTTGAACGTCGTACATCTCTGATGATGAGGTCCAGGATCCGTTAGACTCCACCGATGGCTCAGAGGAGGCGGTTGAGCTGGATGTGGATGGTTGAGTCGGGAGGAACAGGACCAGGAATAGGATCAGGAGAGGCAGCTGTAGGTGGATGAGGAATATGTGTAGATGGGACAGAGGAGCCACATGTGTTGGAGCTTCTGAAATTGGAGTAAGAGAGGCAACAGGTGCCATGAGTCCGGGATTCGGAGTAAAGGTAAGAAGATGGTAGGTTAGTGGATAGTTTGAGTTGTAAAGAAGGGAACGGTTAGAGTAGGTTTCAAACTGTGAGCTTGGCATGGGTAGAAAAAAAACGTGTTCCTAGAATGTGACATGACGAGAAATGTGCAAAAACCCGTTTGTAGATAGGGTCCCAAACAGCGATTTTCCTTTGGGGTTCAATCCCATAACCGAGGAAAAAGACAAAGGGGAAGAGGTTGAAGCTTGGTATGCTCGTGAGGTTGTAATGACAAGCATGCACAACCCCTTTAAGGGGTATAAGCAGGGGTGATGCTGGGGAAAGAGTGTCATAGGGGAGACTTGTTTTGAAGAATGGGATTGGATGTCGATTAATGGTGTAGCAGCAGTTAAACCCGTTCACCCCAAAAACGTTCTGGGCTTTGGCAGATATTAACAAGGTATGGATAGTATCAAGAATTGCCTGCGTTTGCTTTCGCAGGGCCCATTTTGGGGAGAATTACCGGCAAGAGTATGAGAGATAGTCCCTTAAAGATCGAAAAAAGGCGATGGAGAGAAGATTTTTTGGGTTTTCCCATAGCGTTATCAGCTCGAAAAATTTTTAAAAAATGGGTTTTTGAGAACTGAGTTTGACATGGGGGCAAAGGTAATTTTGATCTGAGGTAGTTCTGATCGATGTTAATAAGATAAACCCCTGTGAATACGTTTTGTGATCTTTCAACGAAAAATATGAAGTAACTGCACCCACCATAGAGGGGATGTGGTGCTGGTCCCCCCATAATCGGAATGGAAAAGATCGAAGGCAGAGTCAGATGTATAGTCATTGAGTTCAAAGGTTAGAGCATGGTGTTTGCCAGGTTTACGGGGACAAACAAAAAAACTTCATTGGGGGTGATGTTACCTAGAGGGACCAGATTTTAGCTAATAGTTTTATTCACCCGATGACAAGTGTCTAGGCGAGCATGCCCAGATACAAAAGAGGAGGTTGTGGAAACTGACACAGTAAGGTTTTGTGTAAGACAAAGACAAAGGAAAGTGAAGATAGACGCCCTTCAAGGATTCGTCCAACTTCGGCCTTTTCTAAAAATTTTTCTTGTCTTCGGGTCCTGTTAACACACCCAAAGAAATCAAAGATATAAGTAGATTCATTTCCTGAACTGGGTAGAGAGACTAGCCCTATCGCTAGCCCTGGTACATGCAGTACATCGGGAAAACCGAACCCGGTCAGTAGAAAAATTCCCATGAATAGTACAGGCTTGGAGTAAGGCCCGCTGTGCGAAACAGTAGGATGCTGAGATGGTTGCTTAGTGATAAACCCGCCCGGATATGTGAATGGGGTTTAAAAAGCAGCCAGAGTCAAAATCCAGAAATTACCCGACGTAGACGATCGCGGAGAATGCATTCGATGGTCCAAGGATTTTGGGTTGGGTTGCATAAGTTTCGACGCCCCAAGAAGTTACATAAGATGTTGATTCTGACCAGGAGTTGCATAAGTGAAAATTTTTTTTGTGACGGATCCAGTGACACAGATCCCTTTGAAGTGGTGGATTGGGTTTAAAGGAGGTTTGGAAAACCATGATTAGATGGACAAATAAAAATCAGTAGGTCTGATTCGGGAAAAGAGATAACCCGGGTCGGGAAAGGCAGAGTTTTTAAAATAGGGGAAAAAAAGGAAACCCGACTCGGAATCAAAAGATTTCCAACTGTAAGGGCCCATTCGGGAAAGGAGAAACAAGAGAGAATCCTTTAAATCGGGAAATGAGATTTTTTTTTTTTAATTCGGGAAACGGATGCGTGAAACGAATGTTTGGGAACGGTGCGCGAAACGGATTCGGGTATTGCTTTCCCGACTCGGGAATCAAAAGATTCCAATTCGGGGAAAAAAGGGGAATCCGAATCGGGAAAGAAAAACCCGACTCGGGTTTGAAGAATCCCAAATCGGGATTTATGAAAGTGATTAAGGAGCCTAAAAACTTTTGGATACCATGTTAGAGAAGGAAAAAGGGCTGAAAATGTCTATTGGGGTTAATGTGTGAAAAAGTGTACAAGAAAAATAAAGACTTCAAATATATATACAACTTGAAAAGGAGTTAAACGAGCTTTGATACCTTTTTAGGGGTGTAAATGAGCCGAGCTGTTCGTGAGATACTCGATATGACTCGTTAAAAGTCGATTCGAGCTAGGTTAAACGAGCTCGAGCCGAGCCCGAGTTTATTTCGAGCTCGTTTTAAAAAAACCCAGTCGAGCTCGAGCTTTCAAGTTAAGCTCGCGAGCCCTTTTTAAAGAGCTAAAAAAGCCTCAATTAATATATAATAATAATTTTTATTATTTTAAAAAATAATATAAAAAATATTATAAAAAATAAAAAATTATTTTTTAAAAAATTACCCGATGTACTGCATGTACCAGGACTAGCGTTTAGGGCTAGTCTCTCTTACCCAGCTTCAGGAATTATTTCTACTTATATCTTTTGTTTCTTGGGTGTGTTTACAGGACCCGAAGACAAAAGAATTTAGAAAGGCTAGTTGGCGAATCCTTGAATCGTCTATTTCATTTACCTTTGTTTTCGCTTACACAAACCTTACTGTGTAAAGTTTCCCTACCTCCTCTTTTGTATCTGGCATGCCGCTGGAACTTTGCATCGGCTAAAAAAAAACATTAGCTAACTCTGGTCTCTGGGGTAACATCACCCCTAATGAAGTTTTTTGGGTTGTCCTGAAAATTTTGGAAAAACCATGCTCTACCTTTGAACTAATGACTATACATCTGACTCTCCCTTCGATCTTATCCATTCCATTATGGGGGCCTGCACCACATCCATCTATGGGGGGGGGCGGGTTTACTTCTGATCTTGTTGATGAAAAACACTTTCACAGGTTTTTTCTTATGAAACATCGAACAAAAAAATTACTCGGGATCTATATTCCCTTGCCCGCATGAACAAACTCAGTTCTCAAAACCCTTTAAGATTCTTCGAGCTGAAACGTTTATGGATTACAAGATCTTCTCTCATCGCCTTTCTTCGATTCAAGGGACTACTCTCAGTACTCTTGTCCGGGTTTTTCTCCCAATGGTAATGCTGAATGCAACGCGGGCATATTCTTGATACTATCCTTTACCTTGTTAAATCTCCCAAAAATGCCAGAAGTTTTTTGGGGGGAAGCGCTTTACTGCTGTTAAACATTAAAACGACATCCAACCCATTCTTCCCAAAAAAAGTCTCCATGACACTCTCCACAAGCTTTACCCCCGCTTATGAACTCTTAAGGTATGGGGTTGTGCATGCTTTTTCGTTTCAACCTCAGACATTTCCAAGCTTCAACTCGTTCCGTCTTGTCTCTTCCTCGGGTTTTGGGGTTGAACAAGGATAGGGGGCCCCATTACAAAAAGTTTTCCATTTCTCGTCATGTCCTTTCTAGGAACACGTTTCTTTCAACCATGCCCAAACTCACAGTTTGAAACGGGACCTACGTTCCTTTTTTACAGACCAACTATCCACTGACCTACCATCTTCTACCTTTACTCCGAAACCAGGGACTCATGCACCTTTGCTCTTTACTCAATTTAGAGCCCAACACATGTGGGTCCTTTTTTCCCATCTTTCAAAATATTCCCATCCACCTACAGCTCCCCTCCTGATCCTATTTCCTGGTCCGTTCCTCCGACTCAACCATCCATGCCCCTCTCAACGCCTTCTCTGAGCAAACGGGGGAGTCTTCCCGGGTCCTGGGGGCCTTCCCTATCAGAGAATGTACGACGTTCAAACCGGGTCAGGGCAAGTACCTTCACACCCTTGTGATATCCTGTATGCCACTTTACTATCCCCTTTATGAACCAAAAATTTTTTTAAAAAAGAAGCTTCTTCGATTCTCTCTGGGAGGCAGCTATGCAAGGGAACTTCAAACTTTGCCAAGGCTCAAACAGGGACCCGTTCCCTCTTCCCCCTGGCAAAAGCCCATGGGTCTAAATTTGGGGGTTAGATCAAGACAAAGTCAGACAGTTCTGTTACGGGGACAAAGCCCCTCTTGTCGCAAAGGGCTTCAATCAAGGGGTATGGCATGGGTAACCACAAGGCTGTGGCGTACTGGTTCAGACTTGTGGGGGAAGTGGCAGTTAACCCTTTACCCCAGGGTCGAATCCGGGGGGGGCGCTTCCAGATTGTGGCACGGGGGGTAACAGGCATTTTTGCTTTAGCTGTCGTGAACCTGCCGGATTAGTCTGGTAAAGCCTGGGGATACCTTCCAAAAAAAAATATGGCATTGATTATAGGAGTTTTTTCCCAAACCAAAAAAAAAGAGTTTGTCGTTTTCCCAAAAAAACCCTCTAGGGGTTTTCAAAAAGCTCCTCGTGCTTGGTTTAAAAAATTCAGCACTACTGTTCCTCTTGGGGTTTTTCTGCCGGTCAGTATGACTCGGGCTGTTTGTCGACATACGGGGCCCGGGGAGCATTATGTTTACCCTTTATGTGGATGATATGATTATCACGGTAATGACTCAGCTGGTATACCCTCCCGAAACGTTCTAGTTCTACTTTTGAGAGAAAGCGGGGCAAATTTCACTAGTTTTTGGGAAAACTTGGGGGGCTTAGACCCGTCGGGGCATTATCTCTGCAAGCGAAGTACTTCTCCGACCTTACTCCAGGCTGGCCTTCAGATACCAAGGTGGCTTCTACATCTTGGAACAAAATTTCCCATTTGACACAATGCTGGTACCCCCTTCAAGATCCTACTCCTACCGCCAAAGGTTTTTTTAGTGGGTCTCTTGTCTATCTATTGTCACCGCCCAGACATCGCATACCGTTCATACTGTCTAAATTTATGGCTGCTCCGCTTTTCGGGGACCACTACGCCGCGGGCCTCGGTTTCTGAGATTTTTAAAAAGGGCACAATGGTTCATGGCTGTATTTCTCATCCCCCGTTTCCCCTTTTAGTCCTAGTGGCATCTCGATGCTGATGGTGCGCATGACTGATTGGCGCCCCTACGGGTATTGTTTCTTCCTTGGCCGATTCTCTATTCATGGGCAGAAAGAAGCCAATCTCCCCGCCCGATTAGTACGGAAGCTAAATCCCGGGCTCTTGGGACACTTTCTCAGAACTTTTTCTGGCTCCGCTGGTTATCTCTGACTGGGGCACGCAGAATACCTACTCCTCTAGGGGTGTAAAACCCCCAATAGTCCCATAAAAATTGTCAAAATTATGTCTTCCATGGGGGCGCACCAACCACATTGGGGATCGACTGCCATTTTGTCCTCAACATGTTGGGGCGAATCACGATACAACTTCTTTCCCATTCACACTTGATAGCCAGCTGACATTTCCCCAAAAAGCTCATCTGCCAGGACTTTGGGGAAAAAAGAACTTGTTGACAAACTCAATCTGTGTGAGTTATATTAGGGGCCCATGGGCTTGGCCTTTTATCCCTTTATATTTTGGTAGGTCTTTACTTTTTTTGGGTTACACTTTTTCACACATTAATCAATGGGCATTTTCAGTCTCTTTCCTTCTCTAACACCAATAAGAGAAACCGGTAATAAAACCCAATTTTAAATTAAAAAATTTTTGTTTTCATTATGATTTGCGAAAAACAAATCAATGATTAACGAAAAAGATAAAGGAAATCAGTTTTCGTTTTGTATGAAACCCTAATTTGCCCCAAAAATTGCTTCGAAATTGTAGGGTTTTCAACGAAAATCCATTATTACATTGATACGATGAAGCCAAATTTTGTTTCGATTTTGGATAAAACCCGGGATTTGCATTTTGCCCCAAATTGCTTACAATTGCAGGGTTTTTGTTCTTGAGGATTTATCGAATTATGGCGGGATCACGGATTTTATATAATTCATTTTTTGGGTTTCACTATCCCAAAAAAAAACGTGATCAACCTTTTTTTATTAAAAATTTTTAATTTAGATTTGTAAAAACTACCATATTGCACAGATTCACCACCATTATATTCAAATTAAGGGGGTTAGATTGGTTTGGAAGGTTTTTAAAATTAACCCTTGGGTTTTTTAAAAGGAAATGAAATTTTATATATTTTTTAATAATATATATTTGGTGTTTCAAAAAATAAAACAAAGGAATATCCAGTAGTCTAAATTTTTCTAGACGACATGCATGCACTTGTGCATACAAATAAATATACAAATAAAATTATTTTGGTTTTTTTTATTTCCCAATTTAGTAATGATACTTTTTGTCAAGGGGTGCATATTATAAATTTATTGTAACCGGGCACACTACTTTTTTCTTATCTTTTGCTTTTTGATAAACCCAAATCATAAGGGAGTAGACAAGTGAATGTGGGGCCGAAAAACACCCCCAAAGGCCTTATCAACACTTCCCTTTCTGCCGGGCAATTAACAGCACCACCAAAACCTCTCTTGCAAATCAGTCTACTTCAAGGAACATGGAGACAAAATTTGACTCATCACAAAAAAAAACTAGACTTCCATCACCCCAAGGGACTAAAGTTCAAACACCCCTTCATGCCACCATGGGGGTACTACTACCAAATTGGGGGATATACATGGTTTTTAAAGTCTTGGGGTCCCTCCCCTACCTAAAAGGCAAAGATGGATCTCGTCGTTTCACATGTACTTATATCTCCCGGATGCAATAGACGGTCTCCATCTTTTATAAAAAAAGGGGTTCGCAAACCGATTCTTGGATTTAACACCTTCCAAACCAAATGCTCAAGGCTCGACGGTTTTTTTTTCCCCAAGTTTTAAAATTGAGGTTGTTTTGTAGTGTCTGAGATGTTGATGGAACTAGGGGTTTTCTGCCCTTTTTGGCTGTGGAGAAGGGTTAAGTGGAAATGGGGAGGGTTAGAAAAGGATTGTTTTAAGCATCCCTCAAAAAATGCGTTGTGGAGTTTAATGAAAAAGGGACAGAAGTTTCTGCGGTTTCCGAGTGTTATTTTTAACAAGTTATTTGATGAGGTTTGGTTTTGTAGCTGATATCCTTCAGGGTTTTTGATTAAGAATTCGACGGAGTCGTGTTATTTATGGGGCAAGTGAAAACCCACCTGGAGCTTGACCAAAAGTCCCTTGCATAAATCTTAAACACTATGATGATCGATTGGATGACTGACTTGGTTTTTTGGGGACAGGGGCTTTCGTGAACCGTTAGACCATATTTTGTACACTTGGGTGATTCCCCACCAAAACACCTGAAGGATACCTTCACCACATTTTTGTATGAAGTTTCAAGGTAAAATATGGTCTCGCGTGACCAGCCTTGATGGATTATATTTAAGGATTTGAAAATCTCTAGTTTTGAATCAGGCGGTCTAAATTCCCAATTACTATAGTTTTGTTTTGTTAAAATTTCTTGATATCCAATCTTTTTTTCTTTTTTTAGGGGTATGGGTCTTTGAAATTATTTGAAAATGTTTTAGCCAAATTTGAAAAGTATATTTTCAGGGTTTTTTTTAAAGAGCTGAGATGGCATAAAGGGGAACAAGAAACTTGTTACTAATGTCATATGCTTCACAGGGGTTTTAAAAATACTCATTATGGCATGCATGATTGGATGTCATAGGAATCTCAATCACATTTTTGGGTAATATGAGAATATATAAAAAAAAGGGTTTTTGTACAAATCAAAATATTTTCTTAATCAAGCTATCCAATCAATAATTAATTATAAACTTATTTAGTTACTTGAATTGTATTTCTTTATGAAATTTTTAAGTAATTGAGGCCTACATTTTAACCCTAGTGTCGTAAGACAAAAAAGTCCCCTTTGCATAGGCATTTTGTCCCGAATAAAAATTAAAGTTTCTAGCAAGAATCTAACATCAACGATTTTTGGGTGATAAATATTTGGGGAAAACTATTTAAAATTTTTAAAAAATTCGAGAGAGAATGAACTTTCAAGAGATGGGGGCATTTCTATGTTGTTATCGAAAACAAAAAAATCACGGGGGGGATTAAAAAAAAACAAATACAAGTTTCAAACTTGATCTAAGATAACGATTTGGTTGATGAATATTGTGGAGAAAACTAGAAATTTTTTGAAAATTCGAGGGGATTATGAAGTTTGGGAAGGCCAAGCTTATAGGGTGCTATCTAAATAAGGGCCCCAAACACTTTTACTAATACCCAAACGGTTGATATTTATTAAGTGAGTTTTTTCCTTTTAACTCTATGTAAACAAGTTTTCTCTTCTCTTTGTATTTTTTACAATTTGGAGAGAGGAAAACCCCAAAAAGGTCTTTCATACTGGCAAAATGCCTAGGAGGTTTGGGGTGATTATCAATTCTATCGGGGTTCAAATTCGGCGCTGATCCTGCGCCGGGGTCTCATACGTTGTTTCTTAATTATAAAAATTGCCAAGGATATAGTTAGAAAAACCCTAGAAACCTTTTTACAAAAAAAAAAAAAAAACTTAAAGAGTATTGTTGATACGATACAATTAGGAATCCATGACAACCATTTTTTGGGTTTTTAGGGCAAAAAAAGAAAGTTCTTTTACTTCAAATTTATTGGAAGCTTTTGTAGATTGGTATTAGAGAAGCTAAAAGCCGGGTTCGAATGGGAAACCGGGGCGGGTCTGGGAAAAAAACCGATTTTTTGGCCCAAAACGAAAAACCCGGGGCTTTATGAGAAACGGGGGCGGTTTGAAAACCCTTCTAAACCCAAAAAACCCCATCCTGAACCATTCCGGGGAAAACAAACTGGGTCTAAAAAGGTTTTAAAAAAAAATGTTTTTTTCTTCTATTATACCTACAAGGAAATTATTTTTTGAGATGGTTTTCTTTTTTATTTAAAGCTTTTAAAAGTTTCTCTAAAGGTTTTTAAAAAGGGAAAATTTTTCTTCCGTCAAACAACTTCCTATATAACGGACCCCGGCAGGAAAAGGTTTTTGGGAGGGTTTCAAGTGGTTTAGCTAGGGAGGGAAAAAACTTACAATTATTACACTTTCACATTTTTGGTGTAATCCTTCTCTAAAAGTCAGTTTTAGATACGCTTCAAATCCTTCTCTAAAACTTCTTCTCTAAAACCATTTTTCCCTTTAGTGATACCATATAATTTTTTTATATAAAATTTTCAATTATAAATAATTAAACTTATAAATATAAATCGGTCTGAAATGGGTCCTGAACCAGCTTGCAGAACCGGTTCGGGGGAAGAAACCAAGACCGGTCCCCAACCGGGTTTTGGTGAGACCCCAAAACCGGGGTCTGGTGAGACCCGAACCGGGGGGGGCGGAATCGGTTTTTTTGGGGACCGGGTCTAGGGGTGACCCGAACCGAGTATTAGAACGATTTTTTGAGTCCGAAGAAAAGGCTTTTTTTGCATCTCTAATTGGGAGTGAATTTTTGGGGCCCCCAACAACTATGTTTTTAGTTTTATAGGCTTTTTTTTTGGGCTAAAGGCAAGGTTCCGGCCCCTAAAAATATTTGATCCTTCGAGCTTTTTGGATTGAACTAGGCTTTAAAAGAGTGGCGCACTAGCTTTTATAGGAACGGAAAAATAATTTTTTAAAAAAATTTGGATGAAAATCAAAAAAAAATTTTAAAAACCCCATAACGAAAAACTATTTCCTTTTAAAAATATTATCTTCTAGATATTACAACATTATTATTTCAATTAAAAACATTTTTTTTTATTAATATTTTAAAAACAATATCATTTCCCTACTATATTTTAACACAATGGGTTTTAATTAAAATATAATAAAAAAAAAAAAAGTTCCCTCTCATATCAATCATTATTTAGATGTTATGTCGCTTCTTACCTTAAAAGCAAGGTATAAAAGTCCTTTAATTTTGATAACATTTCTCATTAACCAAACCCTCCTTGTTCATCGGGACAACAAGGATAATACAAGATTTTTCATGGTTATGGACTCTTTTTGGCCGTTCCTAGCCCCTTTAAATCACCTCTGTGAATGAACCTTGCGGGTTTTTGGGGGATGGATTCTCACCAAGGTTTGATTTACTCAATTCGACATTTTCGCTTTCCTTCGTCCATATGTTCACCGGGGGATTTTTAATTTTAAAGGGGGGCGAAAACGCCCCCTTATCGAGTATTTTGCATCCACAACTTCGACAGTCATTTAGCCCCCATCACAGATAAAAGATGTGTATAAATTTGAGTTTCTTTATCGTTTCCCATAAGTAAGAAACGCTTTCGACTTTGAATTGTGGAAGCAAAAAACTTATGCTAGAAGTCGAGAAACAACGGAAAATTAGGAATTTTCTATGGGGAAAAAGGGGTGTTTTTCCTTGGCGATAAAAAAGTCGACACTAAGGGTTTATTTTTTTGCTTTATTTTCTCGGTTAGTTAAAAAATTCAACGCACAAAAAAAGAACGGGAAGCTTTCCTTTTCTTTCAAAGCGAGAAGGGTGATTAAATCCTTTTGGGGTAAAGGGGTGAACGGAAAGCTAACCCAGTGAAATTCTAAGTTTCCGAAGGAAAAATAGAGATGTCTCCAACTTTACCAAAAATATGTGGAAGTATCCACGTAATTCAAAGAGTTATTTGATCTGATGCTACAGGAAGAACATAGGCCAATATGGTTTTAAAAATTTATTTCTGAATTAGTGGATGTTCCTAAAGGGAGTGGCAAGCATACCACAAAAGGGAAGAGATCATAGAATTCAGAAATTGTTTTTTTTTTGCACATTTTTTTAAATCCATGAACAAGAAAATGATCTTGGTGAAAAAAATAAAAGGGAAAAATAAAGAATGGGAAATTTGATGATATATTTCTCGAAACTAACAAAAAGAAACGAAAGATGACATAAATCAGGGATCAACAAGCTCTCGAGGCTTTCTTAAGATTAAGAAAGAACCCTAAAGTAAATACCATGAAAAAAAATTTGATCCTATTCAGGGAGATCATTCAAGGCAAGCCCAAACCTTTTTATAAGTATCACTTTAACTTTACATAATATTTTTCACATCAATAAAAAACTAATTTCATTATAAAGTGGTACTCCCCAAATGATTTTATAATTTATATTTACATAATTTGTTAATTTATACAAAAATTTGATTTATTTTACCCATTAAAAAATTTTTTTAAAACACCCCTAAATTTTTTTTTCTAAAATTTACAAAATAACATTCTTTCGGCTATTTATAGTCCGCTATTAACAGTATCAATATTTATATATATTATATATATAAAATTGATATGGAAAGCCCGGGCCAATGTTTATATATAAACATTGATACGAAAGTTTCTATTTCTATAAATTATTTATGGAAAATCCACTATTTGCAAAAAAAAATGCATGAACCCGTATTTAGGTAATTTTCCCTGTCGAATCTTTTTTTTTTTGGGAAGTTTTTTTAGAGTGTTTTTTTGGGGCATGACTTGCATGTTTTTTAAAGTAAGATTTACTAAATTGTCTAAGATGCTTAGTTTTTTAATATGGGGGGATATGATGGGGGGGATTTGGGGAAATTAAAGAAGTCAAAAAAAAATGATTTTCAAGTGGGGAGAAAATTTGGCAGGGGGGGTGGAATCGGTGTTTTATTGCTCGGGGGTGAATGAGGGGGGGGGTGGCGAAAATTCAACAAATCCGTGCTTGACAAAAGCGGGTTTTTTGGGTTTGGTTTTTGGTGGTTAGGTGGCGCAAATGAAGAAAAACCCAAAAGAGACAGGGGGCCCAGGGAGGGTGGATTTCGGGGTCGGAGATTAGGGGCCTAATATGGGGCGGCCGGAGAGGGAAAGGTGGGGTCGGAGAGTAACGGGGTCGGGGACGATGGGGGCGGGGAGAAAGCGGAAATGGTGGGGGGGTTTAATTGGGAACTTGGGAAATGATAATCGGACGGGGAGTGCGTAGGATCTGGGGGAGGAAAACGGGGTTGTGAAAAAGGGGAAACGATTTAAGGTGGAATTGATGGAGGAAAAGGAATTCCCATCGGTTGGTTTTACGACGGGGAGGGGGGTGGAGATCGGAGAGTTAGAACGATCGTTGAGCTTTGGGGCCCGGGGATGATTGTGTGAAGATTAAGCTCTGGGTTTGAGATTTTTTTTACGGAATCGTCCAAATTGAAATTAAAAAAAAAAAGAGTAAAGTTGTTTTTTTTTTTTTGAGTCAGTAAAATTTAATTATAAAAAAAGGGGTTTAAAAGTGAAAAAAGGGTGGGGTATTAAAAAGGAAAAAATTAAAGGGGGAAAAAGGGGGGATTTAAAAAAGGGGTGTGTTGGTTTGTTGTTGGGGGGATCATCCCCTTTTTTCAAATAAAAAAAAATTAATTTTTCAATTTAAAAAAATTTAAGAATACTAAATAGATTTTTTTAAGTAAAATAATGGAATAATTAAATATAAATAATGGAAAATTATAATAAAAAGAATAATTTATAATATAAATAAAATAATTTAAAAAGTATAAATGTAACTAAAATTTTTTTGTTTTTTTTAAATTTTGCTTTTTTGAAATTTTTTTTATTAATTTTTTTCCCTTTTTTGGTTTTTTTAAAAAAAAATCATTTGGTATTAATTAAACTGTAAACAGAAAATTTTGATTAAAATAAAAAAAGGTAATTTAAAAAAAACTAAATAAATTAACTTTAATAATTAATTTTTTAAACAAACTAAGGCTATCACAACGCTCCTTCGGGCTGGCAAGCGGGCTTGCAAGGGGTTCTCACCCCAACCCGCCAGGGCTCAACGGGTTGGGTGCACAGCCATGGTAGCCAGGGGGTAAGGTTTAGCGGCGTGGGAACCCGCTGCTTTTGGTGTGTGGTGTGTGAGAGGGTTGAGAGGTTGGGTAAGGGTTTATGGGTTATGAGAGGGTTATGAGAGGGTTGAAAAAAAAGTTAATGTGTCAGCTGATGTGGCATATAGGTTGAGAGGGTGGAAAGATTGGCTGCTGATAGCCTAATACATGAATTAATTTAACTGTTTTATTTATGTGACATTGCTAAAATTCTTGCTATTTGCAAATGTTCTGTTGCTGTATTTAGTTCTTAAAAATTTATTTTTTTTTCCTAACCCTCTTTTAGGCAAGTTGTAATTTTTTTTTCATAAAAAATTTACCAAATTTATTTTAAGTTTAAACTATTTGTTACAAAGCTTTAAAATCCCTAATGCATAACCTAGTTGGGGTTTTATTTATTTTAAAAAATGAAAATGGAATAAAATGAGCTTTCATTGATATTGTTGGTTAATTCAATTATTTAATGAAAATTGTTTTATATTAATAAAAATATTTTCATCTAACTTGAAAATAAAAAGATATCTATTTAACATTAAAAAATGAAACGACATGTAGGAAAAAGAACTATATGTAAAAAAAATTCTTATTTCCCCAATTTGATTGGGGAATAAGAATTAATAGATTTAGGAAATATTACATTATATAATATCAAACAAAAACAGTTTCTCATTATCATTTATCATTCTCATTTCCTATAAATTTGATAAAAATTCATTAAAAGGTTTTGCATTGAAGATGCTCTAACATATACAGAACTACTGAAAATCTTTGTTCATGGGCGGTATGGCCCGCTTAGCCCGGTCCACCGCCCGTTAGAAAAAGCGGGCTTGGATAATCATTGTTGAAAAAATGGACGGGCTTGGGATAAAAATGAATTCGGGCAAGCCCGCCCGGCCCGTTAACTTTTATAGTTCATTTAAATTTTATATATAATTAATAATTTAAGGGTTTTTTCAAAAAAGATTAGAAGTAAACTCTGGATTTAAAATTTCATGTATTTTTACAAATTGTTAAAAAGTTTTTTGTTCTGGAACTAATTGGATTGTTGCGGCGGAACGAATAGGGCTAGAAAATATTCATAGTTCATATATAAATTATACTATTTTTTTTATATGTTATGTACATTATTCTTTACATTTTTTTTTTTATGCTAAAAAATATTTACAAATTTAATGATTTACGTAATTAAAAATATATATTATTTTTGTTTTTTAAATGTAAAAAGTTTTAAACCCGCTAGCCGGGACAACCCGTAAGCCCCCGGGAAAACGGGTTGGGCTTTCTATATTAGGCCCGTTTGGGCAAAAACAATGTTAGGCCGGCACGGGCCCAGCCTGAGCCCGCAAAAGATCACCTCTATCTGAAAGGGATTAAATCATTTTAAATTTTAAAATGCGTAATAATCATCATTAGATTTAAGGGGATAAAGATAGATTTGTTTTTATTTTTGAAGATAATTAGTGGAAGTCGATTTTGTGATTGATGTGAAATAAAGATGCAAACAATGTATCATTTGGTGTTGACTTCGTAACAAAAACCAATGTTGGTAGATATTATAAAATGTTTGAGACAACGTTTTAAAATTTCTTTTTATGTATTTGGTATTATTTATTATGCATGTAAATAAAATTTAAAGTGCATAGCGCATCTCCAACAGCTTCCCTTAATAGGGGGAGATTTTTTGTCTAAATTGAGCTCCAACAGATTCCCCATTTCTTTCTCCAAAATGGAGAAAGCAAAGGTTTTTCAAACTCGCGATCAAGCTCGTAGGCTCGTACGAGTTTACGATCCTAGCCTACAAAAACTACGGCTCGCTTATAGGATCGCTTTTAGGTAAGCTCGTGTAGGCTCGTAGGATGCATCGTAAGATCGTAAGCTCGGCTCGGATCGTAAAATCGTGCAGACTATGTTATTTTAAAATTTTGGAGCTTTTGAGTTTTTGACTATGTTATTTTTAGTATTGGTAGAGTTAAGACTTTGCTATGTTATTTTGTTGAGGGTTGGGTTAAGAGTTAGACTTAAGATATGTTATTTTGAGATGTGGATGTAAAGTTATTTTGGATGTGGAGTATGTTTAATTTGAAATTTAGATGTTTGAAATATGGATGTATGTTTTCGAAATTTGAAGTAGAATTTGATAAAATTTATACTGACTTGCAGTAGGTAGGATCTTACGATCCCGAGCCCGAGCTTACGATCCGAGCTTGCAAAGACAAAAATGATCCTAGCTAGGATCCCGATCTTAACAACCTTGGGAGAAAGTATGAAAGAGAAATGAGTTTTTTCTCCAAATATGGAGATAACCCATTAAAGATTACCATATGAAAGAACCAATAGTACTTCTTGAAAATAATAACATAAAGAAAAAATATTTTTTAATGAGTAAATAAGAATATTTATTATTAATATCAATGTTGATTTCTCCAAAATGGAGAAGCTGTTGGAGATGGATGTACATTTTTTTTAGAGATTTTGAGTTTTGATTCTCCATTTTGGAGAAATTATAGGGAAGCTGTTGGAGATGCTCTAAGTGTAACTTTTTTTGGCTTCAAAAAAAATGCAACCTTTTAATGCATCGTAAAAATCATTTTTTTATGCATCAACTATTGTTCTCTAGCAATCTCTCTTATTTTTCATGTGAAAATACCCGACTCCTTCAAGATCTAAAAAAATCTTTCATCGATCTATCAGTGGTGGTGGTGGTGGTGGTGGTGGTGTTGGTATGGTGGTGGGAGGGAGGTTGAAGATGAAGATGAAGGTGGTGGTGTGTTTGGTGGATGTGAAGATGTGGAGAAAAGTAAAGTTTAAAAATCAAACTTGTAAAATTCAATATACTTTAGGGACCAAATTTGTAATTAGCTTTTTAATATTAATAAAATTAATTAAATAATAATAAAATTACCGGTTACCAGCTCATCAGGTAACCTGTTAGGGTTAAAAATATAGTTGTATTCAAGTTTGGTTTATATTTGTATTTTGAGAAAGTTGAGGGGAGCTTAGTGTAAATACCCTAGGGGTATAAAAGCTTTTGTGTTAGTTAGATTTCATATGGTTAGAAGATTCGTATTGTCAGATCAAGTGATTGTTAGAGGAGAGAGAAAGTTAAGAGTGTGTATTGTGTTCATATTCTCCATATATAATAAAAGTGAGATTTGTAATTGATTGAAGCTTCTTAATCATGGTGGATTGATATTCAGATCTATCAAGTGTATCAGAGCAGGAGATCAGTGAAATTTTTTGAAGATTTGAAGGTAAGTGTTGGATTTTTAAAAGTTTGGAGCAAAAATGATGAAATTTGGATTTGGAGCTTGAAGATCTTGAAGATTTGAAGTTTTGGATGTAGATTGATGATATTTTGTTGTTAGATTTGAGTTTTTGTTGTTTAATTGTGAAGATTTGATGATTTTTGAGCCTAAATGAAGGATTTTCGAGGTTTTGTTCGAAGTTCATCAATGGAGGTCCTTCAATGGAGGTTTTTAGGAGATGTTCTTATGTCTCGAGTCCAGATCTGAGCATTTCGAGTCTTTGGTTGCTATCTCGAGTCTGACGTGTGTCATTTTAGTATCTCGAGTCATATCTCGAGTATGTTTGGTTTTATCTCGAGTCCTTTCATGTCATATCAGCTTTAAATAAGAGAGAAGATGGTCAAATCGAAGTCAGCGTATGAAAACGCGTGTCTCGAGTCGTGTGAAAGCTGTCAACGTGTGTCAGCTCGTGTGTCATCTCGAGACGCGTGAAGAAGGCGCGTGTGTCAGAACCGCGTGCCGTGTATCAACTCGAGACGACATCTCGTGGCACGTGAGGCGCGTGAGTACGTCAGCATCTCGAGGAGTACGTATTAAACGCGTGGGAAGGCATCTTTTGGCGCGTGGTCAACAACTCGAGTGCGTGTGGTCAACATCTCGAGTGAGTCAGAAAAACATCTCGAGTCGCGTGAGAGCTGTCAGCGAGTGAGGAGACAACAGCTGTCAACGCGTCAGAACGAATATCGAGGCGCGTCAGGACATCTCGAGGCGCGTAAGTCAACTAAGATGGCGCGTGAGGGCGCGTGGATCAGTATCTCGAGCGCGTAAAGGCGCGTCTGGCTTCGTTTCGAGCGCGTGAAGTTCATTTCGAGTTCTTGTCGGCACGTGAAGTCATTGTCAGCGCGTTTTTCGAGTACATCAGTACATATTTTAGCACGTGAAGAGTATTTCGAGTATATTTCGTGTGTGTGAGCGTGTTTCTTCTCATTTCGAGTGTATTTCGAGTGTGTGAGCGTGTGAGGCCGTATTTCGAGCGTATTTTGGCGCGTGAAAACCGTATCTCGAGCCATTTTTTAGTATTTCGAGTCTTGTGCTTAATTTTTTGAGTATTTTTCAAGATATCTCGAGTCTAGTGTTATTTTTGAGTGTTTTTCAATATGTCTCGAGCCATTTTAATTTTTGAGTGAATTTTGACTTTTATAATTCGAGCCATATTATTTTTTTTAAGTCTTTGAGTATCTCGAGTCATTCTATTGTTTTTGTGTGAGGTTTATTTTGATTTGATTGTTTTCATTTTATTTTTACTAAGTCTCGAGTCCTTGTGATTTTTGGAGAGCAAATTTGTTTTTGTCTCGAGTCTTAATTAGAGTTGTTCACTTCCTGATTTTTTCTGATTGTCCGACTTTACAAGTTTTAAATTTTCTGAATATACTCTGCGTTACTGACTTTCAGTTATTTTAGTGTTTCAGAGTATTTGACTTTGCTTCGGGTTTTTTAAGGAAAACCGTTCGGTGAATTTTTTCAACAATTTCAGATTTAAACATCTACTGATCAAAAGATCCGTACAATTCATCATGACGACGAGAGAAGCGTTAGCAATTGGTTCCGATACCAAGCCACCAGTTCTTTTCAGAGGCGATTACAACATGTGGCGAGATCGATTTTTGGATTTCATAGACAGACAAGATTTGGGAGAATACATTCGTTTATCGTTGAAAAAAGGTCCGAAAGTTTTTACTGAGGAAAAACCGGCACAACCTGATTCTGATCCTCCAATTGCTGCTCATACGGTGATCAAAAAGTTTGAGGATATGACCGTTGAAGAGAAAAATAGACATAAAGCTGATAAGTTGGCTAAATCGTTCATGTTATTGGGTCTTCAAATGATATCTACTTTACCATTGACAGTCATAATTCCACTGGCAAGGAAATGTGGGATCAAATTGAGAAGACAGATGCTTGGTACAAGTGTTGGTACTCAGATGAAAGTTACGAATATTATCAAACGATACGAGCAGTTCAAAGCAAGAGACGATGAAAAGTTGGATGATACCTATGAAAGGTTTTGCAATTTGCTGAATGAGTTGAGGAAGAATGGAATCACTAAGACAAAGATTGAGAACAATGTCAAGTTTCTCACTAATCTTCAACCTGTCTGGAAGCTATATTCCAACTCTGTCTTTCAAAACAAGTCCTTAGCCGATATTGATATTCATGTTGTGTATGAGATCTTGAAACAGAGTCAAGATGATGTTCAAGATGCTTTGGATGCAAAGGTGAAATCTGAGAAAGAGAAGGCAGATACATTAGCTTTGATGGCTGATAAAAGAGGGAAACAAGTAGTTCACAGATCAAGAGCAAGAAGTGATTCTTCTGACACTCCGGAAGTAAGCAGTGATTCAGATGTTGATGTTGCCGAATTTAAACAAGCGATGTCAATGATGACTAAAGCTTTTCAAAGGAGATTCTATAAGCACCCGTCTTCCAATAAGCAACGATATTCATCTACCTCTCGGAAGTCTGAGTACAGAGGTAGACATGAAGACAAGAGGAGTGATAAGAAGACTGATTCAGCAAGATATTATGAGAAAGACAAATATGAGGAGAAAAAGAAGTTTGGAGAGAAACGAATAGAAGAGAATGATGAGAAAAAAGTCTGATGAAGTTCAAAAGTGCTTTAAATGTGGAAAGCCAGGTCATTTTGCGAGAGATTGTCCGAATGGTGGAGTCAAAGATTATTCGTACTACAGTCATAAAGCTTCTTTGGCAAAGAAGAAAGAATCTGGAAAAGCTCTACTTGTTGAAGAAGATCATTGGTTAAACGCCACTGACGATGAATCTGATGATGCCGTTTGCATGATGGTCAAAGCATTTATGTCCAAGATGATTCCTAAGAGTGGACGAAAGACTGATTTTTCTTTGAGGCGTTGTAATCCTCATGACTCGGATGATTCTCTTGCTGATTCTCTTGATGATTGGTTTGTTGATTCTTCCGATGATTCGGTGGGAATACTGGATGATTCAGTTAATTCAGATGATGAAGCGATAGAGGTTATTAATGTGTCTGATGGTTCTGAAGGTGATGACGAGACCGAGGATGTGGTGATAGGTTCAGATTCAGAAGTTGATGATTCTTCAGATGAACGACAATCAACTTTGCTTGATGGCAAATCCAGACGATCATTCTTCTGAGGACGAATCTGAGGTACTTATTAATCCTTATGTCGAGTTTGAATCTTACATCAAGTCTTTAAACGAAAACATGGCAAATCTTAAGAAGAAGTTAAAGGATCAGATATTGCTCACAGATAAATGGGAAGCTCGTTCTAAACAGAATGATGCTTTAATGGTTGAGCTTTCCGACAAGAATGCTCAAAATGAACATCTTGTGCAATATCTGATGAAAGAAAATGAAAAGTTCTTGGAACAATCTGTCATTTCTGATAATAAGCAAAAAGCTAAATTGTCTGAAATTTCAGATAAACTTTCTATTAAGGAAAAGGAGTATAATGACATTCAAACAAAACTTTCTGCACTTTCTGAAGAAAAAGAAGTTTTACTTGGGCATATTAAAAAGTTCAAACCATGCTTTTAAAACGAGGACAGACTGATCAAACAATTTTTCTAAATAAACCAAAGAGTTCAAAGCTTATAATGTTAGAGAAGGTTTGGGATTTGAAAATCCTCATTACTTGAAACGTGCAATCAGATTTGTTCCTACACTTTATGATACTATCTATTTTAATCTGGACAAGAAGTATAGAATGCATTTCACACGATCATCTGAGGAAGTTTAAGCTCAACATGATAAACGTAGAAAGCAAAAGAGATATGTTCAAATTCCTTTCAACTACGAACGTCTGAATAACAGTTATAGTAGAAGGCAAATTTCATTATCTGATGATTATATCAGAAGTTATTCAGAAGAGGAATTTAAACAGTTCAAATCTGATGATTCTCCGGTTGATAACAGTAATTTTACGAATTTCGATATTATAAGACTCTTAAAGATCTTGATGATGAAAGAAGAATGAATTCTTCTGAAAAAGATCAAATGCTTTGTAAAATTTCTGATCTTCAAAAACAAGTTTTCAAATTAAAAGGAGAATTGCAGAAATTTTCAAATTCAAGTTCCTCTGTACATAAGAGTTCAAATACTTCTGACACTTCATTTGTTTGTGCTTCACCTACTTCAGAAGATAGTGTAAAATCTGAGAATGCACTTTAAATTTCTACCATTGTGAATTCTATATGTTGCGTGTGTTCAGCTAAAAAGTTTGTTGAGTCTGAAGCTGTTTCTAAAGTAAAGTCACTTGAGTTAAGAAATGCTCAACTTTGAACTCAAGTTTCAGATTTTGAACAACTTCTTATTCTTGAAACAAATAATTTTGAGAAAGAACAAAAAGTTTTTCAAGAAAACATTCTTGATCTTTCCTCCAAGATTTCTGATTTAGCAATTAAGATGGAATTAGAGAGACAACAATTTCAATCGGTGCGTAAATCTTCTGAAGAGAAATCTTTAGAACTTCGAAACCAGATTGTTGCCTTGCAAAATCAGATATCTGATGAAAGGAATCAATTCAAAAGGAAAGAACAAGTCTTGAAAAGTGAAAAGAAAGCTTTAGAACAAATGTTTGTTGCACATAAGAAAGAACTTGTTGTGGAAACAGATTTTGAAAAACAGAAGGAGTTCTTTAAATGTGAGATAAAAAGACTTACACATCAGTTAGCTGAATTCTCAACAAAAGCAATGACTTCTATGGTGAATGATAATAAAAAGTTTGATTCGTCTAGTCTTTCTCATTCTGAAAAAGAAAAAAGCAAAGCATGTTTCGAATGATAAATCAAAATTGCATGAAGGTCAATCTTCTTCATCTATTTCAAAGCCCACACAAAGGAATTTTTCTGAGGATACTACTAAATCAAAAGATAAATTCGTTCAGTATCCACAGTATTCAAGACAGAAAGTGAATGTTCAACAAAAGAATGGTTATTATTCTTCTTTTACTAACTCAAGTGCGTCTGATTTTTCAGATAATTTTCAAAGAAGACAAGTAAAACAAGTTTGGAGGAGGAAGGAGTTCACAAATCATGTAGCCCTACATCTAGTTTTAGTACTACCAAAGTTAGTCATGATGTACGAAACAATGTTGCTTTTTCATACAATAATCGTGTATCTTTTCCACGAAATTTTTCAATAAAGCAATTTGTTGATCTGCGTCGTGATAAATTTTGTTGTTCAAATTT
>CM058040.1:80900916-80929641 GCA_030169165.1 Centaurea solstitialis | reverse complement strand
TCACCCAAACAATCTTATTTATCTTCAACTTTCTTTACATTTGCAACACCGAATTCAACTTTTATTATTACTTCAAATTGAATAACTTATTGACAAGAACTTAGATTTATGGAAGAAAAAAAATATCGATCTTGTTGTTGGAAATTTGAGTGGAAATAAAGTTGACATCTTTATAAAGTTGTGGGCTTGAACAAAGAACGCATTGAAATAGAGTTCAAGAATGCTTACAAGAAGCTTACACTGGTCAGATTCTTCAAGTCAATCTTCTCTCTATTCCATTTAAAAACTCGTAATATAAATCCCTACACTTGTAATATGAACCCAAACGTAAAACTGGAAGGCCATTGACACCATTACTTGCTCCCCGAGGTTGAATCCAAACTTTGATCGATACATAGCTTTGAAACCCGTAAAAATGTCAGACTAAAAAAATTCACATAAACTCTATAATAAACAAAATAGAGATATAAACGGGATTTCTTTTGAATTATTAGTTTAGATAGGATGAGATAAGAAGTTGGGATGGGAGTTAGGGGAGAGAGTTTAGGTTCATGGGAGATAATTAAGGGGAGTGGGAAGTTGGAGACCAACGATTCATGGTGTGTGGCAGTTAGAGGTTTTGAAGGAGCTTCTAAAATTTGTACCTTAAGCAAAATTAAAGGTACATGTTAATTGATAATAACTGTTATTGCTAATTATAAAAATTGTAGGTCAATTATAGATTAGATCGGGTGAAAAATGAAAAATAAAAAAGCTAAAAAAATACAAAACAAATTGATTGATATGTATTCTTGATATTTAATAATATAATTATAATATAAAAATATTCAATATTAGGTTCATTTCGAAGGTATTTTTGAGACGATTATAATGATATAATTTATTAAAAAGAATACCAAAATTTTTAAGACATTTTAATTAATAAGAATAATTTTCTTAAATTGATAAGGATGTAAAATAAAAAATGGAAAATGAAAGGATTAAAAGTAAATTAAGTAACTAATTATAAGGGTAAGAAGTGTAATCTATAATTTGAAAAATATTGAATTGAAGAGAGATCAACGGATAGTGGTTGTGAAGTGGAAGTTGCATGCTTTAAAGAGTTGTACGACATGCTATTATCTTAAAAATTCAAGATAACTGTTATATTCTTTTTATAAAGGAGTGTAGATATATGGTTTTTTTTTTTGAAGGTTCACCTGGACTTTGGCCAGACTACATCCTTGGCAATTTTTACCGAGAGCTAAAGCATGATCCCCTGGGATTAACACTCAATGGCCCCTTGTTGCTCACCTCCGGATTTGAACTTGGGTGGGTTTTTCCCCAACACCAAGCCTTAACCGGTAGGCTGCCCTATTGGAGTTTAGATATATGGTTGTAAACAAACCAAACATGGAAAGATAAACGAACCAAGGTTTTTATATTTATACTAGGAACATCTTTTGGGCCGTGCTAAGCACGACCCATGACGACTTGCTAGTAAGGTTTTCAAATACGTTAAGTATACGAGAACACCAAATTGTTCATGTAACCATTTCAAACTAATTACATGTGCCAAAAGAAACTTGTTCATGTAACCATTTCAAAGCAAGTACATGCACCAAAAGAAACTTTTCACTAATAGCTTTTTAATGAACTACTTTGCCTTTTTGGTGGGACCGTCATCCGTCTGGGAGATTGGTGTTCTCTGAGATTGTGGGATTTGTTGTTTTCGCTTTCGTGATTCCAAATCGACTCCTGGTTGCGTTGTGGGTACTTCTTGTTTAAGCTCAAGTGGCAGGTTATTGGATCATATACTGTGACACTGTAAATTAACCTCTAACTAACTTACAAAGGAAAAAAGAAAAACAAAACATACAATGAGATGTTATTATACCTTTAGGTAACACCGATCACTACAAGGTCCATCGTCTTCTAAATCAAGAGGGAGACTCTACTCGTTCAGCCTATCAATCGTGCAAACGAAAATACATCAATGCAGGCCATAAAAACTCCACGATAAAAAGGTAATGATTTCGAAAGCACAAATCCTTACCGGAGTAATAGTGGATTGGGAATAGAGGTGAATACCACAATCAAATACCTGGGAGGTAAAAGGAGCTATTAGCATACAATCGATCAACTCTAATATATAATAAAACAGCCATGAAAAATAAGAAAACCAATAAGCACAAGTACCAAACATTGTCGACAAAAGAGAGTATCGAAAGAAGATAAAGAAGAAGAAAGGCTCTACTCCAAAAGCATGCCCGTGCCGTTTTCAACCTCTGTAGGAACAGAGACATTTTGGTTCAGTTGTTTTCTTCCTCTTTCTTTAGCATGTTAAATACCTCCTGCATCACAGAAGAAAGACAGCTGAATGATAAAGAAGCATATCACAATGCAACTTAACTTGGACATTGTTTGGTAAAATAAGCTAGTTTATAAGTCAACTTATAATCTAGTACATGTTTCGATGGACCATAAGCTAGCTTTTTGAAAAGCTAAGGAGAGTAGCATCTAGTGACTTATGAGATTTTTTTATTATTCCAAATATACCCTTGCTACTTTTTACGCTACCAATTTTTAAACATGACTTTTTTTTCTCATATTACAGTCATAAGGTATCTTATCAGCTAGTTTTTGCCAAAACGCATCTTATTCATAAGCTAGCTTAATGATGACTACCTTATCAGTCATAGCTAGTTTGCCAAACATTGCCTTACATAGAAAAGTAGTAACAAGTAAAAATTGACAAAAGGGAAAATTTAGCCCCTGACTAAGAAATTGGAGCAACTTCATTTCATGAATTTCAGAAGGAATTCCGCCAATGAATTCCGTCATGAATTGAAGGAGTTTCTTGCTTGGTTCATAATCCTCGTAAACCATCCTGCAAAATTCAACGGGCAGCAATAAAGTTCAAAGCAAGGCATTTGTTTTCAGACTGATATCAAAGTATACAAACTTATGCAATAAAAATAGAAACACAAATATAAGAAAAGCAGTTATAAACCGTATTACCTTATAATACGTTTTTCTCCATCAGAAAATTCATATTTTTCTTTGCGTGCGGGTTCATCATGTTTCTTCCTCATCGTCACTACAAACCAAAGGCTTACCCCCAAACTTTTCATTGCCAATATGTGGCTTTCCTATGACCGAACAATTGTCAATTATTCTCTGATTTCTGTAGCGTACAGAAAAGAACTTTAGAAACTATAACAGGACAATTTTGTTTTTCACAACTAAAGCCTACAAGTTAAATTCACACACATATACCAAAAGACCAATGATATGGGAAAAGGGCAAAAGAAGGAACACCTTTTCAAAGGTATCCAAGTAGTAAAAGGTGGTGTTTTCTCAACCATTGAAAGCTTGGCGGTTACTCGAATACTTGCTTCTGGTAAGTTGTTTGAGGTCTTCGTCATATGATCCTTCGGGTAAGACGAAGGGATTTTTCATCCTTAAAGAGAGCTTATTCACTAAGCCCCAATTAGCATCGGATCTAGACGCTACTAATGCCAAACGCTGAGCAACGTCCCTTTCCATCTTTTTGTTTTGCATGAACTTCTAGTGTGAAAATAGGTAACAATTGATGGTCACTTTCACATTCCATCAATACAAAAACATTTGTCAAACCATCATACACAAAAAGAATAACATACAAAATTACATGATACCGATCAATGTGGGACCCTTAAGTGATCAAATCAAAATGTAGAGTTAGATGCTTAAACTTTAAATAAGAAGCTATCACAACTATTTGCTGTTTCAAATACATTTCTTCCATTAGCTGCTAAGAAACAACCATATTTTTTTAGATCATCTTGGTCAACACCGATTCCGGTATATATATTCTAGCTTTTTACTACTTGTATTGAAAGTACAACACTTGTTTGAAATTCAAAATCAGCCATGCTCTTTCAATGACGTAGATGGCAGAATTTGAAAGGAAAACAAGAAAACACCTCATTACTTCAACCTCGCATTTAGGTTACTCATTCAGACCATTTGACAAACACCTTGTGTGCATCAAATTCAAAAGAGATAATCAATTCCTGATGCGGTAATTATCGTATATAAAAAACGTAACAAGTTTTAACCTCTAATGCCTAACCACCGTCTTACCACATATACAGACAAGCGTACCTAATTGTGAGTAATATAGTGTAGGAAAGTCCAGGTATCGTATCTACCACTGAGAACGGTCAAGTTTTATAGACTATTAATCTGAACTAGTTTAACTAACCTAAAGCTTTTTTGGGGGTTTTGTTTGAGAAAAGTATTTTTAAAAGATAAAAGACAAATAATAAATAAACATAACCAAGAAGTGGAAAACTGATGATCAAACATACATTGGAGATAAATGGATCCATTATGGTTTACTTTCATAAGACATAGATTTATGATTGTTGTCAGAATTTAAGCAATAATGCACCCGAACATGTTTATCTAAGATTATCAACTAGGTCTCGGTCCTCCTAGCTCCAATACTAGGTGTTTGTCAGGCAACCTAACACCGGAAATCCGATTCTAATTCTATTGTATGGCTTTTCTACTATCTGGTCACTCTTGGTCCAAGTAACCCCTTAACACAACCTTTTGGTCCAAGTCAGGCTAAGGTAGGTTGATTATCCTTTCGGAGTCTATCTGCTTTGGTCTAACAAATACACCCAACCAAATGAATTCAAATCACCAAACAATAGATTAGAATGGAATCAAAGACAACATTCAACAAATCATGCATCTAATTAATAAACTAAAATCCAAAGTATTCAAACCATAATAGACACACAAGAGGAACACATAGACATGTCAATTACAAATGCTTAGACAAACCAACTAAAGACCGGTCGATTTGGCGTAGCATCCCCTCGAATCTCCTCCGTAGCCGTCACATCGAGCCTCCGGCTTCTTCGGTTGGAAACCCTAAGCGGCTCCCAACATCTAACCTAAGAGAGCATTTACTGAAACTAAGCTTTTCTGGATGAATTGAACTGAATGACCAAGGCCTGTATTTATAAGAAAACGTCCAGGGGTCATCTGGCGTTCGCGAAACGGTCAATTTGGCGGCTAAACACTTATCGAACAACCCTAATGTAACACCCCAAAATTTGGAGTCAACAAAAACTTTCATTGCGAAAGGTGGTAATACAAATTACGCCAAAGCGTGAGCTCTTCCCAAAAATGGGGTATAAAGTAATGTATAATTACAACGTTTGTATTCAAATGAAGTGATACAATAACCAAACTAGTCTAGTTCCGTATAGGAAGAAGACTATAAAAGGGTTATCGCTAACCATAAATCTTGCGACCTAAAAGGACCGGTCTCTCGTCTTTCCCCCATGCTCACTCAAGCCCAATGCCTACTTGGGAGCGGCGTCCCTAGTACCTGAGAGACACATCGACACCAAACAAGTGTTAGGCTAAAGGAGGCTAGTGAGTTGCACAAATAATATCATGCACGTAGACCATATTAAGGCATGCGAGATATACAAGATTATACTAGCATTGTAAATAGCATGTTAAACCGGTTTATTATTATCTTCGGAAACAATGGGCGCGACCCATTTCCACCAACCAATGCCCCGACATTATCTAATTCCAAACACCTCGATGCCCCGGATTTAGCATGGCGACATCATCAGAGGCCCGCGCACTTCGGAGCCACCCGAAGGCCGGCGACATAGGTACAAACCCGCGACTGTTTGGTGTGGACACATTGCGTTGGTTCGTCCATGTTATTATCATACAGGACCGTGATACGGAATTTAGCATGGCATCACGTCCAAGTTATTATCATATAGGACCGTGATACGGAATTTAGCATGGCATCACGTCCAAGTTATTATCATATAGGACCGTGATACGGAATTTAGCATGGCATCACGTCCAAGTTATTATCATATAGGACCGTGATACGGAATTTAGCATGGCATCACGTCCAAGTTATTCACATACAAAACCTCGACGCTGAATTTAGCATAGCATCATTATTAGAGGTGTATATCGAGGGTCTCAAGCCCTTTACCTCATTTCCCATAATCCAACATGTTCGGATATCAAATCCTTTCGTATAAATTCATAGTATGTATATTTTCAAGTATTCCACATAAATACATTCATTCCACCTTTTCAAGGATTTATCACATACTATAGACGTGTACGATATCCTACCACACGTATAAGTCATGTAACTCATATCATTCATGTAAGCATAACACATCATACGTTTCATGGAAAGCTTTAAACTTAAACTGATAAGTAATTCGTATCAAAACCGCATTCATCCACGAAATCAAACAAGGAATATAAAATCATCAAAATGATGTGCCCTCAGTTTTAACAAAAAGGTTTTAACAACTCACCTTAGGGTTTTGTGATAAAAACCCCAAATCCCACGATTAGGTCAAATACGAGCACAAACCTAAATCAAGTAAATCGAACCCTAGATTAGTTCGTAACCTTTATTATACACATAGATCCAACCTACAAGGGTTTAGTTGAAGCTTACCAAGTGAGATCCAAGCTAGAACCCTAAGTCTTGAGCTTCCTCTCTTTCGAGCAACAATGGTGGTTTGAGGTTGTGAGAGGTGGAGAAGATGAAGCCATGGAAGCCTCCACCCTTCAAACTAGTAGATCTATCCTCCAACACTTCTCAAAACATGAATTCCACCTATAACAATACTAGATCTAAGCCAAATATGGTAGAAAAGGTTTGGAGATGAAAAACCCCCAAATCGAAGCTTAAACTCGAAGGAGATGAAGAGATTACTTACACCAACGTTTTATAACTCCCAAATGCTTGAAATCCATTTATGTAGTCTTGAAGAGCTCGAAAAACCGAGAAGATAGCAAAAAGAATCGGGAGAAACGGAGTCCGGATGAGAAAGATATGCCCAAATGAAGAAAGAGGCCATTTTAAACGCGTTTCGGTCTGCCAGACACCTAGCGATCGCTAGGTGTCTTAGCTAGCGGTCGCTAGCCTTAAAAAAGCAATCAGGAGGTGGATTTTTATCACTAGCGATCGCTAGGAGTGAGGCTAGCGATCGCTAGCACCTGTGCGGTTTCGATGCTTTCGTATTTTGGCCATAACTTCTTTCGTTATAGCTCCGATTTTGATTCCGAAAGAACCGTTGGATTCGTATTTCAATTTCCCATCCAACAAGACTATAAAATCCATGATTCAACCCAAAGTCCTATTTTTCATATTTTCCTTAAAAGATCCACAATGGCCCGAAGTTGTGTTAACCAAAATTACGGGTGTTACACCTAATTTTCTGGAAGCTTCTGGACGAGAAAATCCCTTCTTCGCGGTGCGAAGCTCTCCTTCGCGGCGCGAGCATGCTCCTCGCGGCGCGAGCCACTTCCTTCGCGGCGCGAGTGATGTAAAGTCAGCTTCCGAGATCTTCCAAAATATTCTCCTTGCCTTATCTGTTGAAGATCCGTCTTTTGGAGGAATTTATATGTCTTCGGGAGTAAGAAAACCGCCTTAGGAGCCAAGAAAAGTCCGTATTTGCAAAGTCTGCACAAAAGTCTCCTTTTTGACGCTTTTCACCCTCTTTTTATACTTTTACGTACGAACACCTCCAAAATCTACAAAATCAGGATTTACACCTTTTTAAGTCAAACAGTATCGAAAATACTCTCAAAATGAATACAAAAGTGGGGAATTAGCATGAGTAAAATATGTATAATTTTGGAGTTATCAATTCCCTAAACCAAAAGATTTATATTCCAATTCAAATCAAATCTATCAGGCTCATTGCTTTGATCATTAACACAGACACTTAGCATAGAAAGGTGGCATGATTCTCCAATATGCAATCGAATCATAAATACAGACCCACAAATAACAAAAAAAATATGTGAGATTTTCGAGTTCAAACTTAAACCTAAATTTACCAAATGAGAATGATCGATTGTAACTGCAAAATTTTAGGTATCATTACTTTCAATTCACCGTGTACGTAAAAGAAACAAACACACAAATCGGAAGAATCAAACCACACCAACGATTTGAAACGTAGAATTGAATGAGGCGAGAATGATCCGGAAAAAGATGATGGGAAAATTTAGTTTTAAGGTGCTGAGTGAGAAAAGTTACCGAGTTTGTAGACCTCGAATCCTTTCCTCTATCAGAATTCAAAAAACAAAAAGCTCCTTTCTCCTCGTCGATTGCAGAACCAGAGACAAAAAGCGGTTGGGAAAAGGGCACCGTCTGTCTGTAATAAAAAATCTGGAAGAGAAGAAAATAGAAGTCAGGAAAGTAAAAGAAGGAAACTGGAAATGGAAATGGCGGTGATGAAGAGGCAGGGTGTTTGAAGAATCAAAAGGGGTTCTTGATTCAGCAATTGGTGGTGATACGTGTCAACATAGGAGAAGAGCATGTGGTTGTGCGAGTGAGAAAAATGTAAAGAGACACGCCTATGCGTGGAAGCGTACGCGCGATTCTGAAAGGGGGGACGAATATATATAGTAATGATTTGTTCATTAAGATCAACCTTGTTTGTGCGTGTTTGTTTGACGAACAAAAGACGTACGAACGTTAGCAAACATAAGTTAATTAAAGAACGTTAGCAAACATAAGTTAATTAAAGAACAAGATCATTTTTCAAGTTCAATCACCTAACTAAATGGAAAGAAAATGTGCTCATGTTCTTTTTTATATTAAATAAACAAACTTTTCATCAAACAATTAAACATACAGTTCGTTTAGAGCATTATCTGTTGGGAATGATGTCTAAATTATTAACTGTTGGTAGTATTTTAATAATGGTAGAGTCCTTTTGGATTGCCCTTTAGACCCAAATAAACAATCAAGGAATTAGAGGCGGTGAAAGTGATTAATTTATTTATCAGTTGAGGATAAATATAATTAATTAGATAATATCCAAAATATAATTAATTAGATTAATTATAAATAAAGGATGATAGCATGATAATAACTAAAATAGTTTTAATTAAGTTATCAAGTCCTAAAAGGATTAGGATGTGTAATTATATATTAGAAATAATGAACTCATAATAATTAAAATAGTTTTTCAATTGGTTTAACAGTTTATGGAGGATTAGGAAGCCTAATTCAAGAGATTATAAATAGATGCCTTGGGATCAAACCCAATTGATCAATTCATTTATTATCTCTTCTCTTTGTGGCATCCTCCTCTTTCCCTCTCCAAATCGCCAAAAGGTTTGAGCGTTCTTGGTTGTTAGTATTTGGTGATCTTAGGTGTGAGCCACTAGAGGGATTCATACTATTGGTCCTTGATATACAAGAGGCAATATCAAAGGTTTGATTTTTCCACCGAGCTAATTCTTCAACAATCGCTATCAAGTAAGTTTTCTTGATCATTCTTTTGTAGTTAAGTTTCTAAGAACATGTGTGTTTTGGTAAAAAATTACACAATTAAATATCGTAAGATGTTGTGAGGCAAATCCGTCGAGAGAAAGAAATCTAGTTCGATAAATCGTGCGATAAAATAAATAAAGAGACAATACAATTGATGACGCAGAAAAAACCTCGAGGTCGAGGAAAAAACCTGCGGCCGACTAAAAGGGGTTAGTCGACGATGCACTAAGTATCACCAAGAAGGGGTGATGTCCTCGAGAATTACAATTGAGATCGTACGATACAGCGAAATAAACGAAATGCTTGAATGTAAATTACAAGTGTTCGTAAGTAATACGTTAGAGAGTATTTGCAGATTCGGATGGCTTCAAGAATAATCAGATGTCTTTGAATGATGTCTTTGACCTCTTTTTATAGCTGGCAAGAATGTAACTGTCATCCCATAATTGTGCATTTAATGTAACGGTCATAACCGAAGCTTGAATATTGGTCGTAACGGTCGAGGCTTTATGAAGAGAATATCTCGGTCTTTAACGGTTACTTGATCTTCGATATCCATTGTTTACCTGTTACAAACGATCATACTTAAGACATATTTAGCCGTTAGTATAATATCGTGTGATATCGTATGTTCTTGGGTTACATCGTACGTTATCTTATATAAAGGTCATTCGATGATTAGCTGTTATCGTTCGAAGTTACATGTAACTTATCTTAGGACCTTATCTTAATACAGGATTATCATCCTGAAAGATATCCTATGATTTAAGTCGATCATCGTGCATCGTGCGATCGTAAATTTTCACCCAAACAGTTTGCCCCCGAGATTTAGAAAAATTTATTCTGAATATTTCTGAATCTCTTATCTGCAAAAGCTAATCGCTAGTTTGAATAATCAATCGTTAGTAAATAAACTTTGTTTAAATCAAATCGAATATGAAAGGTTTAATGACGTCGTCACGGTGACGTCGGGATGACAGTTGCTGGCTTAACGGCACTACCTGGACGCGTGTTGATGCGTGATTGTGTTGGGAATCGCAGGCTACAAAACATGCACAGCGGAATAAAATTGCTCGATTCCCAAACGAGGATACAATCCTAAACACAGACAGACACAAACGAGGGTGTTCTGAAAATTTACCTCTAGTTGTGAAATCACCGGATCGCAAGCAGGGGATACACCGCTACTGACACCTTCACGAGATTAGCTGCTAGACCACCTCCGGGATTGCGTCAAATTTCGATGGAGTGAGAGGGAGAGAATAAGGGTTTCAGGTTTTTCTCTAGGGTTTTTCTTTTAGGCTTAGTTCTTGGAATGAATGATAATTGATTAGGTTTACCATATTTATAATCATAAATATGGTAATAACCCATAAAAGAAAAAGCCCGACCAATCTAAAAGCCCGTTTAAGCTTTTTATTGATTTAAACCTTTTATTTAATTAATAACTATTAATTAAATAACTTAACCCTTTTAATTAATTAATTAACTATTAATTAATCCGATAAAATATACCAACTGATATTTTATTTAACTAAATAATAAATAACTATTTATTATTTATTTCTCACTCAAATAATTAATTTATACTTAATTAATTATTCCATCAAACTGGTAAATCCACTTGATCTCTAATTGGTGTGCAGCGGTGTGACCTACTAGTGTCTTATAACATTGGACACGGTAAACCCTGTTACTATCTTGCACATAATCCTAACAGACTCCCACTTGTGCCAGACTAGTAACTGCACTGTTACCATTAGCCTAAGGAGGTCCCTAGCCAGACACTTAGGTTAACCAGGTTATAAGATCTCTTACATCCAGAGACACAATTCACGCTTGAATTTGTACACAGGTTCATTCCTTTTGCACACGATATTTCTAAAGTGATTTAAGACATGGAGTGGAGGATTCATTTCTTAAAATCAAGTATTTCTTGACTCTGATTCCGATTGCCTGCAGTAACGGATATTACTAAATAACACCTGTTATTCTATCCGAGCGTGGCCACGCGTTTTCTGCCAATCTTAATCGTCAAGGGGCCCGGAAATATCTCTCTTTTGAAAGAGGTGCAAATCCCTTCTTGACTACTTGCATTTGGATCCACGGCTTCCGCTGCATCTAGTCACGTCCTGTATGGCCGCCCTGTTACGGTGCAATGTTAGTACGTGCTAAGAGTACAGTAGTCCTCGCGTTCCCAAACCAAGTATCTCAGGTCTAAGGACAACCTATCAAGTCAGTGCTTATGACTGAGGCTCCATGAAGCAGACTTGATTACTGGTCACTTCCAATACCCAAACACTCTGATGAGTATTTATAAATACTTGGTCACATCACTTGTGCTTTTATTCTCTACTTTGAATAAATCATCAAGTATTTATAATAGCGTTAAACTTCCTATTGAAATTCCCATTTCAATAAGTGGCTACGGAAATTTAGATTTCATACAAAACTTTGTAAAATCATGGATACGTTAAATACGCAAAAAATAGTTAATTTAGAACAATCATGAAAATAAAACCTCCATTTATTTCCAACACACTGTGAAATAAAACTTTACATGATTACATTGTTTCAAAATTAAACTATAGTAATAATTAATAAACTAAAAACTAGCTACTGGCTTCCAGGTACTGCATCCCAATGGAATTCGCATGTGCCTCATGCTTCACCCTTGCTAGTGGTTTTGTCAGTGGATCTGCGACATTATCCTCTGTTGGAATCTTGCATATTCTCACATCTCCTCTTCCAATAATCTCTCGGATGAGGTGATATTTCCTGAGCACGTGTCTTGACTTGTGATGCTCTCTAGGTTCCTTTGCTTGCGCCACGGCTCCCGAGTTATCACAGAATATATCGATCGGTCTCGAGATACTGGCAACCACTCTGAGATCCGATAGAAAATTCCTTAGCCAGACAGCTTCCTTTGCCGCATCAGATGCTGCAATGTACTATGCTTCTGTAGTTGAATCTGCAATCGTGTCCTGCTTCGAGCTCTTCCATGAGATCGCACCTCCGTTTAGGGTAAAGACGTACCCTGACTGTGACCTGAAGTCATCTCTGTCGGTCTGGAAACTAGCGTCAGAGTATCCGGTGACACTAATTTCATCCTCAGACCCTCCAAAGACCAAGAACATTTCTTTCGTTCTTCTCAGATACTTAAGAATGTTCTTGACAGCCACCCAATGAGGTTCACCCGGATTCTGTTGATATCTGCTCGTAACACTTACCGAGTAAGCAACATCGGGCCTAGTACATAACATGGCATACATAATCGATCCAATTGCAGAAGCATATGGAACCGATTTCATTTTGTCCTGATCTTGACTAGAAACAGGACACTGTGTTTTACTTAACACTATGCCATGTTGCATCGGGATAAATTCCTTTTTGGATTCATCCATCCTGAATTTCTTCAGGATTTTGTCGATATACGTACTTTGACTAAGTCCGATAAGCCGCTTGGATCTATTCCTATAGATCTTTATACCGAGTATATAAGCGGCTTCTCCAAGGTCTTTCATCTGGAAACATTTGCTTAACCAACTCTTTACACTCTGTAAAGTTGGTACATCGTTTCCTATGAGTAGAATGTCATCTAAATACAAGACCAAGAAGGTTACTATTCTCCCACTGAACTTAGTGTAGACACACGGCTCGAACTCACTTTTGGTAAACCAAACTCTTTGATTCGCTCATCAAAGTGTAAGTTCCAGCTTCGAGATGCTTGCTTTAATCCATAAATGGATTTTAGCAGTTTACACACCTTATTAGGATTCTTAGGATCTTCAAATCCCTCTGGTTGTTCCATATAGACGTCTTCTGTTAACTTTCCATTCAGAAAGGCTGTCTTGACGTCCATTTGCCAAATCTCGTAGTTAAAGTACGCTGAAATGGCCATTAGAATCCTAATTGACTTTAACATGGCCACTGGTGAAAAGGTTTCATCATAGTCGATACCATGAGTTTCCGTGAATCCTTTTGCGACCAGTCTGGCCTTGAAGGTGTGTACATTTCCATCCATGTCGGTTTTCTTCTTGAAAACCCATTTGCGCCCAACAGCTCTACAGTGTTGTGGCAAATCAGTCAACTCCCAAACTTGGTTGTCGTACATGGATTGCATCTCGGCCTTCATGGCTTCCCGCCATTGTTCAGACTCACTGCCTGACACAGCTTCTCCATAGGATGTTGGTTCATTCAAGTCTCCGCTGTCCTGAGAGACTAGAAACCCAAGATACCTATCTGGTTCTTGTCTTACCCTACTGGATCTGCGAAGGTCCTGTTTTTGCACTTCCTCAATCGTTTCAGATCGAGGTTCAACATTCTCATGTTGAATTTCTGGCTCAACAATTGGTGTAGTGTTTTCTTCGTCTACTACCTGTAGATCTACATCCTTTCTGGTGTTCCCGGAACTGAGAAACTTTTCTTCCAGAAATTTTCCATTTCGAGCAACAAAAACTTTGTTCTCTTCAGGGTTGTAGAAGTAATATCCCACGGTGGTCTTGGGATATCCAACGAAGAAACACTTGTCGGATTTGGGCTTGAGTTTTTCTGAGGTGGGTCGTTTGACGTAAACCTCACAACCACAAATTTTTAGAAAAGATATGTTGGGTTTCTTACCCTTCCATAGTTCATATGGAGTCTTTTCTACCGACTTTGTTGGCGCTCTGTTCAGTATGTGTGCTGCTGTTTCGAGCGCATGTCCCCAGAATGATATTGGCAGCGAAGAATGACACATCATCGTTCGTACCATGTCAAGCAAAGTGCGATTTCTCCTTTCTGATACACCGTTCATCTGAGGTGTATACGGAGGTGTAAGTTGGGATACAATCCCACACTCCATCAGATGATTGTCAAACTCATCACTAAGATATTCGCCACCACGATCCGACCGTAAGAACTTGATCCTCTTGTCAAGAAGATTCTGTACTTCATTATGAAATTCCTTGAATCTTTCAAAGCTTTCAGATTTATGTCTCATAAGGTAGACATAACCATACCTACTGAAATCGTCAGTAAAGGTAATGAAGTACCGGTATCCTCCTCTTGCCACATGACTGAAAGGTCCACATACATCTGTGTGGATTATTTCAAGCAAGTCAGTAGCCCTTTCATTTTCATTGTTGAAAGGTTGCTTTGTCATTTTGCCAGATAAACAAGACTCGCAATTATCAAAAGGTTTATAATCGAAATTGCCAAGAAAACCTCCTTTTAGGAGTAGTTCAACGCGTTTCTTGTTTATGTGGCCCAAACGACAATGCCAGAGGTCTGATCCTCAATATCCTTGGATCGTTTACTTATATGATAGATTTCACCACTGTTGTCTTGTAGATTTACTGTGTATAGACCATTCACGGGTGTAGCTTTAAAATAGAAAATATTATCTTTAAAGACTGAAATCATTTTATAATCATATTTATAATAAAATCCTTGGTCTACTAATAAATCAAAAGACAAAACATTCTTAATCATATTTGGAATATAATAACAATTATCCAGTTCCAAAACTAGACCCGAGGGTAAACTAAGACTATAAGATCCTACAGCTTCAGCTATCAGCGGTGTGCCTTCGTTAACTCGTAGGTTCGAACGGTCCTTCCTCAGAGTCTTTCTTCTAGTGAATCCCTGTAAATGATTACAAATGTGGTTACCACTGCCTGTATCAATTACCCATGATTCATAAGAAGTGATTAAGCAATCTATCATAAAGATACCTGGAGCATCGGGTAAACCGATCTCTATCTGGTCGATATTCATCGAGTGCTGGCAAATATCCTCGCTGCCGCATTCTGGGCAACTCAGATCTCCCAGCTCATCAATTATATCAGTGTCCATGAGATTTGCAGGTTCGGGTACTGGCTCTAGACTGGCCAGAATATCTTCATGAACTTTATCCACGTCGTTCTTCGGTTCCTTCATGTAGGCACTAGCTGTGTCCTGAACTTCCTTTGTGAGGGAAAACCACATGAGATACACTAACTCTTCCTGAGTCATCTTGTACCCCAGACGTGATAAACATTTAAAAAGCCTTCTTATTTCAATAAGATGGTTTTTAACTGACTGACCCTTTTGCAGCTTCAGGGAGAGAATTTCTTGCATGATCAAAAGCTTACCCGTATGCTTGTAGAGACCTAACTGGTTCTCCACATTTTTCACAACCTCGTGACAGAATTTGACTCTTAAATCTCCCGTGAACTCGGGTGACATAGAGAAAATTAGAATGGACATTACATCCGATTCATCTGCCATGAATCTAAAATACTCAGCAAATTCCTCTTCAGGGGCATTGCTCTTAGTTCGTGACATAGGCTTATTGATCACATAAAGCTTACCCTGGGCACTCAAAACATTCTGTAAATGTAACTTCCAAACTGGAAAGTTCTAGCCCGTAAGCTTCCACTTGCCCATAATAAGGCGAAGTGATTCCTCAGGTGAATAAAACGGAATGCTAATTGGAGACATCTACAGAAGAATATAAATTCCAATTTAGTTTATAATTATAAAATTCTAATAAATTATTACCCTTAAAATAAATTTATTAGACTAGAATCCATATTTCACATGTGTCGGGAAGCATGTGATCATGTCAAACCGACTCATGCGATCTATGGTAGGTAAAACTATACCAATCGTATTCTAACTCGAAAATACGACTTCTAGATCGTCGGGACATCGGATATATATAGTCCGTGCATATTTAGTCCCTCTAGTGCATTTTGGCCTGGTACCACCCAGTGAATAAATAATTACCAAAATAGATTGCACCACCCGGGACCTGGACAAACTCTGGCCGGTACCACCCAGAGATAATTCGCAGAGTTTTATCACCCTCCAGTTTCGGTTTGAACACGGGCGTTCATGGTGTGTGCACTTACAACGCCCTATGTACCTTACACCGGAGGTGCCCCTAAAGTGGGTTGCACTTACTAATCTATGATTTTACTAAGGGTCAAAATTGCCAGTTTCCCTTTTCAAAACTTTGAAAAACTGGATCCAAACACTAACTGTATTTGTATCCTTTTATCTTTTAAAACAATCATTCAAAAAGGGCAATTTATATTTAATAGCAATTACGTAAATTAAACAACCACGCAATTTAAATATAAAAAGCACAGTCATAGCCTAAACCCTTAAACTAATGTTGTTTTGTGAGCCAACACAAATCAACGGTCTCAACCCTAAGTGACAAAAGTCTTCGTCTTCTGGCACTCCCACTGGCTCCGAGATCCATGGTCGTTATCTTATCTCCGTCTTGATAATTAAAACTAACTATTACAAATGGGCTTAAAATGGCACGCAGGCCTCCCAACTATTCTAATAATTAAAATTACAAGAAGGGTTGTAAATGGCACGCAGGCCTCCCTTATAAAATAGATAAAATTAAAACACAACCACGGGTCAAAAAGGGTTCAGCTATGACTCAATATAATTAAACGAATTAAAATACAACTGGATTTTAATCGGGTAATCATAAAACTAAAATTAATTTAAAACAAATAAATCAATTTAATCCTGAATCGTCTTATCCTTATCTGATTAAAAACGATCCCTACCTCGAAGTCTATCCGGAAACAAATCCCAACCGAGACCCGTTAACGATAAACAATCGAAACGAACTACGATTTCGAATTACCACCGATCCGCCAAAACGTGGCCGTCGATCGGCGGTTTCTCCATCGTCGGCGACGACGATGACACGATCGCCACCACCGCCGCCCGTACCACCATTGATCACCGACGGCAGCAACGGCTGGAAAGCCACCACCACCGCCCGCAAACGATCACCGCTGCCACCATAATCCACCGGCGACAGCAGCGGATTTCACCACCACTGCCGCCGTGGTCATGCGGCGGACAAAAACTGCAATCGCCTCCACCACCGCGACTGGTGGTGCGGCAGATTAAGGGTTCGATGGCAAACGGCGATCGCCGCTGCCATCGTTTGCTACACGATCGATCGCCACCGCCTTGGTGGTCGATCACCATCATCCGCCGCCTGTCGGCGGTTTTACGTTCAATCGACACCACCGCCACCACAATCGGTGGCGCGGTGGTGGTTCCTATCCTCGATCGACGTTGGCCGACGCCACAGCCACCAAGCGGGTGGTGTGGCCGGCGGTTTCCGATGCGATGACAGCCCGCGGCGGTTTTCGTTTTCCGGCGATCGGCCTTGAGGTCCGGTCGGCTAACTGCCGCCGTTCCACCGCCGATCGTCGTTACGTTAGGTTTACTAAAAATCAGATTTTTAACACGAAAAAGTAACAATTTTTATAAAACCCAATTAACTAACAAACAGCTTAAACCTGATCTGTTAGGTTTAGGAAGTGGCTCTGATACCACTGTTGGGAATCGCAGGCTACAAAACATGCACAGCGGAATAAAATTGCTCGATTCCCAAACGAGGATCCAATCCTAAACACAGACAGACACAAACGAGGGTGTTCTGAAAATTTACCTCTAGTTGTGAAATCACCGGATCGCAAGCAGGGGATACACCGCTACTGACACCTTCACGAGATTATCTGCTAGACCACCTCCGGGATTGCCTCAAATTTCGATGGAGTGAGAGGGAGAGAATAAGGGTTTCAGATTTTTCTCTAGGGTTTTTCTTTTAGGCTTAGTTCTTGGAATGAATGATAATTGATTAGGTTTACCATATTTATAATCATAAATATGGTAATAACCCATAAAAGAAAAAGCCCGACCAATCTAAAAGCCCGTTTAAGCTTTTTATTGATTTAAACCTTTTATTTAATTAATAACTATTAATTAAATAACTTAACCCTTTTAATTAATTAATTAACTATTAATTAATCCGATAAAATATACCAACTGATATTTTATTTAACTAAATAATAAATAACTATTTATTATTTATTTCTCACTCAAATAATTAATTTATACTTAATTAATTATTCCATCAAACTGGTAAATCCAATTGATCTCTAATTGGTGTGCAGCGGTGTGACCTACTAGTGTCTTATAACATTGGACACGGTAAACCCTGTTACTATCTTGCACATAATCCTAACAGATTGGACCTAAATTGCTTGGGGAAAAATTTAGTTGCCATATAATAGATAATTTCAATCCAAAATTAGGTACATATCCTCCAAATCGTTTGCGCAATCTGTCCTGTAATCAATCCTTTATTTTCGGCAAGGATTTAGTCGATTTCCAATATAAGGTATTCTCTTCTCTTTCTGATTTTCATGCGTTTAAAGATCAAAGCCGATAAGAACCCTAGGAATTTTGATTTGCTTTGCTTTCATCGTCTTAGAAAGAGTTTAGAGCGATTAGAGTTTTTCGAGTCAATGGAGGTGAAGAGTACGATTAGGGAGTCTCTGGATGTTTTGGCCCTTAGGAAGCTATCTGGATTGCCTGATAGTGCTATTTTAAAGGTTGCGGGTGAGATTAGGCCTGCAGATGCTCCGGCGGGTTTCTTTGCACTTTTCGAATACCCGTTTAAGATAGGTTTTAAGTGGCCCTACAGTCCTCTATCTCGAGCATTCATGACTCGATTTAACCTTTCTCCTGGTCAACTGATGCCCCAATTTTGGAGGGTTATTCAAGTGATCGAACGCGTGACAAAGGACTGGGGTCGTCCTGCGTTTTCTGTCAACGATCTCCTCACGGCGTACACCGTGAAACCGACGGACTACGATCGATATGGTTTGTTTCCAAAGGGTAGAGGGGACACCATGTTAGTACATGGTACTCAGGTGCACGATCGTGGATGGAAATCCCGATATGTGTTTGTTCGTTCTTCCTCAGTTTTGGATGAAGGTGGATGGATCGCTCCAGAGTGGAATCCTTTAGGTATAGGAGTATTTTTTGAAAACGTTCTCCTTGTTATTTTTGTTTTGTTTATATAATGTATAATTGTTTTCGCAGAAATTGATTTTTCGTTCGAGGCTACTGAAGAATCGAAGGCTTCAGTCGAGCGATTCTTATCGTATAGCATTGGGGAACGGCTATATTCTACCCAGAAGGCGAAGGAAGTCCTGGTAGAGAGTGACGACGAGGTCACACAAACTGATCCAGAGGTTCAAGTGATATCCGAGGAAGACATGGAAGGTAGGTCGTACGATTAACATATATCGTACGATAATATCTTGTTATATGTTTCTTACATTAATTTGCTTTGTAGGATCTTTAAAGAAGCCGTCGAGGAGGGCGGAACAGATGGAGGCTGCAAGGAGAGCAGCCTTGAAGAAAAAGGAGATGGCTGGAGGTGAGCCTCCGGCTAAACGGACAAGATCTGCGTCCGAGCCTGCTGACCCATCGCATGAAGCTAAACGAAAGGCGGATGATGTGGTCGATGCTGCTCCTCTTAGGTCTGCTCCTCCTGAGGATCAATCGAAGGGGGTTAAGGCAACGAAGACTCCTACTAAGCCGTTAAGGAAGACGATCGATGAGCCTGGATCTTCGTCTTTGAACATAACCCTTCCAAAGGGTTTTCTCGAAGATGATGTCTTGAGAAAGGAAGACATCTTCCCTGTCATCGAACAGTTCCTGCTACCCTCGCAGAAAGAGCAATTCGCGAGGCAGAGGTTTGAGGAGATAGACGCTGCGGCAGTAGGTCTTTCTTTCTTGGTAAGTGTTTCTTGTCGTACGATAAATATATTTTTTCTTGCTATCATACGTTTTAACTTTGTCTTTTGTTTTTCTTAGGGTTTCCAAGCGAGTCTTGGTCTTCATTCTAGGATGGAGACCATAAAGAACGATATGCGGTCGAAGATGGCCAGCGAAAAGGCTGCTCTGAGGAGGCGGATAAGGCAAAGGAGAAGGTCTTCAAGCTTACGTCCGACTTGGAGGTTAAGCAGGTCAAGATTGATGACCTAGAGGCTAAGCTCGAAGGGGTTGAGCATATGAGGGACGAGCAACGAGCTCGTATGAAGATCGTCCTCGATCGTGCGTCCAAATTGGAGGAGGAGCTGAAGGCGGTGCAGCTAGAGAAGGCATCGCGGGAGGAGGCCTTATCGTCTGAGATCCAAGATTTGAAAGATGAGGCAGCGCTAATAAGGGTTGTGGCTCGTGCGGCCCTCATGCGTCGTATGATAGCTGGGACCCTAACCATTGGGATTGCCAAGGAAGAATTGGAAGCATTCCGCGAGCTTATGGGATCCGAGGACCTCCTAGATGCTGATGACCTCAAAGATCTGGACGAAGAAGGTGGAGAGAAGCCTGCTGAGGTTGCTGTGGTTGGGGAGGAGACCTTGAATGAAACAATCTCTGGATCCAATCCTGCAATCTTGGTCACTCAAGAGGCTGTTCCTGAGATCGTAGGATCCTCAGATGCTGCAGGAGTAGGAGGATCGAGCGAGGATGCGGGAGTTGTGGGGTCGGATGTCCCCCCTAGTACTTGATTTTTTGTAATCGTACGATGTTTCATTTAAGTACTTTTTATTTGTTTAAGTACTTTTTATTTTGAAATGAATGGATTTAGTTTATCGTACGTGTTGACTTGTGCTTTCGAATTTAGAATTTAGTTCTTAGAAACGTTTCTGTTTTTACTCAGTAGAGTATTCGTGCGACTGGCGTTTTGTCTTGCGCGCGTGCGTATTATTTTCAAAGCAATGATCGTGCGTTATAAGCTTTAGTCATTCGTGTGATACTTGCGATATTCGTGCGATACTTGCGATAATCGTGCGATACCTGCGATAGAAAAGAATGGCTAAGGGGTGGCCGTTGGTTTGACCAACGGCGCTCCGACGCCCAAGTTAGTAATCGTTCGTAATAAGATAATAAAAAATGAAAAGGGTTTAGAAGTAGTACCTCTTAAGATGTGTTGCATTCCAGCTACGTGGATATCCTTACCTTCGATGGTTGTAAGTTTATATGCACCGTTTCCAATAATCTTGGAGATTATGTAAGGTCCTTCCCATTTGATGGAAAGTTTTCCAGCATTTAGCTCTTGGGTATTTTGAAATACCTGTCGTGGGACGTAATCGCCTACTTGAAAGATTTTTGCCTTTACTCTCTTGTTGAAATGTCGTTCGACCATGGCTTTTTGTAATGCCATTTTCTGGAATGCCTTTTCTCTAAGCTCTTCCAATGCATCTAGATCGTAATATAGGTTTATTACGTTTTGCTCCATCGTACGATGTCTTGCAATCGGAAGTTGAGATTCGATCGGTAGTACTGCTTCACATCCGTAAACAAGAGAGAAGGGTGTTTGTCCTGTTGAAGTCCTTGGAGTCGTACGATTTGCCCATAAAACTGAAGGTAATTCTTCGACCCATTTCCCCTTTGCTTCCTTTAGTCTCTTTCGAATCGAATTGATTATGAATTTGTTACTTGATTCCGCGAGACCATTGGATTGAGGGTATCTTGGCGTCGAAGTAATTAACCTGATTCCACGTTCATCGCAGAACTTACGAGTCTTTTCACTTATGAATTGTGAACCATTATCGCACATGATCTCTGATGGTACTCCAAACCTATATATAATGTTAGTTTGAATAAAAGAAATAACTTCTTTGTCTCTTACCTGGGAGAAGGCAGCGGCTTCAATCCATTTAGAAAAATAATCAGTAAGAACAAGTAAGAAAACTTTTTATCCTTGAGCAGGAGGTAACTTTCCTACGATGTCCATTCCCCATCGCATGAATGGCCATGGGATTAAGACAGGGTGTAGGGGTTCGGAAGGTAAGTGAGACGTACCTGAATGTCTCTGACAGGCGTCGCACCTTTGTACGTACCTCATAGCATCTTCTCGAAGAGTAGGCCAATAATAGCCTTGTCGTGAGATTCTATTCGCAAGACTTCATCCTCCAGAATGGTTTCCGCATTCTCCATCGTGCATCTCTTGTAGAATTTGATTCATGTGTTCCTTGCTTCTTATGCATCGTAGGATTAGTCGGGATGTGGATTTGCGATATAGTTTTCCTTCGAAGATCGTGTATCGTGAGGCTTTCGATCTGGTCTTTCTAGCTTCCATCTTGTCATCAGGAAGTCTATCATATTTGAGATAGTTCCATATATCGAGCGACCAATTGTAAACTTCTTCGATCATCTGTACTTTCTTTTTTGATTCGATGGAGGATGTCATAAGATGAATTATTGGGATGCTGTCCAAAGTTGGTTCATTAAATGCAGACCCCATGTTAGCTAGAGCATCAGCTTGGACGTTTAAATCTCGTGGGATTTATTCTATCGTGAACTCTTCGAATCGTGCGATGCTTTCTTTAGCGATCTCGAGATACGTCATCATTTTCGAGTCTTTTGCTTGAAAATCGCCATTAATTTGATTCACCACTAGTAGTGAATCACTTCGTACGTGCACGCGTCGTGCCCCCGAGTTGTAAGCTATATCCAATCCAGCGATCAAAGCTTCGTACTCTGCTTCGTTGTTGGTAGTTTTAAATTCACACCTTATCGAGTACACCATGTTCCCCCTGTGTGATGATTTCAAGACAACTCCTAATCCTGATCCCCTTATGTTGGAGGACCCATCGACGTGTAAGGTCCAAAGCTGGTTGTCTTGGATCATCACATTGTTGATTTCATCGTGCGATGGTTGCTCTATTCCTGGACTGAATTCTGCCACAAAATCTGCTAATGCTTGCGACTTTATTGCTGTTCTGGATTTGTATGTGAGATCAAATCCACTGAGATAGATACTCCATTTAGCTAAACGACCTGTAAGTTCAGGCTTACGAAGTACAGCCTTGAGGGGATAGTTAGTTACGACAATTATATGATGTGATTCAAAATGATGCCTTAACTTTTTGGCTGCTGTCACGAGACCCAAGAGTAGTTTCTCCATTGACGTATATCTGGTCTCGGCATTGAGAAAGGATTTACTTACATAGTAAATCGGGTGTTGTTGGTCGTCCTCTCGTACGAGAACTGCACTTACCGCATTATTGCTAACAACTAAGTATAACTGTAAGTTTTCACCTTCGATTGGTTTTGTTAACAGCGGAGGGGAGGCCATGTATTGTTTTAAATCTTGCAGTGCTTTTTCATGCGCCTCTGTCCAGTTGAAACCTTGATTCTTGCGTAATACGTTATAGAATAGATGGCATTTGTCGGATGATCGTGAGATAAACCTGTTTAACGCCGCCACTCGTCCAGTAAGCTTTTGTACTTCTTTTACGTTTCTCGGAGATTGTATTTCTATTATGGCCTTGATTTGCTCTGGACTCGCCTCTATTCCACGTTGAGTGACCATATATCCAAGGAACTTCCCAGCACGTACTCCGAAAGAACATTTCGTTGGATTAAGCTTCATCTTGTATTGTCGTAGGATATCGAATGATTGCTTTAGATGATGTATGTGATCGTGCGATCGTTCTGATTTTACTAGCATATCATCGATATAAACTTCCATCGTACGACCAAAGTGTTCCTTGAACATCATGTTCACGAGTCTTTGGTACGTTGATCCTGCGTTCTTGAGACCGAAAGGCATCACCTTGTAACAGTATATTCCTTTGTCTGTCATGAAGGCTGTCTTCTCTTGATCGTCCGTGTGCATCAGAATTTGGTTGTATCTAGAGTAAGCATCCATGAACGTGAGTAATTCATGACCTGCCGTTGCATCAACCATCGCATCGATGTGAGGTAGTGGAAACGGGTCTTTTGGACATGCTTTGTTTAGATCTGTAAAGTCGATACAGACTCGCCACTACCCATTCTTCTTTTGTACGACAACCACGTTTGCTAGCCAACCTGGATACTTTACTTCCCTGATCTTCCCTGTTTTTAGCAAGTTATCGACCTCATCATTAATAACTTTGTTGCGTTCTGGTGCAAACTTGCGTCTTTTCTGTTTCACAGGTTTGAAAGATGGATCCACGTTCAGCTTGTGGGATATGATGTTAGGATCAATTCCAACCATGTCTTCGTGCGACCATGCGAAGCAATCCGAGTGTTCCTGCAAAAAAGATATTCTTTTGTTTTTTATATCAGGGGTTAGTGTTGCTCCCACGAAGACTTTCCGATCAGGATGTTTTTGATCTAGCACGACTTCTTCAAGTTGAAGGTCATCGTACGATCGTACTCCATCCTGGCTCTGTAATTGCTAGATATCCTGGGGTTTGGTCTTCATTGTGATCTTGTAGCATTCACGAGCAATCTTCTTTTCGCTGATAATTTCTTGTACGCCCCAAGGAGATGGAAATTTGATCTTTTGATGATAAGTTGATGGTACGGCCTTCATATCATGGATCCAGGGTCTTCCGAGTATCGCGTTGTATGCTGACGGGCAGTCTATGACATTGAACTTGGTTTGCTTATTGATTCCTTTAGCGAAGACTGGAAGCACTATTTCTCCGAGAGTATTCGTCGCATCTCCGTTGAATCCCACTAATGTGGTAGTTCGTCGTACGATGTTCGATCTGTCGATGCCCATGATCTTGAGAGTATCTGCGAATATGACATTTGCTGAGCTTCCACCATCAACCAATACTCTCTTGGTCAAACAATTTCCGATAGTTAACTGTATGACTAGAGCATCATGGTGTTTTTGGTTAAGCCCTGAGAGATCATCTTGATCGAACGTCAATTTTGCTGCATCGAGCTCTCTCTCAGCTACAGTCTTGGATTCTTCAGGGACAGGGTATCTCTCGGGTCCTTCTCGTGCGTGTCGTTTTGCTGCAGAGTATGTCAAACCACACACTTCTGATCCTCCAGTGATACAATTGACCACTTTGGTATGGATCGGTGATGCTGGCCTTTATGCTTCATCGCTGATAATGCCTTTCAAATGTCCATTCGATTTGAGGTAGGCGATCTCCTTTTTGAGGCTGATGCATTCGTCCGTCGTGTGCCCGTGATCACCATGGAATTCGCACCATTTAGTTTGATCCTTATCTTTGCTGGGATTCTCCGGCTTCTTGGGCCATCGTACGTTTGCATCGATCTTCCGTAGAGAATCCACCAATTCTTTGGACGTACCTGCAAAATTGTAAGTAGATAAATCGGGATATCTAATTCTACCTGTACTTTTGCTTGTACGAGCCTTAGGCTCTTGTCGAGAGTTTCCAATTTTATTGACTCTCTTAGGTTTAAAATCATGCTTCTGTGCACCCAGGCTCTTCTTTTCGTTCGAGTGCTTTCGTCTGAAGATGGCATCATCTTCGATTCTCATGTGGGCTAGCGTTCGAGCTCGTACGTCATCAAAATTCTCTGGTGGATACTTTGTGAGATCTGTATATAATTCTGAAGAACTATCCATCCCACGTTTGTATGCCTCGATTGCGGTTTTTATATCGCAATTCTTGACTTCGATCATTTCTGCATTAAACCTGTTGATATAGTCACGTATCGTTTCTCAAGTTTTTTGCACGACGTAGTACAGGTCACTCATTTGCTTCTCCATCTTGCGACTACTTGCGAACTGTCGAGTGAATTGGTTTACCAATTCAGCGAATGATTCAATACTTTTTGGCTTTAAGTTGATAAGCCATTGTAACGCGGCTCCTGTAAGAGTAGATCCAAAGCTTTTACACATGCATGCCTACTGATATTGGGATGGGATTGAAGCAGTCCACATAAGCTGTTTATATTGTGCGACGTGTTCCACTGGATCTGTTATCCCCGAGTACTTGGTTGTAAGGGCGGGAATGTTATATTTTTTCGGTATATCCATGAGAGCGATTTCGTCAACGTAAGGTGAAGCTTGAAATCCTATTTTGGGTTCAACTTCGACAGGTACTGCTGCACCAGGAAGTTTTGCGAGCAATGCGAGCATTGCTTTGTTTTGTTCTTCTACCATCTTTAATCGTACGTCCATGAGGTTTTCGGTAGGAATTATTCCAACAGCTTCTTGATTGTTGGATTGAATTGGGATATGGGTTATAGTAGTAGTTGCTGTTGGTATATGTGGTATTGGTTCTGGGATTGGATGGTGAGGTTGAGCGAAGGTAAACGCAGGAGGTGGTCCTGATGGAAGAGGAGGAAAAATGGGTTGAGAGTTATTATTTTGAGGTGGACGTAAATTGTTTTGAGATGTTTGAGGCATTGGTGGTGCTTGAGGTGCTTGAGGTATTGGAGGTGTCTGTGGTGCTCTGAATTGATTCTGTTGAAAAAGGGGTGGTCTTGGGAGGTGCAATGGAATCGCGGGATTAGTTTGAGTAGTTTGTGGATTCAAAGCTCGCAATCGTGCGATTTCTCCATTGGCTTGCATGTTTTGATCAGCCAACTGTTGAATTTGTTGTTGAGCGGCTGCTAGCTGTTGTTGCAGAGTTGGTTGGAAGTTGTTTTCCATAGTCCTGCAATGAATGCTCAAAAGAACTCGAAAAAATTGATTAGTAAGCGGACGTTTTATCAAACGAGATTTTCTCAGAACGGGGCCCCACGGTGGGCGCCAAATTGTTTTGGTAAAAAATTACACAATTAAATATCGTAAGATGTTGTGAGGCAAATCCGTCGAGAGAAAGAAATCTAGTTCGATAAATCGTGCGATAAAATAAATAAAGAGACAATACAATTGATGACGCAGGAAAAACCTCGAGGTCGAGGAAAAAACCTGCGGCCGACTAAAAGGGGTTAGTCGATGATGCACTAAGTATCACCAAGAAGGGGTGATGTCCTCGAGAATTACAATTGAGATAGTACGATACAGCGAAATAAACGAAATGCTTGAATGTAAATTACAAGTGTTCGTAAGTAATACGTTAGAGAGTATTTGCAGATTCGGATGGCTTCAAGAATAATCAGATGTCTTTGAATGATGGCTTCGACCTCTTTTTATAGCTGGCAAGAATGTAACTGTCATCCCATAATTGTGCATTTAATGTAACGGTCAAAACCGAAGCTTGAATATTGGTCGTAACGGTCGAGGCTTTATGGAGAGAATATCTCGGTCTTTAACGGTTACTTGATCTTTGATATCCATTGTTTACCTGTTACAAACGATCATACTTAAGACATATTTAGCCGTTAGTATAATATCGTGTGATATCGTATGTTCTTGGGTTACATCGTACGTTATCTTATATAAAGGTCATTCGATGATTAGCTGTTATCGTTCGAAGGTACACGTAGCTTATCTTAGGACCTTATCTTAATACAGGATTATCATCCTGAAAGATATCTTATGATTTAAGTCGATCATCGTGCATCGTGCGATCGTAAATTTTCACCCAAACAATGTGCATCCATAAAAGGTTATTAATTTGTTGTTACCATAGTTTTTATGAATATGCTTCCGTTGCTTGAATGTGTTAATAGAGTTGATTAAAACCTAACAGTGATATCAGAGCTATTGTTCTTTAATTTTAACTCAAAAAGATATTACAATTCAACTTACGAAATTTGTTTGTGATATATTAAATATTTTCGACCTTTTAGGCATTGAGAATTAAAATCGTTTTTTATAATCTTTGTAAAAGGCAGTCGAATTAAAAATTGGATTTTTAAGCCTTAATCATTAAATTCAACTTTTTTAAGCGATTTGCAAAACGTTTTGTATCAACAAAAATTGTTTGGATATTTAAATCCTTAAATGTAGTTGATAATATTTTAAATATTTTAGCATTGTAAACTATTTTGCATAAAAGATTTATTAGCAAAACCGTCCAGTGACGTGTCTGTCCAAGTGACAGTCCATTGACGTGTCTGTCCAAGTGAAAGTCTAGTAAGCACAATCTCACATTTGACCGGCGTGATCACCACCCACTTTCACCACCACCTATTGCCACCTCTAAACCACCACCACCACATCCACTACATTCACCACCAAACCACCACAACGGCCTCCAAACCAACCACCACCACAGCCACCTCCAAGCCACCCACCAACCAACACCACCACCAACCATCACCACCATAGCCACCACATCCAAACCACCACCACTATAGCCATCACCTTTAAACAACCCACCACCAATCCACCACCACCCACCACTACCACAGCCACCACCCACCACCACCACCACAGCCACAACCACCTCTAAACCCCCCACCACCCCACCACCACCACCAAACCCAGATTTGAGAAAGTTGAGCAAAAAATTAAAACCAGATCTGAAACCCCCTACCTAATCTGAAAGTTGAACAAAAAATCCCCTTTGGTCTCTTCTAGTGCCCACCACTGCATCGCCGCCACCGCTGGAATCCCCCAAACCGGATCTAAAAGTCGAACCACGTGTGTGTGTGTGTGTGTTTGAATAGAAGAAGTGTTGGTGGTGGTTATAAGATGGTGGTTGTGGTGGAGGTGGTTTCGAGATGGTGTTGGTGGTTTGCTGAGAGGAGTGATCGTAGGGTGTGCTCAATTCGGTTTGGTTCGGTTTTAGGGTAAAATAGAAACCAAACCGAAAATTTCGGTTTTTAGAAAAACCAAAACCAAAACCATTTGGTTTTTTTGGTTTTCGATTTTTTGATTTTAGGTTTTAAGTTCAGTTTTGGTTCAGTTTTCGGTTTTTGATTTGGTTTTTGGTCCA
>CM058040.1:80832342-80900893 GCA_030169165.1 Centaurea solstitialis | reverse complement strand
GTTTGTTTAATTGCTATTGTTTCACTAGTGGGTTTCATCTTATTGGTTTGATATAGATTGAGTTGAAGCTATGAATTGATTTGGTAAGCGGTTCATCGATGCTGCGTGCTGCGTTTCATCTTATTAGTCTCTGTTTCATTAGTTTCAATCATGAATTCGAATTCGATGATTGTTTCAGTTAATACAATTGTTATCGTAGTTAGTACATTAGATTCGATCACTGTTTCCGCTACTAGATTCGATGATTGTTTTAGGACGAAACGGGTTTCTATAAAATGGTATGATATCAAATGATATATATACCCTTTTAAGTTAATTAAATAGAAATGAAATAGAAATTTTGTGATTCGTTGGAAAGAGTTTATAAGTTTGTATTTTATACCTGGTTTGTAAATGAACTCTCATTTACATAGATATATAGAGTCACCTTATTTTGAAAACTCATTAATTTGTGGAAACTTTGGAAACTCATATAAACCATTGATTAGAAGGATCAATGGACAAGATTAATTGCAAAATTCAAAATCATAACCACCAACTCATATAATTAAGCATCACAAAAATAAAAATAAATTAAATTACCAAAAATATGATTGGTGGAAAACATGGTTTCCAAAGTTTCCACAAATTAATGAGTTTTCAAAATAAGGTGACTCTCTCTCTCTCTCTATATATATATATATAAGATTGAGGTCCATGATTCGAATATTCATTGCATTTGGTTCTCATATCATAACAAATAAGAGATACGGAGTAATTAATTGTTTACTCTTAATTGATCAAGGCTAAATCTATTAAGTTAAATAACTAACTAAGAAGCAAAGGCAAAAATTACAACTGACCTCGGTTTGAAAATCAACTTGATTAGAAGTGGCGTTATAGACACCATCCACAACCTGTTTGAAAGAAGGCTTGAGAGGAAAGGCTTGGTCAACCCAAAGACCGTTTGCATACGATAAACGGGGCCCACCACTTTGGCTACTGTCGGCAAACACCAACGACACAAGGTGCGAAGAAAGAGCGTTGAGGTCATGGATGGTGTTTGTTTTGAGAAAAGAGAGCAACTGATTGAGTGTTTGGCCTTTGGCACCCGCCGCGATCACGCCCAAAACCGTATGAATGGAAAACGGTGAGAAAACAACGTTGGAGTTTTGCGAACTCTTGGAGAGAAGGTGCTTCGCGAGCGTGACTGAGAATAGGCTGTGCATTATTTCTCTTGTTGGGACTTGGGAGTAGAGGTGAACTCTTTTTACGTTGCTTTGTTGTGGATATAAGAAAAAAGTCGATCAAAAATTTAAAAAGAATGCAAAAAGACTAAAAGAATTTAGAATCATCTATATAATTAAATACAGATGATTTTGATATCTTTATATATTTTATTTGAATTTTGAATCCTATATATTTAGAAGCATCCATTTAAAATAGATGATTCTGAGTATATGTTATATTTTAATTTTGAACCCTTCCTATACGTTTATATCATTTAGGATCATGATCATCCAATTTAAATAGATGATTTTAAATGATCTTTACTTATTTTCAATTTTTAAATGATCTTTATATATTTATTTGAATTTTCAACCTGGTCCACTTATGATCATCTAGAATCATCCATCTAAATAAGCTATTTTACCAGTAAGTACCCAAAGTTTTTTGGGGTTAAAAGGTAGGATAAAAACAAGAACCGAATGTATTAGTTTCGGGACAAACGCTTATACGACTAGCGAATTTTTGTTACGATAGCAACATATAAATGCCAGATCTCTTCCAAATTTATTCTCTCTCAAATTTTCAACATTTTTCTTGGTTTTCTGTCCACTATATTCATCACCAAACATCGTTTGATTCGTTAGAACTTGAATTTGATTGTTGCATTTTCGGGACAAACACCTATATATGCAACTGATGAATTTTGGTCTTACGACACTGGTTACGGTGTGGACCTCAATCTACTTCAATTTCACAAAGAATATATGACTCATGTAAGATTTATGATTCTATTGATTGTAATAGTTTGATTTTATGAAAAATATTTGATCTGTACAAAAGCACCCTTATTTTCTATATATTTTCATATATAATATGTGATTGATTATTTCCTAAACGTTCCATCACACATGACAAAATAAAGTATTTACCATTTAAGCATTCAGGTTTACATCATATAGCATCAAAATAACAAGTTTCTTTGTTCAACTCATGCTAGCTACTTCAAAATTCTTTTGAACCACATATGAAAATATACTTCGGCTTATTTAGTCAATTCTTCATATCATTTCAGTGACCATATATATACACTACAAGAAAACAAAGCTATAATATCTAGACTGCACTAAATTCAAAACTAGATATTATGGAAACTTTAAAATCCATAAATATATATTTTTTTTAAATCCATAAATAAAATCCATCAAGGTTGAGTTCATGTGACACCATATTTTTGGAACTTCACACCAAAACGTGGTTTTACGAAAATAACTTAGTCTCACATGCTAGTCATCAATCATCATACTATACGCGTTAAAGATATAATGTAACAGCTGGATCAAGACTCACGAGGGTCGGTCACTTGTCCCATAAATAACACGACTCCAGTCGTATCTTCTCTAATCACAAACATGAAAGGATGATCAGCTACAAAATCGACCTCATCATAATACAAAGCAATTGGACAATCGGTAACCGCTGCAGCTTCTGTCCCTTGTTCATTCATCTCCACAACGCACTTCTGATGAATGCTTGAAACATATACCTTTCCACCCTCCACCATTTCACTCAACCCTTCTCCACCAGATGCCAAGAAAGGCAAGACAACGCCTTGTTCCTTCAACATCTCAGACGCTTCAAAGGCAAACGCAATCTTAAACTTGGGGATCAAAAACCGTGGTACCCTCAGCCTGTCGTTAGGAAGGTGTCGATCCAAGAAGTCGGATTGCGAACCCATTTCTTTTATCAAAGATGGGAGACCGTCTTTCGCATTTGGGAGATACAAGTACATTGTGAAACGACGAGATTCATCTTTGCCTTTTAGGTAGGGGAGACCCAAGACTTTGAAACCATGATATATACCCATATGTTGGTAGAACTCCTTGGTGGTCATGAAGGGTGTTTGAACTTTGGTCCCATTGAGGAGATGGAAATCGTAGTTTTTAGTTTGTGATGGGTCAAACTGTTGTCTCCATGCTCCTTTGAAGTAGACTGCATTTGCAAAGATGAGGTTGGTGGTGCTGTTAATTGCGTTGGCAGAAAGGATGTGTTTGATAAGGCCATTCGTTTGCTTTTCGGCCCACGAGTTCACTTGTTCGACTACCTTCTCAGCCTTTGGTTTTTTCAATAAGCAAAAAGTTAGAATACAAGTAATTTGTAACATCTACTTATCGTAATCTATCTGTATCATGCATACATGTTTTGGTGTATCAATAAGCAAAAAGTTAAAATAGAAGTAATTTGTAACATGGACTTATGAGTAAACTAATCTATAACATGTACTAACCTTAATCTGTATCATGCATACATGTATACAAAACCAAAAAACAACTTAATTAACTTGCATATAATATATACAAGTGCATACTATCCATCTCTAGATGAAGAGGCTATCAAGCAGGTGTTACTCAGCTTTTCATTTATTTAAAGTTTTTCCATGAACATAACCCCATATATATTTGTTTCATAATGTGTTTGATTTACATACGTTCATATTGTGAACTAAAATACATATGAACCCAATCATATTGAAAAATAAATACCAACGAATGTCTAGCCCAACGGTGGTAGGTAACATCCTTGCGCTTGCCTTGAAAGATAGGTTGGCACGGGTTCGAGCCCCGCTCGGTACAAAAAAGGCCAAATGCCTTATAGACCTCTTCTGCGGTATCCAGCTCTTGACCGGTCTTCGGGTCGGTTCAGGGACGAGTCCATGGGTTGGCCTTTGGGTCGGCTCATGGGCGCGGGGGATTAGTCAGTGCACGTATGGATCCGGATACCCCCGGGACGTGTGTGTGAGTTAAAATGCCGTTCAAAAAAAAATATTGAAAAAAAAATATATGTTAATCAATATATTAAATATTACTCTTATACGTGAAAAACCTATGTGGAATAAAATCTTAAGGTAGATAGATTCCGAACAAGACCTTACAAAAATTTGGGACCTAATTTTATAATATTTAGGACCCGAGAAAGGTTCAAATGAGAAGTGCTAAAAAGTGAGAAGTAGAGAAGTGATCTCCACCACTCATCCGGTCAATAAAGACGACTTTGACCGGTTACAGTGGAAGCGATCACGAAGGATTGACGCGATGCATGGAGGGTGGAGACGATTGAAGGAGGGAAACCCGGCCAAAACCGCCTTTATTGACCGCATGAGTGATGGAGATCATTTCTCTATTTCTCTTTTTTAACCGGTTCATTTAAACCTAATACTTTAGGACCTTTTATAAATTAATGTAAAACTAGAGCCTGCTTCTAAGCCTCTCTACAACCTACTTTGCACCTCTTTATCTTCTCTATCAAAAGGCAAAAGCAATATGTTTTATCATCGCTTCCCTATGTATATATCTTTGTTATTTCATTTGCAATATATATACACTACAACTAAATTGAGTTTATAGGACACTTAAAATAAAAAAGCACTAATTTATAGAGGTCCACTGTTCGAGTATTTATAGCATTTGGTTCTCATATTATAACAAATAAGAGATATGGAGTAATTGTTTACTTTTAATTGATCAATGAACAAACTATTTATACAAGCTAAATCACATCCATGAATAACTAAGAAACAAACTAATGCTAAAATTTACCACTGACCTCGGTCTGGAAATCGACTTGATTAGAAGTGGCATTATAGACACCATCTACAATCTGTTTGAATAAAGGTTTAAGAGGAAGTGTTTGGTCAACCCAAAGACCGTTGGCATAAGATAAACGGGGCCCACCACTTGGGATACTATCGGCAAACACCAACGACACAAGCTGGGAAGAAAGAGCGTTGAGGTCGTCGATGGTGGTTGTTTTGAGAAAAGAGAGCAACTGATCGAGTGTTTGGCCTTTGGAACCCGCAGTGATCACGCCCAAAACAGCATGGATGGAAATCGGTGAGAAAACAACGTTAGAGGTTCCCAAACTCTTGTAGAGGAGGTGCTTCGCGAGCGAGATTGAGAATTGGGTACCCATTATTTCTCTTGTTGGGAGTAAAGGTTGAACGTACTCTTTTATGTTGCTTTATTGTTGATATATAAGAAAAAAATCAAGGTTTAAATAGAATGCCAAAAAGACGTGAATACTTTAGAATTGTCTATATAAATAGATGATTTTGAATTATCTTTATATGTTTTATTTGAATTTTGAATCCAATACCATTTAAACTAGATGATTCTAAGTTATCTTTATGTATTATTTGAACTTTGATCCCTTGCTAGCAGGGCCGGCCCTCATAGTTTTGAGGCCTCGTGCAAAGACATATTTGTGGCCCTATAATTTTTTTGTTATATTGTGTATTAAAAATTTTCAAACACATTTTCTCTACTAGCTAATGTGATTCTCCGCTACTTGTGCATTCTAATGTTTGTTTGATGATAATTCGATCGTTGGATCCTCTTTGTCTTCAGTGGCGGAACACGGCCCTTATAATCTAGGGGGCCGAAAATTATTTGTTACTCCATATAATTGTGCATAAATGATACACAGTAAAGATATTATTTTACGATTTTGATTTATATTTTGTTTTCATCTTGTTAACTAATAGTAGGAAGGCCTTATTATCTATATGAGACCGTCATATTTTTATCTAAAAAATCAACCGTTGGTTTAACTAAACCAATATCATAATCATAGTTTTTTACGATTTGTGTTTAGTTATAAAATAGTTCTAAATCTTGTAATATAATTAACCGATTCAAAATACAATAAATAGCTTACGTTTAGAGATATTAAGAGCATCTCCAATAGCTTCGCTAAAATAATTAAAAATAAAGAATCAAAAGTCAAAATCTTTAAAATAAGTTTCTTTCAACTTCAACCGATCCTCTGTATTAGATATTTTATCATCAATCATATTATTTAAATATTCAATCATTTTGTGATCCCAATAAATTTTCAATTTTGTTTTTGTGTAAAATAATATTAATTTAATTCTCGTAGTTGGAATGAATAAAGAACACATTTCTCTCACTTCCTAACAAATATATAGAGAAATCTCTATATTAGGAGTTTTATTTTAGAAAATGAGATAAAAATGCTTTTAAAACAATTTAAAGAATAAAAAGTAAATTTTTTCTATTTAAAAGAAGCCCAGTAAAGATTTTCTAATATATTATAGTACATGTTAAGAGTCCATAAAAACAAATGCGGGCAGTGGGTTCCTAAATCGTTAAATACTTGTAATGGTTTTTTATTAGTGTTCTTTCTTTATTTGTAGAATTGAATTGGTTATTGAGCTGTGAGTGGAACTATGTAGAAAGTGTAGGGGCCAAATTGTAACAGTTAGTATAATATCTTAACTTACCCACAAATCTATATAGAAGAGGAGAAGAAACCTGTATTGAGGAGGAAGAGAAACGGGGAGGCCATGGCCCCCCATTGCCCTTCTTACCCTCCGCCTCTGTTTGTCTTTGAACAAATTATTCGTCCTTTTTTTTACGTTTAAAATAACCCGATTCAAACTTTATAGTAATACGCATTCTATTTTACATAAAATTTGCAAATCATTTTTGGGATATATAAAAGGACATATTAATAAATTTATTTATTTATTATTATTTAAAAACACTAACATTAAAAATTATTTTTTTAAAAAACATACATAAATAATCAAATAAGTAGAAAAAAATAAAAAGATATAAAAAACTAAAAGACACTAAATAAACAAACTTAAAATAATAATAAAACTAACAAAGTTGAATAAGATTGATATTAAAAACCGTCATTCTAATTAGAGAAATAAAATAAATTTTAGAGTTCGTCATTATATTGTTTTTAATTGAAAAAGGCTAATAATCATCGTGGCCAAGTTTGTAGTTTAGGAAATCATAAAAAGTTACATGTAAAAAATAAATCAGTTTAGTTAAAAAGTTACATGTAAAAAATAAATCAGTTTAGTTAAAAAGTATTAAATGTAAAGCAGAGGACTAGAACCTGCGTCTCTTCGATAATATGGACGCGCGTTACCACTAGGCTACGAAATTATTTAATAATTGTGATGCATCTATTAATATATATACTAATCATACTATATATAATGCAGAAAAATAATCGGAGGCCCTCGACAACCGGAGGCCCCATGCGATTGCACCAGCGGCACACCCCAGGGCCGCCCCTGCTTGCTAGTTCCTACTACGTATCATTTAAGATCGTCCATTTTAAATAGATGGTTTTATCCATATATAATTTGAAAATTTAATCTAGATGGTTTTCAATTTTTAAATGATCTTTATATATTTATATTTGAATTTTAAACCTCTCCTACAGAGGGTGTTTGGGAGTACTTATTTGAGTCTGCTTATAACTTACTAGCTTTTGAGGAAAGCAATAAATTATTTTAAGGTATTTGGCTAAAGTGCTTATGACTTTTTGAAGAAGCAATAAAGAGATTTTTAGAAAGACAATTTTTTTAACTTGTTGGAAAAGTTGATAAGGACTTTTGATGATAAGCACTCCCAAACACCCCCTTAGTACCATTTTTAAATCATCCACCTAATTAAACAAGCTATTTTCACCTCTTCCACTTGAATTAGGGATGGGATCAGGACCAAATCGGTTGGAATCCAAAGTTTTTTGGACTAAAAAGTAGAACCAAAACCGAACCATAATTATTTGTTCAATTTCTATAGGAAAATCGGTACAAAGACCACTTAGAAACTAAAATATGAAGCTGTATCCATTGTCTATCCACACCAATAGTAAACTAAACTATTTTCATAATGTGCCGAATACCGAATCCTGAATTTGTCGATCTTTTGATATGTATGTAGGGATACCCTATCTTTTAGTTGTGATAAAAATATGCATACTTATGAAAAGATAAGATTGGTTTAGTTAGAAGATGATATGCATTAAAGAATTTAAGAAGGCACAATCTCTTAATATTTCTGATTCGTTTCTACGGGTGTTTTTGAAAAATTCCGTTACCGAATAACATTTTTGGAATCAACTATATTTAACATTTAGTGGCTTGATGGCTATTAGTTTGGCGATAAACTTTATTGTTTATTAGGATAAAAACATAGGCGCTGTTTGTAGCAGATTAATGAGCTTAATGGGAGTCAAAACATATTTAATTAAATATATGATTGTTTGGTTGTCGCTTAATGAAATAGAAAGTGGCTTATTTAGTAAGCTTTTAGGAGAAAGTATGTTTTATGTAGGAAGCCAAGTTTTTTCCAAACATGTCCTCCCGATAAAAACCTTTCCAGTTATGTAGATTGATCAATTCACACAAACAGCTTTATTCATACACAACTTTATGGAAAACCAACCAAACCAACCAAAACCAGAGATTTATTGAAACGTACATCGAAATCCAAATACAACCATTTTATGTGTTAAAGATCACAATCGAAAATCACGCAAGAGGGTCTGTCACCTGCCCCATAAACAGCACGACTCCAGTCGTATCTTCTCTAATCACAAACAAAAACGGATGATCAGCTACAAAATCCACCTTATTTCTCAAGCACTGCATCTCGATAACGATGCCAGATACCGCTGCAGCTTCTGTACCTTCTTCATTCACCTCCACAAATGACTTATGATGAATGCTTGAAACAAATAACTTTCGACCAACCATGGGGCAATCCACCATTCCAGTTAGGCCTCCTACAAAAGGCAAATGAAGGCCTAGTTCCTTCAACATTTTAGAGGCTTCAAACGCGAACGAGATCTTAAACTTTGGGATCAAAAACCGCCCGACTTCTTCTTTTTGGAAAGGAACGTGACGGTCCAAGAAATCGGACCCAGAACCTATTTTCTGTATCAAAGATTCGAGCCCATCGATTGCATCTGGGAGATACAAGTACATTGTGAAACGTCGTTTATCTTGGCCTTGTAGATAAGGAAGAGCCAAGACTTTGAAACCGTCGCACGATCTCAAGAATTGTTTGTTTTCGGTGGTCATGAAGGGTGCTTGGATCTTGGTCCCGTTGAGGAGATGGAAAACGTAATCTTTTGTTATCGATGGGTCAAATTTCTGAGTCCAGGTTCCTTTGAAGTAGATTGCATTTGCAAAGATGAGTCTGGTATCTTCATTAACTGCATCAGTAGGAAGGATGTCTTTGATAAGGCCATTGGTCTGCTTTTCAGCCCATGAATTCACTTCTTTGGTTGCCTCATCAGCCTTGGTTGACATTGACAATAAATGAAAATGTTATCCATAGTAAAGAAGAAGATGAGAGCAGCTAATTTGAAGACAGAAAGCAAGATATCATGAATTGAGTTTATATGGTGCTTGTAATGTATATTTCTTTCATTATATTGCTTTATAGACTTAATTAAGTTTATTGGATAAATGATAAACTTTCTTTCTAAAAAGTGTCACAAGTTTATAATACTTTTTCAACTTTGTAATAGACACATGTTTTTGTTGGAAATTTTCTATATCTGATTCCGAGACAAAAATATACTTGAAAGTTGAGACCATGTTTATAATGAAAAAATATGTATAGAGTTGGGTAATCCTTAGTGAATCTTCGTTACGAAATATTGCATGTATAACACGTAGCTAATTTGAAAAAGAAATAAATCGTTAAAAAATAATGAGTAAATGATAGATGTTGGGAGGTAAAACATGCAAATGGGTTTCTCCTATATCGGTGAAAAAAGAAAACTTATATGTTGGGACGGAGCCAGGATTTTGAATAAGGGGGAGGATAGAAAATGGAGATGTCCAACGGGTCCGGCCCCGATAGAGGACTAGGACCAATTTGGGATCAAGTCCAGCCTACTAGAACTCAACCTTATATATGGGCATGTTGAAATGAAAACTCAAATCTAATTTTGATGGTGATGACAGCCGAGAGCGCTATATGTGTCCTATTCGCTCCTAGTCGGTCTGAATAATAATATATTATTTAGACTGAATATGTCATGTGACGCGCTTTCGGTTGTCCTCACATTCACAATTAGATTGAAGTTTTTATTTGAATATATATATATATATATATATAGAGAGAGAGAGAGAGAGAGAGAGAGAGGAAGTTCAAATGTGAACCATTTTTTGGTTGTGAACGTGAGGACAACCGAGAGCGCGACACGTGGCGGCTTTGAGTGTGATCTCTCTCTTTAATTCAACGCCCTCCCATGAATCGCGCCTAGTCATCCGCCGTGGACTTGACGTGGCGCCTAGTCATCCGCCGTGGACTTGACGTGGCGCCTAGTCATCCGCCACATGTCGCGCTCTCGGTTGTTCTCACGTTCACAACCAAAAAGTGGTTCACATTATGGGGATCAGACGAGAATACTAATTATTTAAGAAAATACGAAAACTTCTCCAAAAAGTAAATTACATGTATTTTTTATATGATGCATAGTGTAAATAAAATCATGTATATATCGTGTTAAATGTAATATTTGGTTTAGATAATTGAGAGTTGTTTTAAAAAAATAGGGCAAAATATATAAGACACGTGGACGTAACTTAGATAAGCACTTTGTTTCTCTCATGTAGAAAACCCAATTTGCCACTACATATTAGGCCATCCGCTACGCATACCGGCACGGACCGGTACCGGTACCAGCGGTAACACCGTCGCGGATGACCGGTAGGCGGACCGGTACCGGTGCCAACGGTGTCTGCGTGCCGTTACTCCACTCCACCTCCAACTTTGGTCAAATGGCAAAAAAAAAACCCCAACAGTAAAATAGCCGTTGGGGGTTAAAAAAAATAATTTTTCTTTTTTTTTTACTTTTAATCTTTCCTATATATATAAAACATCTTATTTTCATCTCTTCATCTATATCTACATCTTATCTTCATCTCTTATTTTCTCTCATCTTCATCTCTTATTTTCTCTCATCTCTATCTAATCAAGTATGGATCACCACGGTGACGATTCCGGTTCGAGGCGTACTAACCCGAACCAACCAAACCAACCGTATCACCCACCGAACCAACCGTATCACCCAACGAGCGTCCCGTATCACCCACCGAACATAGCCTCGGATTATTGGATGTATGCGCACTTGCTTGCGCAACATCCACCACCACCACCACCATCACAACACTCCGGTTTCCACCAACCTACCGGTTTCCACCAAGCTACCGGTTCGCGCGAACCGACCGGTTCGCACCAAAACCCGCCGACGGGAAGGTGGGCACTACGGGATGAGGAATACGACGACGACGACGATGACGACGACCTTGTACCCGAAACGCAACATTTGTCATCTCCGTCACCGCCACCACCACCACCACCACAAAAAAACAAACGTGGACGCAAGGGTAAGAGTGCGGCCACGGAGGCGGACACGAGTGAGACGCATACCGGCAAAGCCAAATGTAGACCGTGGACCTTGAATGAGGAGGTCGAACTAGCTAAGTCGTGGGTCGAAGTCACCGAGGATCCGGCCATAGGTAACTATCAAAAAAGAGGTATATAAAAACCGTTATCATTTTATATAGTTTTCCACTAACATTGTTTAACTTTTTATTTTTTTGTAGTAGATAACTATTGGAAGTCGATCAAGGCTTCTTTCGACACGCGCATGAAGTACGACCCAAAAGTCCGGTCCGGCGACGCCCTTCCGTCGAAGGTGAGAATGCTCATAGCTAGCGTCTCGAAGTTCGCATGCGTTTACAATAACGTGTGGAACTCGCGAACTAGCGGGGAAGATGACGTTTTGGTGCTTAACCGAGCCAAAGACCGATACCATCGCGAGAACGGCAAAAGCTTTCCGTACGAACACGCTTGGAGAGTTGTCAAAGACTCTCCTAAGTTCGACCCGGTCCTCATGATGGACCCACAGAACATAGGCGCGCCGAAAAATAAACGGTCGAGAACGGACGAAACCCCAACCGATTCCCCCAACGAATCCGATGCTCGCACTCATTTCGTGAACCTCGATACCGACTCCCCCTCACAAACGGAGCGCACACGACCGATGGGTCGAAACGCCGCAAGACGTGCGGCGTCTTCCTCTACGGCAACCGCGTCATCCGAAGCCGTGTCGATGGTTGCGACCGGACTAGGTTCCCCCGCGACCACGAATAGTAGGCTAATCGATGCGATTTCGGCACGACAACGAAGTATCGATTATAAGATCTACATGACACCGCATAGGCACCTCGAGGGTTTAGAGTTGGAGGCCGCTTTGGAGGAGAAAGATCGGTTACGCGAACAATGGGGGTTTAAAAAATATTATTAGTTTTTATATTAATGTCAGAGGCGAAGATATGTATGAGTAAGTGGGGTGTGTTGACCCCACTTAGAAAAAAACAACCATTATTAGTGTGTGTATATTGCCTTCCAAAAGAAATTAGTGTGTATATATAAGGAAATTGGACCCCTCTTATTATTTAATATGGACCCCATGTCCAATGTATTTTGGGCCCCACACCCTCACATAAACACATAAATTAAACTTTATACCATTTGTTCCATTAAGAACCCATGAATAATCAAAAAATACCTATTAAAACTCAAAAGTTAAAAACAAAAAAAATCCTACACGACTACTTTACATCGACCAAACGACTTCCAATTCTGAATACAATGATCGGCCCGTCGTTTGGATCAATTGTAAGGACTTATGATATATATTTTGAATACATGTCTATTTTTTGGTTGGTATATTTGATGTCTTTGCTTTATATCATACTACCCACCCGTAAAATTATTTTTTCGATCGACTTATCTTTTTACATAAACTATGTTGGACCCCAGTACGTTTGAACCCTGGATTCGCCACTGATTAATGTACTTTTAATTTTAATTTTAATTATGAACTTTAATTATGAAATGTTATTTAGTTTTATGTTAATGTAATTTTTAGTTATTTTAATTAATGTAATTTTAATTTTAATTTTAAATTTTATTGTTTACTTAATGTTTATTTAAAAAAAATAAAATGAAGGGTTTGAATTAAAAATAAAATAAAATGAAGAGTATGAAATGAAAATTAAAAAATAAAATGAAGGGTATGAAGGGTATGATAGTGGATGAAAGGTATGGAGTTGATAGGTAGTGATAAAGGTAGTGGAAAGCTGATGTGGCAGCTGATGTGGCAACAGGTACCACAGGTACCATAGTGGATGGCCTTATAATACCATACATTTTTGAGGAAAAATTTATAATTGACCTTCAAAATTGATAAAATTACATGCTTTGCCATTTTGTCTTCATACATCTACACCATTTTTAAAAGGCGGATGTCTTTTTGTTATTTTACACATTTACACCTCAAATTTTCCCCCATACATGTATTAGCCTTGAAAATTGCTTAAGACGATTTTCGTCCCTCATCTTTTAATTTTTTAATTTGTTAAAGTAAATGGTTAAGTCATTTGAAAAAATGTTTAGTTAAATTACATATTTTGTCCTTATATTAATCCATTCTTTGTATTTTTTTTAAAATTATATATTAACATATTTTTACTTTTACTTTATTTATTTTATCAATACATTTTGTTCTATTGATTAATTATAAACTATTATAACTTTAACAAAAAAAATAATAAAATAATTATATACCTCTACAATTACCAATAAAGAATATACTATACCATACAATTTTCAGGAAAAAAAATGTGACCATGGAAATTGTTTAAATTACAAGATTGTCATCATTGATAAATTACAAGATTGTCATTGTGATTAAATTATAAAACTACGATTTTAGTCCATATTGTATGATATTTATAATTGTTTTCGTCCCTAATCTTTAACAATTGTTTTCTCATCCCTATGTTTTTATTTTTATTTTCATTTCATTTTCATTCATCATCCAACTTTGTTAAATTAAGTGGTTAACCCATGAAAAATATGTTTGATTAAATTACATATTTGATAATTATAATAGACCATTCTTTATATTTTTCATTCTCAAATTACATAATTAACATATTTTACTTCTAACTTTATTTATTTTAGAGTTAATTACATATTTGGTCCTTGTGGTTTGGTGATTTTAACACTCTAGATCCATTTTAGAAATAATTATGGATTTGGTACCTGTGCTTTACATTTTATAACACTATGGGTCACTAAAACTAACTCCGTTAACTAATAATGTTAAAATGCATTAAGTATAAGGGTATTTTAGTCTTTTCAATAATTTCTTTGTTTTCTATTAAATTTTTAATTTTCTTTATGAACACTCATATTCTGCTATTACATAATGTTCTTCAACCTCAACATAAACATCAATCTTAATTCAGACATATGCAAAACAAATTTCATAAATGTATGAAAACAAAATACAAATCCATGAATTTGATAAACATATCTCTACAAGCATATGAATTACAATTTACAATTACCAGATCTGAAAACCAAACCCAAATCTAAAAATAAATTCCCAAATCAACGAAACCTAAAAAATCAATAGCTATTTATATCTGATAACCAAAATATGGGAAAAATCCTAAATTAATGAGACCTACAAAATTGAAACCCTAAAGCTATTAAGATCTGGAAAAACATCGAAACCCTAAATAGAACCGTCATAATTACCAGATCTTCAAGAATAAAATCTTTAAGAACATGATTAATCAAGGAATGAAAATCGAGGATGAAAACAAAGTCACCGGTGGTCTTCATCCGGCTGTTGTTCTGATGAACATGAAGGTGGAGGCGGCCAATAGTGAACTGGTGGTGGTCTCATACGGTGGTGAAAACGGGGAGAAAATGTTACCGGAGTGGTGAGGTGGACGGCTGATGGAGTGAATGGTGGTGGAGGTCGACTGCTGGTGAAGGTGGGTGGTGGTGGAAGGGGGCGTCGACGGTGGAAGGGAGAGTCGGTGGTAGAAGTGGGCGGCGGCGGCGGCGGAATGGGGCGGCAGCAGAAGGGGGAGGCGGTGGAGATTTGGGTTTAGTAGAGGTGGAGAAATTGGCTGCTGGTGTAGGGTTTTTTTGGTTATGGAAGATGAAGTCACGTAGTACTAGGTAGGATAGGAAGAAGAAGGGTATTAGTAAAGTACAAGTATGGTCCCTAATAATTTAATATAAAACAAAAAGAATATACAAAATGTCCAAAATGCCCCTGTAATTATCCTATTTAACAGAATTTTTAACGGAGTTAGAAACCATGGACCCAAAGCGTTATAAAATGTAAAGCACAGGTACCAAATCCATAATTATTTCTAAAATGGACCTAGAGTGTTAAAATCACTAAACCACAAGGACCAAATATGTAATTAACTCTTTATTTTATCAATACATTTTGTTTTATTGATTAATTATAAACAATAATAACTTTAACAAATAAAATATTCATGTGTTGGTGTGCACCTTCATTCATATACATCAATTACTTCTTATTTATTACGATTTTTATTAAATAAAGTTAATAAGTAGTCAAATATCAATGACCAAATAGACAACTAATAATGTCACCAACCAAATAGATAACTTAAATAATAAATTTATAAGTTAATTTTGTTTTCAAAGTTTTAGATTAAAATCTCTTAAAACTAATATTTTTATTTAGTGTATCTTACTACTTATGATAAAAATATATTAAACTTTATAGTTTAGTGTATCTTACTACTTATGATAAAAATATATTACATTTTATAGTTTAGTGTATCTTACTACTTATGATAAAATACTATTATAGTGTATAACCCGGTATGAACTCCGGGCTCTTAATACCTAGTTGTTTCTAAACCACCACTCACCATGTCTGCTATAAATACTCTATATGTATACGTATATATACATGATAGGCAGGCAACTTATATCACAAATTTTTTTGAATAATCGAGGGAGAGCCACTGTTGCCTCTCGTTATAACGTGGCTCCGCCACTGCTTATATGAGTATACAAGTGATTCGAATTAACTCCAAAAATACATGTAAGGTAAAATTTTGTGTTGGGGTTTCTTTGTAAGGTAAAATTTACACGTTTTTTTATGTTTGCAGCTTTTTCACAAGTCGTTCGAGCTTTTATTACATTGTATTATTTTCTTGATTATTACATTGTTTTGGAATGCCTTTGAAAAATGTTTTATAAACACGTCTTTTAATTTTATAGTACTAACATTTTCAAATAAATGTCAGGCAAACAAGGTAATGTAATAATTTATTTAAAAAATGTTCTAAAATACTTGTTAAAATGACTAAAAACGTTCTACAAACTTATTTTTACATGTTTTAAATAAAATGTTATATTGTTTTTTTTTATTAACTTAAGTCATATAAAATCGTCTAATAGGACACATAGACATTTTTAATGGTCTATCATGACACTTAAACATTTTTAGCATATACTAAAAACTATGTTTTGTTGTATTGAGTTATTAATCTTTGCTTTGGATCTTGTGAGGTTTAACAAAGTGGCCATTTTACTAAATGCTTATCGAGGTAAGTGCTTACCAAATCACTTGCCATATTGAATGAGTATGACAAGTACCACCGAGACACTTACCATGGTGTAAGAAATGACTCTTACCCGGTTTAATGGGTTTAAAAATTCTTACTAACAATCTGTTTTCAAGGCCAAGGATGTTAAATAATAAGGTAGTTGAATGTGAATTTTTTACCAGTAAGCGCTTACTTAATAAGAATTTAAAAAAATAACCCCTAAATGTGGATCATTTTGTAACATGATCAAGAAAAACATACATAATCATGTTATACAGAAAGCACTAAAACTGACCTTGGTTATGAAGTCAGCTTGATTAGAAGCTGCCTTATAGACACCATCCACAACCTGTTTAAAAGTAGGTAGAAGAGCAAGTGTTTGGTCAACCCAAACACTGTTCGCAAAACACACACGGGGGCCACCACTTGGGCTACCATCGGCAAACACGAACGGCAAAAGCTGCGAAAAAAGAGCGTTTAGCTCATCGATGGTGATTGCTTTGAGAAAATAGAGCAACTGCTCGTGTGTTGGGCCTTTGGAACCGGTGGCCACCAACCCTAGAACCACATATAGAGAAATCGGAGAGAAAACAACGTTGGAGTTTGCAGATTTCTTGGAGAGAAGGTGGTTCGCGAGGATGATCGAGACATTGGTGCAACAACTAATTGATTCTCTAATATCCATTTCCGTTAATGGGAGTAAAAACTGGATAACATGCAAACTTTCGTGCCCTCTAAAAGGCTTTAATTGAAGTTAGGAGGTTGATCAATGAGAAGGTTGGTTGGAACTTGGAAGCTTATAAAGTCAACTCTTGGTAACCTTGTTAAGGAAGAATATGGAGTGTTGACTACGCATCCGCGTGAAAACTAATGATTAATAATAATATTTTGAGTAAGCTAAAAATTTGGTCCATGTAGTTTGTTTAAAATAACACTTATCATCCTTACAGTTAGGAATTATAATATGGTTATCGTGTTGTACAAACGTCTAATTTGATTCTTTATTTTAATAGTGATTAAAAAACGTTAAATAAAAGGCATTTTCGTCTTTTTTATTAGTTTCTTTTTGTCTTTTACCCATTTAAAGTAGATTTTACAATTTTAGTTCATATATATGGTTTTTAATTGGATTAAAAAAATAGAGAACACGACACACTTAATGAAATTTCTAATGATCTTTGAGATAGGTCAAATGAAAATGTTTTTACAAACCATGTTGGTTATATTGTAATTTCAAAACTATAGGAAAGAAAATGTTGTTTTTGATCAACTAGAAAGACCAAATTTTTGGTTGACTTTAGTAATTACTTTGCTTAAATATTTTTAATCATTAAATTAAATATTTGTCGATGGTTTTCTTCAACTAATTCTTGTATAAAATAAGTTCAATTATTGTTTGTTGAATTTAATAAACGGTTTTAAAATAACACAAGTGAATATTTTATGCCTATTAAATAATGATTAAAATAATAATTTGATAAATATATTGATATAAATTTTGAAACGTAAAAGAATATCACTTTAAGGCCATCCTTTATGGTACCTGTGGTACCTGTCATACCTAGTGTCACATCAGTTGCCACATCAGCTTTACCACTACCCTACCAACTCCATACATTTCATCCACTATCGTACCCCTTATACCCCTCATTAATTATTTGATTAAAAAAAAAAGAAAAGAGAGAGAATGTAGAGAGAGATAGAGAGAAAGGGGAGTAGAGAGAGAAAGAAGCAACCGGCATGGTGATGCCGATGAACTCCATACCGGTCCCCATACCCTTTATCCACGGCGGTGTTACCCCTCATACCGGAAGCACAACATAGAACAAAATGACTCCATATAATATAATAACAAAAACTCGATGATATATTTACATAAAAACATTAAATAATACTTAAAAGGTTTCTTTTGTTTTATTAGATATTAATTAATACTACTTTTGATGTAACTAGCGATGTTTCGATAATAAAAGCATCATAATCCATATTACAACTCATGCAAAATCAAAATGGAGTTGTTGTTAGAGTTCTACCAAAGATCTATCTCTAAAAGTTATGATAGTCAGAAAATTCATCAGTAGCAGTTTTTCGGTCATAATTTTGTGGGTTATGACTTAAAATGTTAGATTCTAAAGGCACTTTTCAATGATATATCACTGACAAACATATGCTAATGAATGATTTGCAATGAAGTACCAAAGGTAAGATTTAGTAATGATATTTTGAAGGCACTAGTGCATTCTGATGGATTTTTGTATGGTTTGTTCAACGATGCATTTCATAAGACCAACTCCAATGATATTGCAAAAATAAGAATTTGAAGTATGGTAGATTGCAATCACACTGCATATCACCAAAAAAAAATTACAAGTCAAAAAACCCTAGAAGAAGAAAATACCAAATATGGTGTTGCATTGTTCTCACTGCAGACAATCCTGGTCCACTGAAAATCCCTTTTTCTTCATGATGTATTTTTAGTTATTACAAATTTGGTGTTATTTTTAGAATATGGTTGGAGTTTATTTTTTTTAGTGTCAATGGCGCCTATTAGTTTTTATGTTTTTGATGTGTGTTTTTGATGTTATGAGTTAAAGTTGCTTTAAGGAAAGAGACGAGCTGCGAATAATGAGAGTTGAGGTCATCAATGGTGTTTGATTTGAGGAAAGAGAGCAGCTGATGGCGTGTTTCGCCGTTGGAACCGTCGGCGAGTAGTACCAAAGCGAAGCTGATGGAAAACGGAGAGAAAATAAGGTTGGAATCTGGCAATTTCTTGGGAGATGAGATGGGTTGCGAGTGTGATTGAAATGTTGGTCTGGTGGGTGATGGATTCGCGGATGTCCATTTCTTCTGTTAATTTTGGAGCGATTGATTATTAAGGAAGAGATAGATTACTGATGGTGATCAGGATGGGAGGGTTTTAAAGTCGACGTTTTGGATAGATATATAACGCTAGCTTGTAAGGAAAGAATTTGGTGTTTTAATTTGTTGAGTTCCTTTGAAGAATACTATATACTACGTGTAAAGAAAAAAAACGACACTTTGTTTGTGATAAAATATACAAATCTTCATGATCAATGACAAGACTTTGAAACCATTGTAAGACCTCTTTGGTTTTGGTGGTCATCAAGGGTGCTTGGATTTTGGTCCCATTAAGGAGATGGAAATCATAATCTTTTGTCTTCGATCATGGCTCGAATATCTGATTCCAGGTTCCTTTGAACAGCCCGTTCCTGATATTTATTTAATCATGTAAAAATGGACCCCCCCCCCCCAATAACTATGAAATTATTTTCATATACATTGTTTTTATCATAAAAAATAACATTGAAAATTTAAGAAATACTAATAATCGGTATTCCTTTTGTGTAAACGTTAATTCATTAGAAGCTAGTAGAAAAGAGAACAAAGATACACTTTATCGAGACAATTACAAGGAGAGGTTCTCCACTCTATGAAGTTATTATGACCTATACACAACCAAATAGAAACAGATCTTCTAACATCGGTAGATGATAAAGATTGTCAAAGACGGACCTGTTGTGGAAATCAGATTGAGTAACATGTTAGTTTTTTCTTGTAGTCCTAGCGCAAGATCAATCAAACTTTTTAATAACCATCAATCTTATTTAAAGGGCCAATATAATGTTTTCCACCGTCACCTAAAAAAATTTGGGGGGTTGAAACGAAGTTTTTAACAACACTTATCTTCCTTATGGTTAAAAATTACAATATAGTTATCGTGGTTATCACATATATACGTAGTCTATTAAAAATTTATATATATATATATATATAGTATATAAATATAATAGAAGAAAAAAACAATAAATAAGTTTCAAGTTTTTTGAAGTTTAAGGACAATTAGTTACAACTTTATATATCACAAGAACTAAATATGTAACTTTTTAAATCAGTTTTGGAAACTTTAACGTATGTAACTAACAACAGGATTAGGATGTAGGAACAAAAATAGATGAAAACTAAAACCACAGGGACAAAATAAGCAGTTTTTAAACTATAGGGACAAAAACAATTATAATCCTTAAACCACATGAAGGGAAATCATAGTTTACTTCTTTTTTATTAGTTTCTTTTGGTCTTTTACCCATTGAAAATAGATTTTACAGTTTTAGTTCATATATATGTTTTTTTAATCGGATTGAATGATGATCAAATTATGCAATTGATTAAAAACTTTAATGGTTGTTAAAAAGATATTGAATTCAAATATTTTTAAAAATCACGATGGTTATTTTATAATTTTAAAATTATAAGAACAAAAAGTGTTATTTTCAATATATATTTTTGGTGATTTTTAAGTATATAGTTGACTCTAATAATTATTTACTAGTTAATGGCCCGTGTAATACACGTGTTATTTAAATATATTGTTTTAATTTTTAAAAGGAATAGATATTTGTATTATAAAGTTCACAGATAATAACTATTTGACTATTACATGTAACTTACAAAACTAAAAATGAAATTTAAATGGATTGTATATATATAGATAGTTAAGGATATAAAGTATACAGTCAGAATGTAATAAAATCCAAATAAATTTATTTATATCTATTTTTAATATTTAATAATATAATTAAATTAAAAAATATTCAATATTAGACTTATTTTAAATGTATTGTCGAGACGATTATGATGGTGTAACTTGCTGAAAAGAAAAACAAAAATTTCAATACATTTTAGTTCATTATATATATATATTATTTATGTTAATATAATAAGGATATAAAGTGAAAAATGAAAAATTAAGGAATAAAAAGTAATTTAATCAAATAATTCTAAGGATGAAAAATGTAAATTATAAATTTGAAATTAATAGATTAACACATGTTGACATTGTTTGGGTAAAAACTTAAGCATCGTATGACGACGATTGGGAATCGTAAGATAGCTTACATGATCGTAATCTTGTATTAAGATAAGGTTCTGAGATAAGTTATACGTACCCTCCAATGAACTCAACGCATGGTCGAACGTCTGTTATATTCTCATCGTACGATGTATTGCGATAACGTATGATGCCTTATGTTATTTTACTAACGGTAACATTTTCTGTCGTTAAAGTATGTTCATTGCAGATCAAAGACAAACTCTCGAGAATCAAGCATAACGGAAGACAAAAGATTCAATAGCATTAATGGACACGACCGTTACGTCTGTTACAACCATTATCATTAAAGTGTCATCAATGCATGGCCGTTATGACCGTTATCACTAAAGAGTCATCAAGACCCAATTAATGGACGAACGTTACGAAAAGCACTATAAATAGAGGCTCTCCACAACCGAAGAGGGGGATCGGGAGCATACTCATCTTACCTGACTACAAAGAATTCCACATTCTCTCTAGCATATTACTTACGATCACTTGTAATTTACATTTGAGTACTTTGTTTATTTCGTTGTATCGTACGATTTACACCTGTAATCTTCGGACATCACCCCATATTGGTGATACATAGTGCATTGTCGGCTTCCCTTTAGTCGACCGCAGGTTTTTTCCTCGCTCTTGAGGTTTTTCCTGCGTCATCAACTGGTCTGTCTTTTTTTTTATTATCGCACGTTCTGTTAAAATAGAATTACTTTCTTTCGACGGTTTTGCCTCACAAACATCTTACGACGTACTTAGTGCAATTTTTGGCATAAACAGACATCACTATTTGATAGATTTTCTTTAATTGACCAATGAAATGATTTAATTTCATATCGATGATGTCAGCAAAAACCTTCTTTTAATATATATATATATATATATATATATGAGGGAGGTTCATACAAGAACAACCTCATTTGTAGGAATAAAGGAACTACATTCCACCACTAGTTTGAACTAAATAATACATATTATATTGAATGCCATATTGGTAATTATAGGTACTTTATATCCACTTTCCACCTAGGGGCATTTACTTTAGGGGTAAAATAGGTATACAATATATTGAAAAATTCACTATTCACTGATATATGATGGTTCCACTATTCATTGACATATGTAATATTAGTTTGAAAAATGCACTATTCATTGACAATAATAATTAATACAAAATCATGTGTGATAATGTTTGCATTAACATGTACAAAATATTGAAATTATATGTGATTATGTTTGCATATTTAGCATTGTAATCATGTGTGATTATGGTTTGTATAAAATCATATATGATTCTACATTTACATTTTTACAAAATCACATATGATTTTACATTAACATTTGCACAAAATCATATATGATACTGAAATCATATGTGATTTTGTTAACATGCAAAATCAAATATGATCACATGTGATGTTGTAAATTAGACGTGATTGCATTATACGTTATAAGATCACATATGATACTGAAATCACATATTATCACATATGATACTGAAATCACATATGATTTCACTAGAACCTTGTGGGAAAATCATATATGATACTAAAATTAGATATTATTTTACAATAACATTGTACAAAATCACATATGATTTTACAATAACCTTGCATAAAATCACATATGATTTCACGTATAAAAGTTGTACAAAATCACATGATATTACAATAACCTTGTATAAAATCACATATGATTTCACAAGATCCTTATACAAAATCGTATGAATATGATGAAATGATGAAGCTAAGATATTTTATGTTTAAAAAGGGAAAATTCAAATATATGGTAAGATATTTTATCTTAAAAAAGAGAGGGAAAATCAAATTGTAAAGATATTTTATGGTTCAAAGTAATTAACATATATAATCATCTATGAATAGTGTCTTTTCAAAAAGTAATTGTTTCCCAAAATACCCTTTAAGTAATTAAATATATATTGAATTATTTTTGGGGTTTTTAAATAGAGATATGTGGCTATAAGTTATTCCTTTGTTCCTACAAATTGAATTGGTTCTTGTTTGAACCTACTTATATATATATATATATATATAGATTTTGCTTAAACGTTTTAATCATTAAATTAAATATAAATAACAAAATACAACAAAATTGTCAACCTTTGTCGATGGTTTTCTTCAACTGATTCTTATATAAATTAAGTTCGATTATTGTTAGTTGAATTAATGATTAAAATAATAATTTGGTAAATATATTGATATAAATTTGGGAACGTAAAACTGCAAAAGAATATCAATTTAAGCACAACACAAACTCGATGATATTTTTACAAAAATGTTAACTAATATTTAAAAGGTTTCTTTTGTTTTATTAGATATTAGTTAATACTACTTTTGATATGTAACTAGCAATGTTTCCATAAGAAAAGCACGACAATCCATATTACAAGTCATACAAAATGGAGTTGTACTTACAATTCTACCAAGCATCCATCTCTAGAAGTCATGATATTCTAGAAATTCGTCATTAACAATAGATTCTGAAGGCACTTTCTAACGATAAATCACTGACAAACATATGCTAAAGAATGATTTGCATGAAGTACCAAAGCTACGATTCGGTGATGATAGATTGATGCACGGAAAGTTCAACAATGGATTTCATAAGGCAAAAATCAGCAACAAATTTCAGAATGCTAGATTTAATAAGAGTATTTTCAAGAGACATTTTTCACCTGTTGTTGACGATTTATCTATCGGTAATATTTTTTAAGAGTTAATTACATTTTTGGTCCTTGTGGTTTGATGATTTTAACACTCTGAGTCCATTTTTAAAATAATTATGGATTTGGTACCTGTGGTTTACATTTTATAACGCTTTGGGTCCATAATTTTAACTCCGTTAAAAATTTCTGTTAAGTGAAATAAGTACAGGGGTATTTTAGTCATTTTCTTTTTCTTTTTATTTTTCAATAAAAACAAGTGGGTCCAATTCTGTAATTTACATTATATATAAAATTCTGGGGACTAAAAATGTAATTTATTAATATAAATAAAGAAAAAAAATACCAAAAAGAAAAGCAAACACCATTTCCATTTTTCATCTTCTTTGAAAAACCAACAGCAAGCTTTGTAATTACCACCATCACACCACCATTAGCCATCACCATCCATCACCACCAACAATCCACCACCACCAACAATCCACCACCACCATCTTCTTTTAATAGTTTCTTATTTTTTTTCTTCCAACACCCAATACCACCAATAACCCACCACCAACAACAACAACAACCCACCACCACTACCAACAACAACAACCCACCGCCACCACCAAAAACCCCCAAAATTTTAGATAAAAAACCCCTAAATCAGAGATCGTCGATGGATAAAAAATTGACTACCGGAATGAAGACTAGATGGGTAGAAAATATGCTCCGACGGTAACACTCCGGCGACACCACCTGCACACCACTCCGGTGAATACAACCACCACCTGCACACCATTGCCGCCGGCGGAGTCCATCGCCGCCGCCGTTGGACACCACCGTCTTCGTCTTCTCCCAACGAAACTAGACCTTCCACTCCTCCTCCTCCTTCTCTCTCCTCTCGGTAAACCCCTTCCCGGAGTCTTCATCTTCCCCATCCCTCTGTACACCCACCGCTATCATCTGCAACTAGCCTAATCAAAAAACCCTAAAAAAATTGGGGACCAACCTAATGAAGAAAACCCTAAGAAATTTGGGGATCAACTTGATTCGCAGTGGTGGGTTATGGTTGTTGTTGACGGTGGTGGTGGTGGGCTGTTGTTGTTGAAGGTGGTGGTGGTGGGCTGTTGTTGACGGTGGTGGTCGTGGGCCGTTGTTGTTGACGGTGGTGGTGGTGGGCTGTTGTTGACGGTGGTGGTGGTGGGCTGTTGTTGACGGTGGTGGTGGTGGGCTGTTGTTGACGGTGGTGGTGGTGGTGGTGGTGGTGGTGGGTTGTTGTTCTTGTTGGTGGTGGGTGGTGGTTTGTTAGTGGGGGTGGTGGTTTGTTAGTGGTATATGGTGTTGATGGTATCTGGTTTTGGTGGTATTGGGTGTTGAAAAAGATGAAAAGTCAAATCTAGAAGAAAAGATTAATAAAAAATTAAGGAACTAGGAAAAAGACTAAAATGCCCATGTACTAAATTCTTTTAACAGAAAAAGTTAACGGACTTAACACTCATGGACCCAAAGCGTTATAAAATGTAAACCACAGTGACCAAATCCATAATTATTTTAAAAATGGACCCCGAGTGTTAAAATCACCAAACCACAGGGACCAAAAATGTAATTAACTCATTTTTTAATAAATTCAGTATTATCATATATTTTATATAAATTAGGCATAACTAATATATATTTGGATCATTTTACACAAATAAAAAAATCCAAATAAACAAAGCACTTTTACCAAAAAAAAAAAAAAAAAAAATTGTGTTTAGATAAGCAATCCCAAACAACCCCATTACGTATATCCATCAAGTTTTCCATCCAAATACCAATCATCAGTTTTTTTTTAAAAGGCAACTTTAGTTAGTTGTTAATATACGCCATAGTTAGATTAGAAACGTCTCTTTCCAGGTTTGAACCTTCCCCTTTTACTCCAAGAGGGTGACCCCTCTACCAACTAAGCTAGCCCCAGTTGGCACCAATCATCAGTTATTTCCACACAAATTTAATAAACCACTGTAAACGATTACTAGCAACGGTCACCACCCTCGTTTACCTATAATTCTCATACACCGATAACTTTATCATAATCATATATTGACCCGAAACACGCTATAGTCTTAGATAAACACATCGGATTCGTGCAAAAACAGATTTATTGACACCCGGGAAGAAACACACATATTATACCATACGTCTAGAATACAAATACAGCCATCGTACACGATAAAGATTTCAAGTTCTTGATCAAGAATCCCGAGGGTCCACCACCTGTCCCATAAACAGCATGACTCCGGTCATATCCTCCTTAATCACAAACAAAAACGGATGATCCGCTACGAAATCGATCTTATCATCAGTCCTCAGAGATCTAAGCATCACAACAGCTGCAGAGGCTGCGGCAGCTTCTGTACCTTCTTCATTCACCTCCACAAACGACTTATGATGAATGCTCGAAACAAACAGGTTTCCACCGATGACGGATTCCACCATTTCTGTTAAACCCTCGCCACCGGAGAAAGGCAGTACCAGACCCAACTCCTTCAATGCTTCGGAAGCCTCGAACGCAAACGAGATCTTGAACTTTGGGATCAGAAACTGCCCGACCTCTACTTTCTGGTAAGGAACGTGACGGTCCAAGAAATCGGACCTGGAACTTATCTTCTGTATCAAAGACGGGAGACCGTCTTTGGCGTCCGGGAGATAAAAGTACATCGTGAAGCGTCGTTTATCTTGGCCCTGTAGATAGGGAAGGCCCAAGACTTTGAAACCGTCGTACGAGCTCACGAATTGTTTGGTTTTGGCGGTCATGAAGGGTGCTTGGATTTTGGTCCCGTTGAGGAGATGGAAATCATGATCCTTTGTTTTCGATGGGTCGAATTTCTCGTTCCAGGTTCCTTTGAAGTAGACCGCATTTGCAAAGATGAGCCTGGTGGTGTTGTTAACTGCACCAGCCGGGAGGATGTCTTTGATAAGACCGCTCGTCTGCTTTTCGGCCCACGAGTTCACTTCGTTGGCTACCTCAACAGCCTGAGTTTATCAACAAGTACAAAAGTTAGTTATCTATAACATATAAAAAGTTATACTTTCTTCGTCCAAAAATAAATGTCCGCAATGAACAAGGGACATCGTTTTTAAAAATATACAAAGATTACACTTTTTAATTAACAAAATGGCAATTTATCCTAAATTGTCGAGAGATAAATAGAATGAGAAAGTAAACATTTACTTTGAAATATGACTATTAACCCAGAAGAAACGAAAATAGTAACGAAGACGCTTAGGCTGTGTTTGGCAAATATAAGCTAGCACATGTTCAGATGGATCTGATTCGTTGATCACTTTTAATCTTAAGCCCACCCATTAATTGGGCTTGATATGGGCATCGACCTGTTGTATCTTAGTGCATCTTATCCTAACGTGCAGATAATCGCTTCTCACACTTTTCAACACAAGTCAACCCTTTCTAAACAGCAGGCTTCTAGGCTTCCCTTATGAACCCTAGATAAACATTTAATAAACTTATTCTACTTAAGCATCTACTAAGGGAATTGATTCAAATCAAATTGAAGTTTCTAAAGTTTGGTATTGAATAATTGCAAAAAACAAAATAACCAAAATCGCTCTTTGATTAATATGAGAAAATCACTCAAAACTCACGGTGTTTACAATGTCTCTCAATTGATCATAACTCGACCTAAGACAATGTATTTATAGAACCTAATAACCAACTTGTATTAGATTACAATTAGGAAACCTAATAACCTACTTGTCATAGTTTCCATAATTATGATTGCTTGGACCCCAAGACTTAGGATTCTAACTTGCACCCTAAGACTTAGAATTCCAACAGTTTCCACTAGAAATAGGTAGAGAAAACTAGTAATTAATCCCAACAAATGACCTAAAAATGAAATGGGGATATATCTACAGATAGATCCAAAAGTGACTTTTCACATAGAAACAGATTACAAAAAATCAATACATCACAACAACAAACTAATTTCATTTCGATCTTCCCTAAAAACGTAAATCATAGCATTAAACATACTTGAAATTTCTTGAATCAATTAGATTAGGACTGACCTTATTCTGGAAATCGGCCTGATTAGAAGCAGCGTTATAGACACCATCCACCACCTGTTTGAAAGAAGGCTTAAGAGTTAGGGCTTGATCGACCCAAACGCCGTTGGCAAACGACAAACGAGGGCCACCGCTTGGGCTACCATCGGCGAAGACCAGGGAGACGAGCTGGGAAGAAAGCGAGTTGAGGTCATCGATGGTGTTGGATTTGAGGAAAGAGAGAAGCTGATCGAGTGTTTTGCCCTTGGAACCGGCGGCCACCAGGCCTAAAACGACGTGGAGGGAAAGCGGAGAGAAAACGATGTTGGAATTTGGGGATTTCTTGGTGAGGAGATGTGTTGCGAGTGTGATTGAGACGTGGGTCTGGTGGGTGATCGATTCTCGGATGTCCATTTCTGCAATTAGTGAAGAAGAAGATGAAGAAGAAGATTGATTGATTGATGGTGGTGGTCGGAATGGGAGGGTTTTAAGGTCGACGTTTTGGTAACGCTGGTAAGAAAAGAATCTGGTGCCTTTGACCACGTACTCGGCGTGACGACTAGTCGACTATTGCAAGGATTAAGAAAGCCACGTAATGGTTTTTTTTTTTTTTCTTCTAATTTTTTTGAAGGGTATCCGAGTCTATAGCCCGACTAATTTCCGGCAATTTCAGGGCTAAAACATGGCTCCTGGGTAAACGTTTACAGGTTACGCATGAAGGGATTCGAACCCAGGTTAGATGCTAGAAACCTCCCAAACCTTATTCACTCCACTACGACCCTGATAGATTTTTTTTCCTTCTAATTTATTGAATATAGTACTGAATATTCTTTTAGAGCAAATACATGACAAACAATATCCTCTGGGTTGAAGAAAGTTTGACTAATTGAAATAAAGTTTGTAGTCGAGTGAAATTAGGAGTGTTTATAAGGTATTTATTTTTTTGTAATTGTGGATTCCAATACTGTCATGGACAATGAGATAGATTTAAGAGTCAATTAGTTGGATATATGTAATTTACCATTTATTTTTTTTTTCTTTTGAAATAAAGCTTGGTTAATAAAAATATAAAATACAGGGATTGGGATTTGAATAATTCGCGTGAGATAGTTTAGGTTTGAATTGTTTGTGTTAACTTTGTAAATAACATGTCAAAGATAGGTTGGGTCATGGATGGATAGAAAATCTATATAGCCAAATGTACTTAAGACGAATTTATTCCATAGAAAATATATTTTTCTTTTCCTTTTTGGTTTTCTTTCGTGTATTTCACTATCATACATAACTTTGATTCACTAGATTCAAATATATATACTTGAATCAATTGTTGTATCCTCAAAGTGAAGGTCACATCGACAAAATTTATGTGTTAATTAATTGCTTACATGTAGGCCTAATTTTATTACTATATTTCTATAAGAATTAGCTTAATCAAGTAGGAAATTTCCAAATTTATTTTCACTTTGTGTTGTTTATTTCATACTATTCAGATTTCATACAAGAAGTTCTATTTTATGTTTTTTTTCCAGTTAATAATATTGTTGTCGATTGATTACTCCTTAAAAGGTTTATGTTCCTAATGTTGAATAATTACTTGGAATGTCAATAGGGTTTATATTTGTGTTAAGGATTTGTCTGGATTGATTAACAAGAAAACTAAAACTCTCAGAAATTATTAAAGAAGTTTGCATAATAACATTTTTACCAATTCAATAGAGGTGATCATTTGCGGACTTGGACCGAACCTAACATAATTATTTTGATCAACATGAATATTGCTAGGATTTAATTATAAATCCCCAATGTCATCCCTTCTAAGCTCATCATGGCTACACCAACCAAATGATCAAGATGTTGGTTTTGATTTAAAGAGAACACTACAAGAAAAAAGGTTTTTAGAGAAGAAAGTTTTAGAGAAGAATTGAGAGTGTATCTAAAAATAATTTTTAAAGAAGGAATTATATGACCAATGTGAGAAGTATAACTGAATATAAGTTTTTATTATCTAAAACCCTCCCTAAAACCTTTTCCTACCGTTATATAAGGAAGATTGTTGATCGAAGTAAAAACTTTTCTAAAACCTTTGAAAATGTTTTTCAAATTTTTAAATAAAAAAAGAAAAAAAAAATCTTCTCTAAAGTCTAAATTAAGGTCATAAGAAAGGAAGAGAACGGACGCACAAGAGGGGGCAAAGATTTTGATTTAAGGCCATCCACTATGGTACCACATGTACCAATGGTACCAGCTGCCACCTCAGCGCCACGTCAGCTTTCCAATACCTTACCAATTCCCTACCAATTCATCCTCTATGGTACCAATTCCCTACCATTTGGTACCAATTTTTTTTTAAATTAACAATTCACAATAAATACTAAAATTAACAATTAACAATAAATTAAAAATTAATATACCATTTGGCCGGCTTCTTACCTTTCGCCGGCTTCTTACCCTTCTTACTTTTGGGTTGTGATTGTGGTGGCGATATCGGTTGGGTTTCGGGTACCAACTCGGCTTCATCCGACGAGGATGGCTCGTCACGCAATCGGTAGGCATTACGGTTAAATTGCGATGGTGATTCTTGGGTGGCCGATTGTTGGGTGGCCGGTTGCATTGCCGCTTGCATGACCGGATGCATGGGGTGCATATACACGCCTTGTTGCATCGGTTGCGTGAGCAAGTGCAAAAACGAGCCTTGTTGGGGGTTTGGCACAAAGTTTGCGAAACCCATATTTGCGTAGAGGGGTGGGTAGAATCCGCGGTCGGGCTATGCATTGGGGGAATATATACCCCCGAGGTGTTCGGAAGTTGGGTATTCGAGAGCCGAGATTGCGAACGGTTGGTGTTGCTCGGGGTACCTTGATGATCCATGTGACAATAGAGAGATTGAGATTGAGATTGAGATTGAGATTGAGTTTGAGTTTGAGTTTGAGATTGAGATTGAGATAGATTTTGGTATGTTATTGAGATATATATATATATATATAGTTGGTAAAAGAGAAAAAAGAAAAAAAAATTGAGCCGTTGGCAACGGTTATATAGCCGTTATTCCCTTCATCACCATCGGTAGTGCAGCACCGTATCGGGTACCGTGCCGGTTACCCTCAGCGGTGTTGCCGGGGGTACCGGTCCGGTACCGGACCCTTGCCGAGTGCCATAGCGTATGGCCTAAGGGAAGCGTCATTTAGGGCTTACTTTTATTCGAAATCTAGCTTCAATTACACACAATTGTAAATATGTTTAATACACTTGTAATTTAATTATAAATGCCCTCATATAGAGGACACTTAACGTGACAAAATGCAAATGGTAAGGAAAAAAATTTGAAGTCCAAACTTTAGGGAACAAAAATAAAGTTTTGAACAAACTATAGGGAAGAAAATATTTACTTTTTATTCTTATGATACAAGAAAAAAACTATACAAATAAATAAATAACTTATTAGCTTAGAAAGACTTTTTTTTTTTAAATTTAGATTTACTTATTAACAATGAGGAAGGTTCAAACGAGAATGACATCAATTTAAAAGAATACGAGAATGAATCTTGGCCAATCATCTCAGGCCAATCATATATGACAATGACTTTTGTGTACAAAATCATATATGATTAACAAAGGAAAAGTTCAGGTATAAAAAACATGTACAAAATCATATATGATTCATATAGTAAAACACATATGATTCAGTTAATCATCCATGATTAACAACTGTGCGGGTCACATGCGACTCACGACCAGCATGTTGACCCGCCCGCTTCCCTTTTTTTTCAGTTCAGTACTTAATCATATATGATTTTGTACACAAAAATCCATTCTCTTATTCTCTTAAAAAGATGTCATTCTCATTTGAACCTATTTCTATTAACAATTATCATAAAATATTACTTAGATTAGTTATAGTTCATAAATTTACTTAATTTGTTATATTTAGTTACCATTCGAGGACTTCTTATAGATCATTTATCATATCAACCATCATACATGTTATTTGTAAGACCGAAAATACAAACGTGTTATAAGAACAAAAACATATATATGCATGTTTGTGTGTGAAATATTATTTAATAGTTTATGTTACAAGTAATAGAGTCTCACATCGGGTTGGACTTAATTTGATCATTTCTTCTCTAATGGAGTTTCACATATTGTCACATGGTGACAGAACCAAGGTTTACTTTAGCCTTTAGGGACTCGACACTTTGGAACAATCTATTCTCATCTGGCCCTTCGCCCGCCTAACCCTCTCTCAACACTATGTCCATTGTCCATCTAGCATCCATGGGAATGGGCGTTTTGGAGTCTTAAATCATTTAACTTGGATCAATTCTTCTTTGTATCTTGGAACCTTCCTTTTTTATCCGAAGATTCTTTTAAAGATTAATCTAATAAAGTTCCATGTACCCTCACAGTAAACAAAAACTATGACTTATTGATAACAAAACCGTTAGTGTCTATTATAAGTTTAATTTAAACTTGCGTGTGTATATATGAAAAGAGCAAACAAAAATGCATGTAAAACTTTTGTCTACGAACAATTCTATAACGATTCAAAGACCCCAAAATGTTATTTTATTCGCATACACAAGGTGCAAAGCCAAATATAACGATAATACATGTCGTCAACTCTAAAAGAGAACAGTACTTTCGGTAAATGCTATAATATTTAAATTTTTAAAAGAAGACGGTACCTTTGGCAAATATGTTTTTTTCTTTTAAATCATTTTCTTGGAATTATGATTGCATGGAGTGGATGAAGCATTTGGGTGGTAAGCCCCAGGGTGTTGACATCTTCTTGAGCAGCCTTACCTTTGAGTTTCCACTCAAATTCTTGAACCATTCTTCCAATTCCAATGCAAGAAATCAACATTGCTTGAAGAGAACCAGCACATACCCTTTTCCCTCCTCCAAAAGCCATTGTTTTCTGCAACTCCAGGCTCTGAGTCTCATCACCTTCAACCATAAACCTTTCTGGATTCCATTCTTCTGGATTCTCCCACACTACCTTCTCCATGTTACACCCGTAAATGTTTACCGCTATCTGTATAAAATAAAAATAAAAAACCCAAAAATGTCTTAAGTGTACTAATAGACAGGACCAAACAAATTAGTGTGTGTCCTTGTAAAAGTGTTGCAATAAGTTCATAAAAGCACTTTTATTTTAAACCAAGTGTTACAAAGCTTTTTTGAATAGTGTCCTATGAACGATATTTGCTGTTTTATAAGACACCTTTCAAAAGAGTTGAATACGACACTTTTCTTAAATGCGTTGTAGAAAAATCTTGTTAAGGTTCCCAGAAATGTGCTATAAACTTATTACAACATTTTTACGTACATAGAACACACAATAGTTTGGTATGATAAACTTAAGTCGTATAGAGCAGTGGTCGAACCTCAGTTCCAGCTGGGACACGGTACCCTCCTAGTACTGTATCTTCATGCACGTATCTTAACGGAATTATCGGAACTGGACCATGTCTTCTCAAGGTTTCATGAAAAATAGCATTCAAGTATGGAAGTTGGGCCAACTTTTCCTCTGTGACCTTCTCCGACCCACAGACTTGTTGAATTTCGCGGTACAAACGATCCTGATTATATATTTTAACTAAAGCGAATTAGACCAATGCAATAGACCATCTCAAACCAAACAACCCGGCCATATAGCAAGGTTTCAGGGTGAGATGTAAACAGACATTATATTAACCGGCAAAACCCATTTAAAATTTTGAATTTGGAACATATTTTTATACTAAGTACAAACCTGAATCTTGGGGTTTTTTGCAAGTTCATACATTGCCCATTCTGTAGTGACCATAGTGGTGTCTGATGATTCGATGATCGGCTCCCATAGGGACATAAGTAGTTCTTTTTCCGATAGTGTTTGTGCTTCGGATAGCAAGTAATCAATGTAGCTGTTCAAGTTCTGTTTTTGAATGAAATGAGGTGATCAAGTTAATATTTTATATATCTTGGCAAGAACTGTAATCTAAGAAATGCTATTCATATGTGATTAATTAATTATTACCTCCCCTGAAGCAATACGTTTTCTGTGTTCTTGAATAAGGGCCTTCATTACAGCCTGTCTCCGGGTATACATTTGTTGGATGGTGTTCTCAAATTTGCGATTTGGAACCCACTTGAGATATGGGAAGAAATCTCTCCAGTCGACCTCGATGGCCCCCATCAGCGGATCAACCACCAACACCTGAAAGATCTCGTCTCGGTTCATGGTGGTTCCAAGATCCTCCACGTATATGCTTTCGACATCCTTTCCCATTGTCTGCAAAAATAGCAAGTCATGTTATATTTTTATAATGCATATATCAAGTAACACTACCACAAAATCGGTTTTATAGTATAAATTTCCTAATAGAATGCTTTACAGGAGCAAACAATTGTGCATTCTATATAAAAAAGAGTGTCACAATAGGCCGGTAGGATGTAGTTGAGCATTATAATAAGTTTTTTTATGACATTTTCGAAATAAAGTATCATGTTAGCTTTTTTCACTAACACTTGTTTTTTATAATATAATTTTTCAAAGAATGTCCTATAAAATGATTAGTAGGATGCATTAGTTCAAAATTGTCCTTAAAAACTTGTGAGGATATCCAAAAACGTGTTATAAACTTATCACAACACCTTTACATAGAACGCACTACAATTATTTGATCCTATAGGATGAAGTACTGCGAAGCTGTCTATTAGAACATTTAGACATATTTGACATCCTATAAGCCAATTTTTTTGTAATGTAAATTGAATTTTGAAGAATAATATGATAATGATAATAAGAAAATCAACTCACTTGTCTCATTGCTAATCCAAAAAGTTCAGATTGGAAGATTTTCCTCAAGTTCACTTCTTGTTGAGGAGATTTTTGAGCAAATGTATGAAGTTGGTTCAAGAGGTTCTCCATCATGATATCACGATGGACACGGTGTTTCTTCTGAGCGTTTGGTCCCAAAACAGCGGTGAGTATATGGCGTTTGACAGTCTTGTGATAGTCATTGTAATCACTCATGGCGACCATAGTTTTATCGGCAGTGAGGACCTTTAAAGCCTTGGATAGCCTTCTGGTTGAGATGGATGAAAATCTGGTAACCAATGCCTATAACAATGCATGATATATAAGAGATCAAGCTTAACAACCATCATAAAAGGAAATATGGTAGTAACCCATACCACATAACCACAAGCAAAGCATTTATTTGGGTGGCATACTTGCACAAGTAGATTAGAGTTAGAGTGTAAAAGCCACAATGAGGGAGTTATAATCCCTTAGGGAGTTATGCCAGCCTACTAACGGCTAATGGACAGTTGTTTACCTGATTTGACTCTCACATGATTCACTTCGGTTGGGCAAAAGCAGACAAACCCGTTTACATGAAGTCGATATATGTGTAAAGGTGATATGTAAAAGAAGGACAAGTAGCCATTTTGATTAAGGCCTTGAAACTTATGGAGCGCAATCGAAACAACAAATATTTTGTCATGGTTGGTGCTTCAATATCCTATGGTTTATTTGGATAGTTTACTAATTCGGGTGTGGATGCGGGCAGGGGCAGATTCATCCTATCTTAAAAACAGTACTTTTTCATCGTTAGCTCGTAGTTCTCCTTAGTGTTTTTTAGTCTGTGTCCCCACCAATCAAAAAATCAAAAAGAGTACCTCAAAAAAAACCAAAAATTTAAGAAAAGTCTCTCAAAATCAATCGAAAAAAATGAAAGAGTCACTCAAAATCCACCAAAAAACTTCAAAAATCTCTTGAAACTTTGAAATTAGGCTACGGGACTTTGGGGACCTTTGATCTATCTTAAAGGTCAAAGGTGCCTCCAATAGACAAAAATTCTGAATCCGCCACTGAACACGAAGTTGCTAACGGTCGTGAGGCTATTAGAGGTGTAGGCAAGAGCATCTTTCACATCTTTTCGAAAAGCCACTTTTCAAAAGTTTTCTTTTCCTTATTTTAAGGGATTGTATCCCTTTTTGAAATCACACTTGAGCAACGAAAATCTGATCTTACTTTAAAAAATCATCTTTTGCCATCTACAACTTGTACCATTTTGGCTTCTTCAAGCTTACACTTCACTTATCACTTTTTAATGTTTTCTCAAAATAGATGAGGCTCCTAGGGTAAATTCCGAGCCTATCGAACATGCATGTTTAGATATCATTCGTGTTATCATCTCTATATCTAAATATACACACACTCTAATCTTATATTTTACTTGTGGATTTGTTTCAGTAGTATTCTCAATTCATGGTTTTCTCTTGATTTGTGTTTAAACGTTAATCTTGATGTTGTTTTCTAACTCTATCCCTTTACTTTATGTTGGACACATATTTAGTAGGTGGATCATCATATCCGAATGTTCTATGTATTGTACACTAAAATTAATAGAACACTCTTTAGTGTTCAAGATAGAGATTTATTCCTTGTTTGATTTTGGTTAAATTCTCTAATTTGAGGTTAAGTTAACAGAGTTAAGTTCCGGTGAGACCAAGCTTTTTTGGTGAGACCGGTGAGACCAACATATTTTACTTGAAACTTCACATCAAAACATTTGTGAAGGTTAAAAAAATTGAACATTCATCGTTAAAACATACTAAAAAACACTATTGAAAAAAAAAATTCAAAAAAAGGTTAAAAAACGAAACCTTCACAGCAGGTTTTTTTGTGAAGGTTCGCATTATATATATGTAACCTTCACAGAACTTGAGCTGTGAAGGTTTCGTTTTTTAGCTTGTTTTCGATATTTTTTTGCATCGAAAGTGAATTTTAGGTCTGCGTATTCGAGTTTTAAGTACATTCATGGTGTTTTTTTGTGAAGTTTCATACGTTAGGTATTGGTCTCACGCGGTCTCACGATAACAGCTTGGTCTCACCTGATCCTAAGTCTAAGTTAACATTATCTCCTTTCCATTTTTCAAAATATTTACAATTCTTGGTATAAAATTAATTGAAAATATATATTCATGCCTCATGGTATAATGTTGATTTTTTTAGCAGGGCCAAAAGTTAAATATATAAACAATTTTTCTTAAATCAAGAAACTAAATATTTAGGCATTTAGGAAACCTAATTTTGAAATCTCCACTTTGGAAATGACGTTAAAAACTAGCTAGTTTTTGTTGCAATCCAAAAACAATACTATAAATTCATATTATGAAGAAAAAAAATCATATTACAACGTTACAAACAAAAAGTCTTATCTTTAAAAATATTTATGGTTAAACTTTTTGTTTGAGATTTGTTGTTGAATATGATAAACAAATTATAAGAACATCTTTGATGAACCTTGGTTCTCACCTTGACATTGGTTCCAAAGGACATGTTTGTTAGTATTTTATTTTATTTTCATGACTTTATAATGATTATTGATGTTAAAATAATCAATTGTATACACAAAAAGAAGATTCTTATAGGAATACCATTTTAGACATTTAAGAGAGTTTTTAATTTCATGAGATGGAAATGAAGTTACAACAAAATATGTACAAATAAGGTTCTTATAAGAACCTCCATATGGAAATGCTCTTATTTAACAACCTCAAAGAAGATGAGATATTGAGGTTCTTACAAGAACCTCCATATGGATATGTTCTTATTTGATAACCTCAAAAAAGATGAGTTTCTTATAAGCACTACATTTTTTGTTTTTAAAAACCTTGCAATGGAGATACTTTAAAGTTGTAAACAAAAAAGTCCGTCTTTGAAAATAATGGTTAAAGTTTTTGTTTGAGATTTTTAGTTGAATGCTCTAAAAATTAAGTTACACGAGGTATGAAGCAAATACGCAATACATATCGAACATGACACAACAAGAACTTATTGTTACACATGTGACAACTATTTGTTAGCCCTTATTATTTACCAAATATTACATCATTTAATAAACAATCTGTTTAGGTCTTATAATTACATAAAATAATCTTTAATAGGTTTTTAAAAATAATAAAATCGAGATTTTGAAAAAATTTAAATACACTTTTGCTTAACTAAGTTGTCTATAAATAGAAATACTTAAATTTGATAAAGGGAAAGATAAATTTAATTTTAATTATTTCCAACAAAGAAGTTTAATATATTATTATTTTACATATAATTTATTGAAAAGCATATTAAAATATTAAATAAATACGATATTTTAATAACGGAGTTAATGTTACAAATCTTTAAAAAATATGTTAAAAATAAATTTAATTAAAAAAATTCAACACAATTTCTTTACATATAACTTCTGTTAAAGATTCTCCGGTTAACAGACAATCAAATCAAATAATGTAGATATCCAACATACTTTAAATATATTATTTTTTAAATGCAATCTCAGGTTTTTTAAAATAAAAACAAAACACCTCACCACGAATATATATAATAGATACATATGAACATGATTCCATGTCCTCATTATAACATATCCTTTGGAGATGTAATAGGGTATGTTAAAATAGATTTAGATTCACTATGAAATCAAGCTATTTTCGTAAAATTGGTGAGACTAACATTTTTTTACATAAAATTTTATAGCAAAACACTGTGAATATTAAAAAAATCAAATATTCATCCTAAAAACGCTATAAATGTTATGTTCACGGTGTTTTTTGATGTGAAGGTTCGATTTTTTTTTACCTTCACAACATTTTCGCTATGAAAGTTTGTATTATTTATTTGTTATCTTCACAGTTTTTTTTAGTTGTGAATGTTTCGTTTTTTTACCTGTTTTGAATTTTTTTTTCCTCGACAATGTTTTTTAGTATATGTTTTTACAATAAGTGTTCGAAATTTTTTAACATTTACAGTGTTTTGCTGTGACGTTTCATGTAAAAAATGTTGGTCTCACCGGTCTCACGAAAACAGTTTAGTCTTACGTGAACCTAACCCTATCCAAATATCTCCACTTCTTCGTAAAATAGCAACAATATAAAAGTATTTTGTTTTAATGTTTTTATCCGTCGAGTTATTGATCTATGGTAAGTTTAATTGATCAACGATAGTGTATGCTAATTGGGTGTTGTTACATGGACTCTTTTAGCTTTTTATGTACTCACATAAAAATAGGCTTTTTTATACTAAGTCTCACTTATACATTCACATAACTCTATCAAATTATCTCGTAAATGGTCCATTTATACTTCCCCTAAAGAACTGAGCCACACATACACAGACAAAAGATGAATAAGAAACCAAAACTGAGCCACATATACACACACAAAAGACGAACAAGGAACCCAAGCTAAAGAAAAAGCCAAATTTATTTACGGTATATATATATGGTAAAACACAATTATTTATAAGCAATAAACAAATTAAACTTTGGATAAAAACTTAAAAATGGTAATTAATAACCCTTTTAAGGTCATGTTTATAACTATAAAAAGCTTATAAAACAACTTTATCAAAAAAATATTATATAAAACATTTTAATCAATTTAAACAACTTCATAGATAATTTTATTAATTTAACCAACGAAATCGATAATATGTATTCTAAGAGTGGTTTGCAAATAAATATAACTAAAGATTTTACTAATCAAAAAGTAGTTTTGTTTTTAATTAATTAATAATCATTTTATCTAAAATAACCTCTTCAAAGACAATACGAAATCAAGCACTGAAAATGTTGTTATTGATTGGAAAAGATCGCTTTCCCAAGGAAAAATGTCTTTTTGCTTGGTGGGATGCATCTTGCCAAAAACAATATCCAAAGAGGTCTTTTCTTTGCTTAAATTTGGAGTCTTTCTATGCTCTTCCTTTTTTATTTTTCACCATTGTAGAAGAATATTTAACATAACAGTTTTAAACAAAAATTTTCAAATCTCCTGAATTTTTTAAAACAATATAATTGTTGAGGCTACTCTTATTTATACCACATCAATTTGTTAAGGCAAAATACTGTTTTTATGTTTTCTAATACAAAATATTTTTTCATCTCCAAGTGTAAAAAGATAAAATATAAACCGGCCCCTTTTTAATGTATATACTTTTTTCTCTTTCTATTATCATCATTTTATTACCATATACGTTTTTGGCATTAAAATAATTATTTTAAAACATTTTTAAATGTTCCTTTATGAAAAACTTAAAAAGGATAGTGCAAATACATAATGTGATCTTTGTTACTAAAAATAAGCATGCCGACAATTTTGGCCGGTTGGAGGACACTTGCAAACAAAAATGATCAATGTGGCCTAGTTGAAGTTATATAAAATTTATAAAATTTTCACTCTTTTATACATCATCAAAGAAGTTTTAAAATATTTGTCAAAGATACTCTCTTATAACAATTTGTTTTCTACCGAACTTATTATTAACTCAACGAAATAAAACCTACGATGAAGACTTTTGTTTCTCTATTGATGGATGAATATACAGGAGCTGTAAATACAAATAAAGTAAAAAATATTTTATTATAAATATATTATAATAAATTTTTTAATTTTAATTTATTGATTTATAAATTTTATTCCCATATTTTAAAAACAATTAATAACACAACATATTTCTACACCACAACTGTAAGAATATTATAGACATTCCCTTGGAACATGTGTTAGCAGCCCTACCGAATTAATTAGGAGGGTGTAGTGGAGTGGATTTAAACTCGGGGCCCGGATCACTTGTTCGCAAGATCAATCGGGTTCGAATCTTGTGCCTCTACCGCTGAAGCGAAACCGTTCAAAAAAAAGAATATTATATAGATATTTGTTTTTGGAAAAAAAATAAGCTAGCTTATTACTGAATTACATGTTTAGATGGACAAAAACTAGTTTATTGAACCATTACTTAGAGTAGCATTTGCGGAATTTTTTGTGATCTTTTCCAATTATACTCTTTATTAACATTTACTACTATTAATTAAAACAAACTTATAGTAATTAAAATTAGTTATTAATAGTAATATTAATTTATAGTAATTAAAATTAATTATTAATTACATTTGGTTATAAATTAGTTATACATTATATATTAATTATTTTTAAATGGTATTAATTATATCAATTATTATTTAATATGTTCAATTATCAAAAAACAAATATAACAATCTTTAAGATGTTTAATACAAAAAGACTTGAAACTATATTTTTTTATAGATAACTAAAACGTGCTAAATATTATAATAAAATATATTTAGTCATATTGTTAATTATATTCTTGTAAAATTACTCGTTACTTAGGATAGTGAAGTTGATCATTTTTATTATTATATGTAATAGTAATTTAAATCTAAATTAATGTAGATTTTTTATAAAGTTTGTTTAACAAAAATAAATTTATAGTATATATATTAACCAATTTTATACTATTTTAAATTAATATATTATATTATTTAATTTTTTTACTATTTTGTTTGTATTAATTAAGGTTATATTATTAGAGATTTGTTTTAATTATATTATAAAAAGTTTGTAATTAATTATGTATTCAATATGCCTTTTTTGGTAATTTTACTTACTCATTAGCTACCTTATTAGTTACCGACTATTTTATTAGCTAGTTTGTTGGCCACCTGCTAACTTATCAACTAGTTTACTAAACATAACCTAAGTAATAAATAAGAATAAAGATCACTCATACTCTCAATCCTGCAAAAATATTCCAACCAAGTTTTTTTTAAACGGCAATTATCTCACGCACACGTCTTGACACGAAGTCGACAAGGTATCTAGGACCCATTCGGGCACCCTACTAATCCTCGACGACCATGGACAGACTCGAATGTCGACCTATGGTTAAGGTATCGCCACATGCTTACCCCGTGAATCAAACCCGGATAGACATAAATGTCATCCACTGTCCATCCCAAAAATATTACCGGCCGTTAGGGTATACTAATTCAACCAAGTTAATGATTCACTTCATTCATTCGTTTGTATTATATATATATATTCCTTTATTTTATAAAAATATAAGTTATCATCAAATGGTACAAGGTAATAATAAAAAACAAGAATATTTCTAACAAATTACGCTTTTTACAAGCATATATTATATATGTGTAACTCGACAAAGCACATCTTTTCCATATATATATATATATATATATATATAGTAAACATTTTTAATAGACCCTTTAACAAAAACCTCCATTCTAAATATCAACGTTGTTAATTCAGCTATTTAAATATCTAAAAATCAAGGTTGTTTATCAGTTTATATAGTCAATATTGAGTTGGGTTCATCTTTTCTGTATGATTGGGGTTTGATTCCATAAGAATTCTATCATTTTTGTTCCATAACTTCTAAAAAATGGCAAACAGTAAGTACCTCCTTGGCAATAGCATTGGAACTAATAACCACCATGGAAATAGCTCCAGTTCTAATGGAATAAATAGGTCCATAAGCTTCTGCCCATCTTGTAAAACTCATATATGGTTTCTTCTCCTTCAATTGCAGCAAATTCCCCAACACCGGTACCCCTGGCACCTCTAAAATTTTCAAATGACACTCATCATCATCAATCATTGAAATCTGTATATATATATATATATATATAATATATATATAGAGAGAGAGAGAGAGAGAGAGAGAGTACCAGGAACAGGAGGGAGATGATTTGGTTGAGCGGTTTGATGACGTTGGAAAAACCAGAAGAGAAGGCCGACGGCGATTGCCACCGCCGTACTGCCGCCGATGGCTATCACCGGAATTGCTTCCATATCCATTTTATTTTTTCTCAACAGATATTGAGAGAGAGAGAGAGAGAGAGAGAGAAAGAGATGAAGATGGGTACTTTCACAGTTTCACTAGATGGAGTGAGGGTATTTAAGAAATTAACTAGTAGTTTTGCTTTTCCATAATTCCATATAAAATGAAATATATATAACTGATTTTTAACTATAGAATAATATGAGAAAAACATATATATTTTATTGAAAACTTACTAAAAATGTTATATTATATCTTTAAGGGTTGAGTTTCGTTTCAGAAGTTAGCATTAACGTAATAAGCATAAAATTATTAACGGTTAAAATATGGATTTTAAGCTAAACTTCACCGTTCATCAAAACACAAAAGAGAAATCATTTACAAACCTCTACAAACTATGCAAACCTAAACAATTTCAATTTTTCTTTCAGTTTAAGGCTAAAGGCTAAATTAGTCATCTTAATGTTTGAGAGCTATATATGGTAATTTAACATTTTTGGATTTTCATTAATGTAACAATTTCCTTATGATTAAAAAAATTGTCATTTAATTTTCCTAACTGTTTTGCTTTTTAGAGTGATGAAACGTTTTTACTATTAGAGCATTCACATTGGTGGAACCTCTAAGAATCTCACTTGCACATGTCATTGCCAACTCAATAAATGAAGAACCTACTTAAAACTCTACAATAGAGGTTCTTACAAAAACTCCACCTCCATTTTCTTATTTATAATATTATTTTTATTTATGTAAGTTAGTATATAACAGAAGAGGAAAATATTACAAGAACCTGGGTTCTTGTTTAAGCACATGGGTTCTAAGAAGAACCTGTGACTGGACAAGAACTTTTGTCCCATAATGGAAGTTCTTATAAAAACCTCAACAAGAACTTCAAGGAAAACCTCCATTGTGGATGCTCTTATTATTTTTTTGATAGTGAAACCATCAAATAGATGGTTTCGTCCAACACTAATTTCATCGAATAACTATTGATTTTATCGAAGAAAATTTCTTTTCATATGATTTCTTGGAAGACGTTCCATTCAAAATATGTTTCACCCTATTTAATAGCATTTAGAGTCATAGAATCCTTAAGAATTCTTTTTACCTTATTTTTTATGTTCATATCATTATTATCTTAACAAAATAAGAATCTTAACAAAAAAAATTACCTTATTTTTTATAGTCATATCATTCTTAAAAAAATTTCAATTTCCTTTTCTTTTTCATAATGTGTAATTTTATTTATAATGTTAAATTTACGATTTATAAATTAATTTCATGTGATATATATAAAGATTTTATTTTTTTAAGGGCAAAAAAAGAAAGTAAGGAACAAGCTTCAGCTAAACTATAAAGATTTTATTAGAATAATCTATACATAATAGTTTAATGAGATTATCAAAAATAATCTTATCAAAACAATGTATACATTTTGTATTAAAATGTACAAGAAACAAAAAAAATTAAATAATATTATTATAATATATTTTGTCGTTTTATTTTTAACATATATTGTTGAATAAATTTACTAAAATTAAGTAAAACAATTATAACAAATATGAAGTTAATAATAATAATATAAAAGGAAGTTATATAAGAACTAGAGTTTTTATTTAAATATTTTAATAAGAATTTATGATTAGATAAAAACTTGGGTTGGGCTATTTAAGCATTGTTTGGTAAAAATAAATTAATTTATAAGTTAGCTTATATGTCACCTTATAAGTCAGGTACATGTTTGGATGGACCATAAGCTAGCTTATAAGTTTAAAAGTTACTCTCACTAATACCCTTGCTAAGTTTTATAGCACTAATTTTCAAACATGTCTTTTTTTGTCTTTTTACAGTCATAAGCTACCTTATCAGCTAAGTTTTGCCAAACGTAACTTATTCATCAGCTACCTTATCAGTCATAAGTTAACTTATTAGCTAGTTTGCCAAACATAGCCTTACACCTTATCAATTACCAATCACACTCCTAAAAAAGTGAATTAGTCTCACACTCATCAACATCAATTTCCTATTTTTACATTCTCAATGCATATTTTTATATTCTTAATGCCCATCCCTATTAAAAATGATACAAATAGCAATTCTCAAAAAAAAATTGTTGTTCCATAATAGAGGTTCATGAAAAACCCTAAATTGTTTTTATAAGAACGTCTAAGATTTATTCCATTTTGGTAATCATATTTTTGGTAATTTTATTTACTATAACCTTACTATTTTATTATCTTTTTCTTAAAGACACTTTTTGAGTGAAATTTAACATGATTCTTATTAATTATTTAATTGTTTAACGTAAATAGTTTCAATCAATCTAACCATGATGAATGAAATCGATTGTATATACTCATTTGTATAATTTGTATTATAAAGGTGAATTATTTTGTATATTTAAGAGTTTTAAACAATTTAAATCAATATTTTATAAAAATAATAAATATTTATTTATTATAATTTAAATATTTATAAAAGATGATACAAATATAAAAAAAATATTATTATAATTAATGAATTTTAATCATCTTTCATAAATACTCAAATCATAATAAATAAATCTTTATCATTTTTATAAATATCGGTTTACAAAAGAAGATTCCTCTTGTACTATAATATATATGTATGTATGTATGTATGTATGTAACACCTTAGGCATATTTATATCGTCGTAGACAGGAGTGGTGTTGTCTTTATAAATAATATCCTGATTTTCCTAAACTCAACGCGTTTTAGGGCCAAATGCACGACAGGTTTTTGGAACGCTGCAGTTAAGCATGCTTGGGTGAGATTAGAACCAGGATGGGTGACCTCCTGGGAAGTTCTCACTTGGTCACCAGAAAACAAAGCCAATAGCCATTGGGGCAAAGCGGACAATATTGTGTCGAGGTAGGAGGGGTGTTACAAGTGGTAGCTGAGCCGCTCCTATTTCGTTCCGAATATGGGCAAACCTCATCGAGGACGATGAGTCATTAAGGGGGTTTTTAACACCTTAGGCATATCCCATATCTCCGTTGACAAGAGTGATGTTGGGTTCATAAGTAATACATTGGTCTTCCTAAACACAACTCGTTTTGGAGCCAAATGCATGATAGATTCTTAGAACGCTGCAGTTAAACAACCGGAAGCTGCTGTTTGGCAGAAGGCTGTGTGGTAGAGGGCTGTTTGGCAACATCAAGCTGCTGTTTGGCAGAGGGCTGTTTTCAGAGGCGGATCCAGAAACTTTGGAGATGGGGGTCGGAGGGTAGACGACATGATATACCAATATAAAAATGTATTATAAACGAAAAAATGTAAATAAAAATGTATATAAATAAGGAACAATTTAGAAATTCAAGTCTATAATTGTCGTCTATGAGTTTTCATTTTCTGAAAGCGAACTAGGCATTGAAGAATTGGAGCTAGGTTGGGGAATACCGCTACCGATTTCGGATGTTGATGCTTTTTTTTTAAAGAAAATTTTTCCATATTCTAGCGAAATAATAACTAATCCTAATTCAAGTAATAACTAATAATCAACCAAACAATAAACAAATCCAAACAATTTATCAATTTACAATTAACAATTAACAATCTTTAATAGTAATAAGAAATTTGATTTTTAGAAAACCCTAACTTAATAACTAACTAAGAAGTTAACTATTTAATTGTAATCGTATTTAATAACTAACAAACAAATAAAAAGAAGAAGTGAAACCTGCTAGTGCTACTTTGCTTGAATGTTGACCCCTTTGTCGTCTGTCGTCGTTAAGGAATAAAATAGAAAGCGGGAATTGGGAGAAATTGGGGAATAAATAATAATATGCATTTAGGGATTCTATTAGGTGGGCTTTTTTCTTGATTAGTTGTTTAATAGAATAGGAAAATGGGCTGATGGAAATATGAAATTGAAACTTGATTCTTTTAATTTAATAGGGTGTCAAACTCATTTTCTTTAGGGGGTCAAATAGTCAAATTTGGTGGCAACATAAAAGAATTACTCAACAAAATTTTGGTTTTATGGGGGTCAATTGTCCCCCAACTAATACATGTACGTCCGCCCCGAGGCTTGTATGGATGCAGGAAGCAGGATTGCATCAGGCTATTTTTGCGCGTTGCTCAGTGATGATCAGATCACACCTAGTTATCTGTCGTCATGGGCCTTCACGTTCCGTGATCTCCATCTGTGGCAATTGATTGCGTTTTGTTTAGTTGTGTTCTTTTTGGTTCGTTTGTTGTATTAGTCGTAAGGGGCTTTTGGCTATGTTTTGGGTTTGAAAGTTTTTGTAAGTGTTTTTGTTGGTAATGGTATGTTTGTGCTTTTCAAAAAAAACATGTATAATTTTGGCGGTATCAGGGTTCTCCAACGGGGATCGGGAAAACCGCGGGGACCCCATGGAGATCCCCTATAAGATACCCGATGCGGATCAGGACCGTTATGGGGATTGCTGCGGTTATTGGTTTCGGGGACGGTGACACTAAAAACCAGCTCGGACCTGACCCATTGCCATTTCAAGGCTCTGGTTGTACAAGTTCAGAGTAAACATTAGGAACGAAAGTTTCAAACTCTTATATATCAAGTTCAACTTGTTTAGTTGTACACCAAAACAAAATTTATGTTCCAACTTTAGTTCATGAACACAAATGCCACAACATCTTTAAAATTCTTGATCAATTGTTGAAATTGCGGAATGAAATCAACTCGAAACCAATATATGATCAATCCAAGATGATTAAAATCCCGGATTTAATCAAGAAACCACAAAATCACCAAAACTCGCATGAACTCAATCGACTTTTTACGAACTCGTTTTTCTTCAAAAATTCTTTAGAATCTTTCAAGAATTGATGTTTGGATCACAATCAACACACATTTTCTACTCTGATACCAATCTTTATCCCAAGATTCAAGTATTACAATTTGAGGAATCAAGATTGGCAATAAAATGTGATCTTATATTAAGATAAAGTGTATTTACACAAGAACACATAGATTTATGATCTAAACAAGTGATTAAGAGAGTTACAAAACTACTAACTTAAAAGCTAGATGTAATAACCAGGACTTAAGGAGCATGTATATATTAAAAGGTTGACTTGGCACTGAGTCGGTAACTTTAGTGGTAGACATGTTAGTAAATTAGTGATTGTTGGTTGTAAAATCTACTTTCTAAGGATTGTATTAAGAAAGGTGAGGTGTGTGACCCTCGCTGCGGGGTCTTCTTTAAGAATCGAGTGTAGATGTTTAAACAGGCTAGTTGATATCTAGTGAAGTTAGTTGATAATGTTGCAAGCTTATCGCAAAGACTTCTAGAACTACATGAGTTGAGGTTAATCGAAGAACGAATCCAAGAGATTTTGTATGATTGTAGGAGGGGTTCACAACATGTTTCACGTATCAAATTTAAGGAAGTGTTTGGTGGAACCCGAACTTGCTATACCACTGCAAGGCATCGAGGTTGATCAAAAGTTGAACTTCGTGAAAGAACCCGTAGCTATTGTGGATCGTAAAGTCCGCAAGCTGAGGAGCAAAGAGGTCAAGTTGGTAAAGGTCCAATTTAGATTCCATAAGGGACAAGAAGTTACATGGGAAACAGAGTTGGAAATAAGGGAGAAGTACCCGCAACTTTTCTGCGATTGAATTCTAGGATTGATTTATTTTAGAGGGGGGTGATGTAATAACGGGGACTTAAGAAGCATATATATATATATATATAAATTTATGTAACGATTGGGGATCTATTTTGAAAATCTCTTATAAGTTGGGGACCAAATGTGACTTTTAAGAAATTTTGTTTAAATGGTTGTGGGGTTAGGCTATTTTGGGTAAAGAATTAAGAGGCCATGGGCTTAAGCCCATGGTATATATATATATATATATATTTATTTAGGGTAATCTCTTAAGGTGTTGTGTGTTATTTGAGAGAAGGAGGCAGAAAGGGGAAAAAGCTATTTCATCATCGTCATCAAATCATTGATTTTCTCATTGGTAAGAATTCTCAATCTATGTTGTAGATTTGCTTATGATGAAATAGGAAACACTTGATATAATCAATTTTGATTAGAACCTGAGGTTTTGAGCTGTTGTAGGGTACAAATTCGAAAATCTCGACTCTGGAAAGCAGATTCCGACCACCTCGGAGTTTGAATGCCGACCCGGGGTTTGGGGAGAATCTGACTCGGATGAATACCCAAAATCCGACTATGATTATTACTTAAAATCCGACTCGGATTATTACCCAAAATCCAACTCGGATTTAGTCTGTGAATCCGAGTGGGTCCACTTCCCCACTCTGATTTGGTCTGTGAAGTCGAGTGGGTCCACCGTTCTTGTGTCACGACTTTTCTCGTGTCTTGCTTGCCATTCCAAACCTTCCGACATTAATAGTATTTTGAGATAAATTGTCTTTTCGAGAAAATCTAAGTAGACGCAATGTCAATTTTGGTCGGCATATAGGTTGACGGCATAAGCTTAAATAAGGTTGTAGTGAGTTGGTTCAATCAGGTCGTTAGGTGAGTTCCCTTGCCAAACCTTTTTTGAACTGAAAATGTTGTGTTGAGATCTGTTATTTGATGAATTGTTAAATATATGTATTTTTTTAAAATAAGGTTCACCTGGGTTTGCCCAGACTACATCCTTGGTAATTTTTACCGAGAGCTAAAGCATGCTCCCCTGGGATTAATACTTAGTGGCCCCTGGTTGCTTACCCCCAGTTTCGAACTTGGGTGGGTTTTTCCCCAACACCAAGCCTTAACCGGTAGGCTGTCCCATATGGGATATATATATATATATGTATTTTATGAGCATGCTTATAATGAAATGCCTCTTGTTGATTGATTTTGGTGGGTAGCGAAGTGGACACTGGGGTACCAAGGGACGGTGTGTGTTCCTTGGAAGTTTATTTGGGGTGGTGGGTGCACCAATCTGATTAGTGCATCTTTAATTGACATACTGGTTGGCCTGCCACTAAATGGTATCTATTGGGATTTGGGGAGTTTGCGGTAGCCTCGATCCAAGGTCACGGGGTGATCGTTTCTTTGTCCATAATGCACCACTAGTCATTCCCCAAAGGTATTTACAAATTAGGTCCCTACTTGAATACAACATTTAAGTCTAATACGAGGATCCTTGGATATAGGTCGGCCTCGAATGAAGTAGACAAACCAGATTCCCAGCAAGGCGGGGAAACCAACACTAATCCTGTCCTACGTAAGGACCATTTCTAATATTTATCGATTATTAATCTTACTCAGTAAGAATGAAAATGATGCAGTCGTGGAGAGTCTTATCTAGCAAATAAGAATGACAACTTTACGGTAAAGACTAGGGATGTTAATCCTCGACACGACACAAAAATAAATGGGTATGGATTGAATTTTTTAACTGGTCAACCCGTTTATCTTTTTTAATTAGTTTTAAAATATATTTAGAGTAAACTCTAATTTTGGTCCCTATGGTTTATAAATTTCTTTGAAAGTGGGACTTGTACTTTTATAAGTCTAATTTTGATACTCATGGTTTGGATTATACTTTAAAAATGGGACCTCATCATTAACGTCGTCAAAATTGTCTGTTAGACTTAGGGGTACTTTTGTCCAACCATATTTTATCCTTTTATTTGCATATTTTTTGAGTTTCTTTTTATTTATATAAAACCATCAACCCTTTTAAAGGACATGCCATGTAATTAACCATATAGAAACAACATACCATTCACCTTCAACGATGCTCCTCCTGTAATCTTCTCCGGCAGCCTTACCGGAAATCTCAAATTGTGCAAATCAAACCAAGTTTTTTACATACCTAACTCCTCGATACACACATAACCCTACGTTAGTTTCTTTGACAAATCTCAAGAGCATATGATAATCAAAGAAAAACGTCGGTGCCATGGGGTGGGGGTTTCACCGACGATGGCGGTGGAGGTTTGGCCGTCAATCGGATGGGGGTTTGGCCGGCGATGGCGGTGGCGGTTTGGCCGGCGATGGAGGTGGCAGTTTGGCCGGCGGTGGCTGTGGCGGTTTGAAAGACGATGGGGATAGGGGTTTGGCCGGTGGTGGCGGTTTGGCTGGAGATGGGGTGGGGGTTTAGTCGGCGTGTTTGGCCGACGATGACGTTGGGGCGTTTGGCCTAAATCTGGAACATAGACAACTTCTTGTACTTCATTTGTTTATTTAATTCAATTATATATTTGCAAAGTTGGTCCTTATAGTTTAATTGGTTTTACATAAGGGGAATAAAACGTGGTTGGACAAAATATCCCTTTAACGGACAATTTTGACGGCGTTAATGATCAGGTCCCATTTTCAAAGCATAATCTAAACCATGAGGACCAAAATTAGACTTATGAAAGCACAAGTCCCACTTTCAAAGAAATTTATAACAAAAATAGAGTTTACTCATATATTTATAGCAAAAATAGGTTAAAATTTATTTGCAGTGCCTAAATGGCTAAGGCATTGTTTGGTAAAAAAAAAGCTAGCTAATAAGCTGACTTATAAGCTAGCTTATTTTCTGTGTACATGTTTGGTAAGGCTAAAAGTAGCTTATAAGGTAGCTTATAAGCTAGCTTTTTGATAAACTACTTTGAGTAGCTTATGAGAAGCTTTTTGTGACTTTTTCCAATTATACCCCTTATTAATAATTAACTATTTTCAATTAAAATTATATATTAATTATTCATATTAATAATTTTTATTTTTTAATAAATATTTAACTTTAATAATTAAAATTATTAAACAATACATTATACTATTTATTTTTAAATATTATTAATTATATTATATATTATTTAATATGTTTAAATTATCAAAAGATAAAAATAAAATTTTTTAGAATGTTATATAACTACAACATGTTAATAATTTTTAAAATGTTATATAAATAAAACATGTTAAATATTTTAATAAAAATTATTTATATCTAATTCTTAATAATATTTTTTAAAATTATTAATTATTTAAGATATGTTAAGTTGATCAATTTGGTTTTTATTTTTATTATATTTAATAGTAATTTAAGTTATAAGTTAATGTAGATTTTTTCTAAAGTTTATTTTAAATAATTCTAAATTTATAATATGTATATATAATAATAATAATAATAATAATAATAATAATAATAATAATAATAATAATAATAATAATAATAATAATAATAATAATAATAATGAAGTCTATATTATTTCAATATATATTATATTATATAATTTTTTTATTGTTTGTATTATTTAACATGTTATATTATTAAATATTTATTTTAATTATTGATAAGTGTCTAAATGTTGCCACTTATGGAGTCCTTTTTATGTCAAATTGTGTCTTTATTTTGCCCAAAGTTAGCATTTGAGTCTAGTTTACTTCTGTTTTTACTATAATTTCAATTCTCATGACTTATGTGTTAATTAGTGTAAATATGTAGTTAATTAGTGTTATTTCCTTGTTTTTCAGGCTTTGGAAAGGAGCAGTAGCAGGACAACCCTTTGGGAGTGCTATAGGAATGCCACCGGACTGCTGCAGGAATGCTGAAGGAAGGTTTCTGGGCCAGCTCATTACTTTTGATTCAAGGAACTGCTTTTGGATCTGACCCGACTTTTGACCCATGGGTTGCTTTTGTCAGACAAACAAGCCTGTTTACAGCTGTCTCCCTCTTCCAAGCCTTTTATTTGCCTATAAATACCATGTAGTTGTAACCTTTATTTCTTACATTTGATCCATATCACTTTCTAGTGATTTGGTTTCTCTTGTCACTACTCTTTAGTTCTTAGCTGCTGTTTTAGATTTAAATTTCTGTTCTTAAGTTCTTGATTTGAAACTCTTGGTTCTTGAAACCAATCCGTAGGTTAATATTTTGAATCTTCCTAGTTTATGTCTTAATCTCTATACGGGTTTAAGCATTCAAACTAGTGTTGTTGTTGTTCTTAGTAGTTTTAATCAAAGTAATCTTTTGGAAAATCAGTTTGTGTTGTGTTCTTGTTGTTAAAGTTCCAGTTTCGATCTTAAAGTGTTCTTGTTCTAAAAATCCAAAGTTTGTAGTTTTTAATCATCTTGTTTCCTTGGAGTTGTTTACACTCTGATTCTTTCTTAGTAAAGAACGTATTGTGTTCCAACTACCAAAATCAGTGTTTTCAAAATACCTGTTACTGTTTTAATTGTTAGAAAATAGTTGCTTAAATCTCAAGTTTCAAGTACAACCTAAAAAGGCTCCCTTGTACTTGCTTGTCCTTTCAAGTACATTCTTTGTACTTTTGTCCCCTAGGTGTACCTTTATGGTACTTTTGTTCCCCAAAATATATACATGCAAGACTTTTGTTCCAAGTAACTTACCAGTATTTTATTTACCTGTTAACTGCTAACTGCTGCTAACTTTCTAACTTCTTGGAATTACTACACTCTGTTTCTCTCTAGTAGAGAACGTATTGTGTAGTAATTACCAATTTACTTTTATTGCAATTTACTTTCCAGCAATCTTACTGGTCATAAATCCAGTGTTTAAATTCCTGTCAGTTACTTTTCTGCAACTTACTGGTCAATCCAGTCTTTACTGGTCACTCCAGTGTTTACATTTCTGCAATCTACTGGTCAATCCAGTACTTTAATTTCTGCAATTTATTTTACTGCTTTTGGGATTACTTACACTCTGTTTCCCTCTTAGAAGGGAACGTATTGTGTAAGTAATTACCATTCATTTGCTTTTCTTGCCATCATTTCCCAACTGGTCATTATTCCAGTATTCACATTTCCAAGTTATGAGTTAAACACTTGAGCTTGGGGTTGTGGGGAAATATTGAATACAATGTAGTTGTAATTGTTCTAGATGCAATGTTGTATTATTGTGCTAACTATTTATTGCAGGAATTTGAAGCGTTTCATTGAAGATTAAGTTAGGTTGATTGACGCCCAATCTGGCTTATGAAAATGCATTAACTTTCAGAGTTAAGGTTTACGTTAAAACAAATGCAGTAAAGTGAGAACAATATTACAATGCTAAACTATTCATTGCAGGGATTCGAAACGTTACATTGAAGATTAAGTTGGATTAGTCTAGCTTATGAAAATGCATTAACTTTCAGAGTTAAGGATAACGGGAGAATAACTGTAGTAATATGTGTAGTCTGTATATGGTTTTTATCTGGCGATGAAGGTAACACTGGTTGTGCTAGGGCAAGTGACTAATATCACACCTGATTGCATGTTGACCAGTGTGCACTGTGGTCGGCCGTCTAGCCAGTGGTTTCACAGTTTTATAAAGCATCTTTAAACTACAAACAGCCCTTTTTGTATCTCTTTATTACCTGCACCCTGGGTTCTTTTTCTCCAATAGATTTTACAAACACACTCACTCACCATTTGCTAAAACAAGCATCGGTTAAAATCCTCGAATTCGCCATCTGAAATCATCCCTTAACCGCTTTACCAATAGACTGAAAAGACTCTTGCATTATTCCTTCTCTGTGGAAACGATATCTGGTATTTACTTACTATTATTACTTGTTACGGGACGACAGTAGTTCAAGGTGTATACTTGCGCCTGGTTCTATTTTCCAGTTGAATCTCACAGTTCACCTCAGTCGTTGTTTTTGGCGCCGCTGCTCTTTATTCTCCTTATTCCATTATAGGGGATTGTAGGGGTAGTGGAACCAAGCGAGCAAGTTTTTGGCGCCGCTGCCGGGGAAGGAAGTTAAAAGTCAATTCAGTTTTACGTAGAGTTTTTAAGTTTTGATTTTTCTAACACCTTTTTCAGAAAAGAAAAATATTATTTTATGCCAAGAAAAGCACGCGGGGAATTTTTTGAACTTGATCCAGAGATTGAACAAACTCTCCGTTGGCAAAGAAAAATACAAAAAGATCTTTTGAAAACCATCCTAATGTTACACCAACAAGAGGAAAACCCACCCCCACATCCTAGTGATGATGAGGAGGAGTATAGTGATGAGGAGGAACTCTATCAGGAGCAAGATATCATTCAACTTGCTAATTCTAAGGATGGCGGGATTATGGACTATGCTATTCCTGTTTTGGGCCAGCTTCATTCAGGAATACTTAGGCCCAAAATCAAAGCCGCCCATTTTGCTCTAAAACCCCTGATGTTTTCCATGATCCAAACTAATGGCCAGTTCGGTGGCACTGCAGTTGAAGATCCGCATTCTCATCTAAAATCTTTTATGCAAATAACAGATTCTTTCCGTATACCGGGAGTTTCACCAAGCGCTTTGAGGTTATCTCTTTTTCCATTTTCCCTTAAGGAAAGAGCCAGAGCCTGGTACGATTCACTCGAACCAGATTCTATAACCTCATGGAACCAAATGGCAGAAAAATTTCTAAAAAAATATTTTCCACCCACCAGAAATGCTAAGTCCCGACTTGATATTTCCACTTTTAAACAATGGGAGGACGAAGCAGTTCCTGATGCATGGGAAAGATACAAAGAACTTTTGAGAAAATGCCCTCATCATGGCATTCCGTACTGCATACAGCTAGAAACCTTTTACAATGGGTTGACACCCACTGCAAAGGGAATGATAGATGCTACTGCAGGCGGAGCTTTCACTGGAATCACCTACAATGAAGGATTTAAGATCCTAGAAAAAATATCCAACAACAATGGGCATTGGGCTGACCCACGGGCAGTTCCACCAAGGAGAAATGCTGCTAATGTTCAGGATACAGATGCCTACTCAGCTTTGGCTGAGCAAGTTTCCAATATGGTTGAGATGATGAAGAATCTGACCAACCCTAATGGAAATGATAGGGCACCTAAAAAAGTCCGTTTTGTCACTTGTTCTTACTGTCAAGAAAACCATTTATTTGATGACTGTCCTGAAAATCCTGAAAGTGTTAACTATGTCGGCCATAACAATCACACACAGACTGGGGCCTTCTCTCCTACTTACAATTCTAAGTGGAGAGATCACCCTAATTTTTCATGGCGTAGTCCGGCACTTAACTCACCAATGCAGAAACCCCATGGTCAGACCAATCACCCTAGTCAGCATAATCATCACCAACAACAACAGAGGCATGTTCATTTTCAAAACCAGAACCATCAATCTTCTTCTTCTTCTCACCATAGGAACAACAATCAGAATGATGCCCCTCCTACCTTGGAGGCAATGTTGAAAGGCTTCATGGCCCAAACACAGGCATCAATCAAAAATCTGGAAAGCCAGGTTGGCCAGATAGCTCAGGAGATTAAGAAAAGACCTGATGGGACTTTACCCAGTGATACTGAGACTCCTCAGAGACCTGGGAAAGAACAAGTCAAAGTTGTGACCCTTAGGAATGGTAAGACTTTAATAGAAAACAATCAGGTGAAATCACACACACCACCTGAGAAAAAAGATAAAGAAATAGAAAATACAAAAACAGAGCCCGAGAAGAAAAAGGTAGAAAAAGAAAAAGATTTTGCACCATCCACTTCTTCTGATATTCCACAGTCTTCTAGAGACAACAACAAGAGACCTCTAACTCATGCACCACTTCCTGAAAGGTCAGATCTTCCACTTTTATTTCCAAATGAGTCAAAGAAAGTTCAAAAGAGAGAGAAAACCCATGTTAGTGATGTGTCACAATCTGGTGACAGTCCTAAGATTCATTGTCCACCAAACAGTTCAGAGACAATCCCTGAGGCAGAACCTGTAATACAACAAGTAGTAGAATATGATGTCCTGCCTACCCCACCACCATTACCAGACCCAATTCCTGGAAAGACTACTATTCCATCTTCAGTCAGTCGTTATGTTCCTTACCCCAAAGGTTAAGGAATCAAAAAGAGGAATTACAGTTTAAGAAATTTCTGGATGTTTTCAAGCAACTTCACATAAACATACCTTTGGTTGAGGCTATTGAGCAAATGCCAAGTTATGCTAAGTTTCTTAAAGACATCCTAAACAAAAAGAAAAAGCTGACTGAATATGAGACAGTAGCTCTGACTAAGGAATGTAGTGCCTTGTTAACCAACAAAATCCCACCAAAAATGAAAGATCCGGGATGTTTTACTATACCTTGTCTGATAGGAGGAAAGAATGTAGGGAAAGCCCTATGTGACCTAGGTGCTAGTATTAACCTGATGCCCTTATCCATTTTCAAATCCTTAGGCATAGGTGAAGCTAGACCTACCACTGTGACTCTATCTTTAGCTGACAAAACCATTGCCTATCCTGAAGGAAAAATTGAGGATGTCCTAGTTCAGGTTGATAAGTTCATCTTTCCGGCTGATTTTATTATCTTAGACTTTGAGGCAGACAATGATGTTCCCCTCCTTCTAGGTAGACCCTTTTTAGCTACAGGCAGAACCCTGATAGATGTCCAGAAGGGAGAGTTGACCATGAGAGTCCATGACCAAGAAGTGACCTTTAATGTGTTTAATTCTCTTAGGTACCCTGATGATAGAGAGGATTGTTCCATTCTGACTGTGATAGAGACTTGGTGTGAGAATGAGAGTAGAAGAGAAGCCCTAGGAATAGCAGAGTCTGATAGTGATAGTGATGAGGAAGATTGTGAGGAGATAGTGATGCCTGAGGAAATCTTTGCCTTTGAGACCTTAGAGATTGAAGATAGGAAGACTCTTGTCCCTTCTTTAGATGTTGCCCCAGATTTAGAGCTGAAACAACTTCCATCACATTTGAAATATGCATTCTTAGAACACCCAGGGAAGTTACCAGTCATAATTTCATCATCATTAGACCCAGACCAGGAAGAAAAGTTGGTCCAGATGCTGAAACAGCACAAGAAAGCCATTGCTTGGACCATTGCTGATATCAAGGGCATAAGCCCTACTGTTTGTCAACACAAGATTATTCTTGAAGACAAAAATTTCACTTCAGTTGAGCCTCAAAGGAGACTCAATCCTGTTATGAAAGAAGTAGTTAAAAAGGAGATCTTGAAATGGCTTGATGCTGGCATAATCTATCCCATTGCCAGCAGTACTTGTGTCAGTCCAGTTCAATGTGTACCCAAGAAGGGTGGAGTCACTGTTGTACCAAATGAGAAAAATGAACTTATACCTACCAGAGTAGTATCAGGTTGGAGGATATGCATGGACTATAGAAGGCTTAACAAAGCCACTCAAAAAGACCATTTTCCTTTACCTTTTGTAGACCAAATGTTAGATAGACTGGCAGGTAAGGAGTTTTATTGTTTCTTAGATGGTTACTCCGGTTACAATCAAATAGCCATTGCACCAGATGACCAGGAAAAGACCACTTTTACATGTCCCTATGGCACTTTTGCCTTTAGAAGGATGCCCTTTGGATTATGTAATGCCCCAGCAACTTTCCAGAGATGTATGATGTCTATTTTCTCTGATATGCTAGAAAACTCCATGGAAATCTTCATGGATGACTTTTCTGTATATGGGACATCATATGAGCAGTGTTTGAAAAATCTTGAAAAAGCTCTGGAAAGATGTGAAGATACTGATTTAGTCTTGAATTGGGAGAAATGCCATTTCATGGTTAAAGAGGGTATAGTTCTGGGACATCTCATATCTAACAGAGGCATTGAGGTAGACAAAGCAAAGTTGGAGGTAATTGCAAAATTACCTGAGCCAACCACTGTGAAAGGAATCAGAAGTTTCCTTGGACATGCAGGGTTTTACAGGAGATTCATAAAAGATTTTTCCAAAATCTCAAAACCCTTGTGTGTGTTACTTCAGCATGATCAGGAGTTTATTTTTGATGAAGATTGTAAAAAGGCTTTTAAAACCCTAAAAGAAGCTCTGGTCACTGCTCCTGTTGTAACCACACCTGACTGGTCCCAACCTTTTGAAATAATGTGTGATGCTAGTGACTGGGCAGTTGGAGCTGTATTAGGGCAAAAGAAAGGAAAGATTTTTCACCCTATATACTATGCTAGTAAAACCCTCAATGATGCTCAAATCAATTACACCACTACTGAAAAGGAATTATTGGCTGTGGTTTTTGCTTTTGAAAAATTCAGATCTTACTTGATGGGGATCAAGGTAATTGTTCACACTGATCATTCTGCCATCAAGTACCTTATTTCTAAAAAGGATGCAAAACCTAGGCTGATAAGGTGGGTCTTGTTGTTACAAGAGTTTGATTTGGAGATCATTGACAGAAAAGGAACAAATAATCAAGTGGCTGATCACTTGTCAAGAATAGAAAAACAAAAAGAGATTGTACATAGTAGTGACATCTGTGAAGTATTTCCAGATGAGAGGATATTAGCTGTGAACCATTTTTCCATACCTTGGTTTGCAGACATTTGTAATTTTTTAGCATGTGAAATCATTCCTAAAGATTTTAATAAATATCAAAAGAAAAAGCTTTTATCTGATTGTAGAAAATATCTTTGGGATGATCCTTATTTGTTTAAAATTTGTGCAGATCAGGTGATCAGAAGGTGCATTCCAAAAGAAGAAGTGACTTCAATCATACATCATTGCCACACAGGACCTTGTGGAGGTCACTTTGGAGGCCACAGAACTGCAGCTAAGATTTTACAGTCTGGATTCTACTGGCCTACTCTACATTGAGATTGTCATGACTTTGTAAAAAGTTGTGATGAGTGTCAGAGAAGTGGAAATATTTCCAGAAGGAATGAAATGCCCCTCAATGGAATTCTAGAAATAGAGTTATTTGATGTGTGGGGTATTGACTTTATGGGACCTTTTCCTGTTTCCAACAATTGTTCTTATATATTGGTAGCTGTAGACTATGTGTCTAAATGGGTGGAGGCTATGGCCTGCCACTCTAATGATGCTAAGACTGTTGTCAAGTTCTTACAAAAGCACATTTTCACTAGATTTGGTACACCACGTGCCTTAATTAGTGATGAAGGCACACACTTCCTAAATAATTTACTTGAGGAACTTCTACTGAAGTACAACATTCAGCACAGGGTGGCTACTGCTTATCACCCTCAAACCAATGGTTTGGCTGAGTTGTCAAATAGGGAAATTAAAGGCATTTTGGCTAAAGTAGTCAAACCACACCGCAAGGATTGGGCCTCCAAATTGGATGATGCCCTGTGGGCCTACAGAACTGCACTCAAAACCCCTATTGGAATGTCCCCATATAAGTTAGTTTTTGGAAAAGCCTGTCACCTGCCTGTAGAGTTAGAACATAAGGCCTATTGGGCCATCAAAGAACTAAACATGAGTCTGGGTGAGGCTGGTAAGAAAAGAATTTTACAACTCTGTGAAATGGAAGAACATAGATATTTTTCATATGAGAATGCCAAACTCTATAAAGAGAATACAAAGAAATGGCATGACAAAAAGATTCTTCTAAAAGACCTGTATGAAGGACAAAAAGTTTTACTGTTCAATTCTAGAGAGAAGTTATTCCCTGGAAAGCTTAAATCTAGATGGACAGGTCCTTTTGAAATTGCAAAAGTATACCCCTACGGAGTAGTTGATTTAATTGATCCGGACAGAGGTACTACTTTCAAGGTAAATGGACAGAGAGTGAAACCATTTCTTGAGCCAGTTCCAAATCCACATCAGTCTGACATGGCTGATGGCTCTGATTTCTAAAATAAGTAAATGTTATCTTTTTGTAAATAAGTTCATTTTTCTATTTTTCCTTTTTGTTTTTACTTGCATAAAAAGAAAAAGATTTCACAAAAATAATTAGTTTTGAATCATTTAGTAGTATTAGGTTTTTAGAACTCTAATTCTTGAAAATCCCAAAATAATTACTTAGAGGTCAAGTTATAATAATTTTGAAAATCCACAAAAAGGTTTATTAGTTGTAACTAGGTAAGTAGTATATCTAGATAATTAGAGTAGGTAACTTAGTAGTATTAGTTTTAATAAACCTTTTCCCAAAAATCCAAAAAAGAGTTGCTTTTAGGTTAAGTTAGAATAAATATTAAAAGTTTTATTAGTTGTAATCTTAGTATTAGCCTTAGTATACTTAATCTACTATTTTTCTCTTAGTCTAGATAATTGTAGCATTAGGTTATCTTAGGTATTAGTACAACTAAAGTTAGTATTATAAATAAATAGTTAGTAATAATATTAGTAAGTATAAGTAAAATTAGGTTATAATTAATTTTTAGTTAGCAAAATTCTTTTAGAAAATAATGTTTGAAAATACAAAAAAATAATTTTTTAGCTTGTCATTTGAAAATCAGAAAAATAAAGAAAATAAAATAAAGTAATTAAATCTGATTTTGGGTCAGATTGAAGAGATGGGCTAATTAGCCTATTCTCCTAAATTGGGCCCTATGGTCAGTTTAGTTAATAAAATAAAAGCAGGCCCAAAAGAAATAAATAAAAGAAAACAAATTAAACTGATCTGGTTACCTCTTGTTTGCAGGCCCACTCTCTCAAGCCCACATCCGTGTAGTTGAGATCAAACGACATCGTTGGCTTCCAACGGTTATCTCGCCGGAAAACGAACGGAGGCCATCATCACGCTGACATCACCATTTCTTGAGAAGACAACAATTCAGGCCTCTGTCCCCTTCAAGATAACGAACTGTACTTCCATCTGCAACTATAGCTTCTATTCTGTACTTGAGAAGAGATCATCGGCGTTTCCACTTTGGGTAATAGCCGCCGACTGCCACTTCGTACTTGCAACCTTGACCGGAAACCACCAAGGAGGGAAATTAGCCTCCCAAACAGCCCGAAAACCATCCTATTTAACCACCCTTACTCTTAATTTCATTAATCATTTTCCTAATCAAGCCCTAACCACCCTTAACCACCACTGTGAAATGCCGATCACTAAGAAAACCATCCGGGAAAAACACAATTCCGGTGATACACCCCCTGATTCCGGTGACAATCCCTTGAACAAAACCCCCATTGCTGCAATCCCTGTTAGAAGTGTAAAACCTTTGAAGGAGAAACCAAAAGCAAGGGCCAAATCTGTGGCAAAGAAACCAAAGGCCACTCCACTAAAGCAAAGGAGGAATACAAGAAGTAGCAAAGTTTTGAAGACCAAACCCATGGCTACAAGTGAGGGATCTGCCATTGGAGTATCATCTGAAGGGAGTACAAACTCCAAGGAAGAAGAGAGGGGAGAAACCTCAAAGATGCATGTAGCAGTGGAGGATAAGAAGAAAGGAGAACCATCATCATCTCATCAAGGTAAAACAGCCCTTGATACTCTTGCTTTGGCTGCTGCAAAATCATCTCCATCAAAGTCCCCTGATGTGGACTTTGATAACATACCCATCACTGTGACCACCCAAGGAGGTTCAGTCACCATTCCTGCACACCAATATGCAAGATTTCCTAAAGCCACAAGTTCAACACCAAAACCATCCACCACTAAAACCTTAGAGAAACCCTTTGGTCCTAACACCATTGTTGGAATGGCCTTAAGTCAAAATCTTGATGATGCCTTGGCTGCTCAAGATGAGATTTTAGGTCTCTCCACAACCATGAAAGGGCAATCTTCCAATCAACCACAACAAACCATCCCTAACCCACCTTCCTTAAACTATACCCCTGCCAATACAGCCCCTATTAGTGACAAGATAGCTAAATTGTTCACTAACCATGCTTTGTCACAAATGCAACCTAGACCATCCTATCAAACCTACAACCATCCTTTCTATACCACCCATGGAACCCATTATGTCCCCTTTAGATTTCAAACCCCAGAACCTAGACCTACACCCAACCAAAACCCCTTTGCAGACTACACTATAGCCCAACTCCAAGCTATCATCAATGCTAGGCAAGCTAGCACCCAAGCCTCAACCTTCATACCCCCTGGTTTTGGCCCTATGGCCAACCAGGCTACCTCTAGCCAAAACCCCCAACCCAAACAGCCTGTGGCAAGTGAAACAAGGGAATTGGTGGTGGCCAAAGAAACAGTGAAGAGGGTAGAGACTGTGGGAACAAGTGGAGCAGCCTTGGAGCCTATACTTGAGCAGTTGGAATGGGATATGGGAGCAACTAGTGGAAAGGAGAAGACTGATAAGGGAAAGCAGCCTCAGGATCAACCAATTGATGAACCTGCTATGCATGAGGATGTTGTGCATGACACTTTTGTGCACAACAGTCCTACCCATGAGGAGGAACCTGAAAGAGGAGATGGTGACACACAAAGGGCAGAGGAGGTACATGATGAGCAACACATAGAAAAACAGGTTGAAAAGCCTGTAGTGAAAGAAGTGTTCAAAAAGAGGAGGCTGATCTCTCAAGCTGAGAAAGATGAGAGGGATAAGAAGAGAAGAAAGGAGGCTTGGGAGGCTGAGAAAGAGAGATTGAACAAGAAAGCTGAGGAAGCTGCAAGAAAGAAGTTAGAGGCTGAGGAAAGGTTGAAAGCAGAAGCTGCTGCTAAGAAGAAAGCTGAAGCAGAAGAAAGAAAGAGAATAGAGGCAGAGGAGAAGAGAAAGCAAGAAAGAGCAAGAGAGGTAGAGTTGGCCAGAAAACAGAAAGCCAAAGAACAAGAGGTAGAGACCCAGAGAAAGAAGAAGGCTGCTAGCACAGGGCCACCAAAGAAGAGGAGGTTGATACTCCAAGATAGTGAGGAGGATGAGGAGTATTGTCCATCTCCAAGTCCCCCTGCTCAGAGAATCACCAGGCAGAAAACCAAGCAGACTAGTGGACACCACCATACAGTGCTCCAGCAGTCCTCTGGCAGTCCTGCAGCACCTCCATCCAGGCACAAGAAGAAGAAGGTAATTTCAGCAAGTACCTCACCCATGGATTTACTCAGTGGACCTTTGGCAGTTAGCAAATACCCCACATATGCCAATAGGTCAGCTCACACCCCTAGGGTCTATCCCAAAACACTTGTGCATGCCTACCCTGAACTGAAGAGGGTGGTTGAGGCAATGAAATGGGAGACTCTACTTGACTGCATAGGGGAATATAACTTGGATTGGGTGAGGGAATTCTACACAGAACTGGCTGTCACCCCTGGAACTGAACTAATGGTTAGACAGACCCCAATCTCATACTCTGCTGAGGCCATTAATGAACTGTTGGGCCTCACACCTCCAGTAGAATCAGAGTATGACAGATTGCAAACTCAGGCCACCCCAGAAGACTATGAGATGCTGATAGAGAGGCTGAGTGTTGAGGGGTCAGGTTGGGATACCAAATACAAGCAGAAGATCCTAAAGGGACACACTCTAAAGGGATAAACCAATGTTTGGTTCTACTTTATGAGGCACACCCTCTTCCCAACCAGCCATGATACTGACCTAGATATGGATAGGGTATACTATCTCTATTGCATAGTAGAGGGACACCAGTTTGATGTGGGTGCCCTGATCAGCAAAGCCATGAGGTATTGCATAGAGAAAGGAAACAAACAGCTTCCTTACCCTTCCATTATCCAGAAGATGCTAGAGAAAGCCAAGGTTCCAGTCCTATCCACTGACAAGATCAACAGAGACAAGGTGATAATAGACAAACAATCTCTGTTGAGATTGTTAAGGTTCCCAAATGCCCCTGAAACTGGTGGACAGACTTCCAATTCTGGATTGGAGTCTTTGAAGACTGAGCTGATGGATGCCATGGAGAGACAGACTGAGGAGATCAAGGATCTGGTGAAGACTAAGCACAAAAAGCTCAAGGAGAAGCTGCAGGTGATTGAGAGGGATGTGGAGAAGATCAAGAAAGAGAGGGAGCAGGAGGCCTTGCACAAGATGTACAAGGAGCAGATCAAGGAGGCCTATAGGTTGGGACAAGCCCAACAGCCTCTAAAAATGCCTCCCAGACCCAAGGATGTGCTCCAGGAGGATTCACCTACTCAGTCTGAGTAGGACAGGTTCTATCAACCTCCCTTTTACATTCCCTTGTCAATTACCATATGAATGATAGCATGCTTAGCTTTGCACAGCAAAAATGTCTGTTCTCTGCTTGTTTGTATATATGTTAGTATGTTATGCATGTTTTGATCTTATGTTTTGCACACATTTGCACTCACACACAGTTTGCACATAGGGGCAGTCCCCCTGTTTTCACCTTTGTGAATTTTGGTGCACAATGAGTAGAGGCAGTCCCTCTACCTCATTTGGTTGATTTTGGATGCAATGATCACAAGGGCAGTCCCCTTGAGATTCTTGGTATTGTTGAAATTCACACATGAGAGGCAGTCCCTCTTAGCTTGCATGTATTCAACCTTGTGGTGCTTTTGTGTAATTTGTTTGATTTATCCCATGGCATGAAATCTGTTGATGCCCCTTTTTGGGAAATTTGCTGCATTTTAGGTAGGTTGGTAGTCCCAAACTTTGTCATAGACAAAGTTTGAGGTTGTTAAAATTTTGAGTCTTTTATTTTGATTTGCTGATTTTTAGTTTTTAGTTTCAACCTTAGTCTCAGACTAAGTTTGAGGTTGTGTGTATTTTCTTATGATTTGCTGGATTTTAGGTTTTTAAACTCAAACATTGCCTTAAGCAAGTTTGAGGTTGGTAAAGTTTATGTAGTTTTTTTTAATTTTTGATGATTTTCCAAACTTGAGTGTTATACAACATCTCAAGTTTGAGGTTGATGTTTTTAAGTAGGTATGTAGAATTGATGGCAGTGTGACCTTTTAGGAAACATTGTCATTTTTACTTTTCTGTTTCAAAGTAGGATTTTTAGTTTGTAAATTATTGAGTCTTAATCCATGATCTTTGTTCATTCACTGATCTGTTTGGATAAGTTGCTGAATTTTAGGTAGTTTTTGTCACTAAGTCATGATAGAATAAAATTTGAGTCACTTTTGTTTGTGTCTTGCAATTGATGAAATGGAAAACAATCCCATGGTCATCATTGCTTTTCTAGTTTAAATTGGGAACTGATTTTATGGATTTGTTCATCTGTTTGTACACTGTGATTTGATTTGACATGCTCTTTAACTTGTGCATGATCTTATAGCCTTAATAAATCTAGATGTGATCTTTTTGAAAGATAGTTGTTAGCACAGAAATAGTCCAATACAGTTTGATAAAAAAGATGGTTGAGTCATCATATGGCAAGCCATTCTTGGGCTTTCATTCCTATATTACAAGCCCATAATACATCCCTTTGATACAATGGGGACATTGCATCCCATAAGTTTGAGGTGGGGAGAATGCCTTGCATATACACTCAACCCCTTCTTCACCTCATTAAGCCAAACACATCATTAAGCCAAACACATCATTAAGCCAAATGAGCCAAAATCTCACTAAATTTTTTGTAAATTTTTTTTAGTTTAGTGCATAATCTGTGTTAAAAGACACAAAGTGCTTAAAAGAGACCTAAAGGTCCAACAATACCTCAATAAGAGAAGAATGGTAATAAAATCATACCATTGAGTGATTGTTGTGAGATGTGTGAAAAAGAGGCTTATGCATGCAAAGAAAGAATGGCCAACATGCACCACCAATACAAAGATGCCTTAATGACTCTAGACTTAGGACTAAATCTGTGTTGCACCTTGAAATCAGGAAAGGAACCATGATTTGTGAAGGGCTATTTGATTTCATGTCATCCATATGAGCCAAAAGGATCTTTGTGTACATACTCTTGAAAACAGTCCAAATTTTTGTCAAAATTTTTAGATCTTGAGTCTTTATTTAGTCTTTCTGGTTGTTTGGGGACAAACAACATTTTAAGTTTGAGGTTGTGATAAGTGTCTAAATGTTGCCACTTATGGAGTCCTTTTTATGTCAAATTGTGTCTTTATTTTGCCCAAAGTTAGCATTTGAGTCTAGTTTACTTCTGTTTTTACTATAATTTCAATTCTCATGACTTATGTGTTAATTAGTGTAAATATGTAGTTAATTAGTGTTATTTCCTTGTTTTTCAGGCTTTGGAAAGGAGCAGTAGCAGGACAACCCTTTGGGAGTGCTATAGGAATGCCACCGAACTGCTGCAGGAATGCTGAAGGAAGGTTTCTGGGCCAGCTCATTACTTTTGATTCAAGGAACTGCTTTTGGATCTGACCCGACTTTTGACCCATGGGTTGCTTTTGTCAGACAAACAAGCCTGTTTACAGCTGTCTCCCTCTTCCAAGCCTTTTATTTGCCTATAAATACCATGTAGTTGTAACCTTTATTTCTTACATTTGATCCATATCACTTTCTAGTGATTTGGTTTCTCTTGTCACTACTCTTTAGTTCTTAGCTGCTGTTTTAGATTTAAATTTCTGTTCTTAAGTTCTTGATTTGAAACTCTTGGTTCTTGAAACCAATCCGTAGGTTAATATTTTGAATCTTCCTAGTTTATGTCTTAATCTCTATACGGGTTTAAGCATTCAAACTAGTGTTGTTGTTGTTCTTAGTAGTTTTAATCAAAGTAATCTTTTGGAAAATCAGTTTGTGTTGTGTTCTTGTTGTTAAAGTTCCAGTTTCGATCTTAAAGTGTTCTTGTTCTAAAAATCCAAAGTTTGTAGTTTTTAATCATCTTGTTTCCTTGGAGTTGTTTACACTCTGATTCTTTCTTAGTAAAGAACGTATTGTGTTCCAACTACCAAAATCAGTGTTTTCAAAATACCTGTTACTGTTTTAATTGTTAGAAAATAGTTGCTTAAATCTCAAGTTTCAAGTACAACCTAAAAAGGCTCCCTTGTACTTGCTTGTCCTTTCAAGTACATTCTTTGTACTTTTGTCCCCTAGGTGTACCTTTATGGTACTTTTGTTCCCCAAAATATATACATGCAAGACTTTTGTTCCAAGTAACTTACCAGTATTTTATTTACCTGTTAACTGCTAACTGCTGCTAACTTTCTAACTTCTTGGAATTACTACACTCTGTTTCTCTCTAGTAGAGAACGTATTGTGTAGTAATTACCAATTTACTTTTATTGCAATTTACTTTCCAGCAATCTTACTGGTCATAAATCCAGTGTTTAAATTCCTGTCAGTTACTTTTCTGCAACTTACTGGTCAATCCAGTCTTTACTGGTCACTCCAGTGTTTACATTTCTGCAATCTACTGGTCAATCCAGTACTTTAATTTCTGCAATTTATTTTACTGCTTTTGGGATTACTTACACTCTGTTTCCCTCTTAGAAGGGAACGTATTGTGTAAGTAATTACCATTCATTTGCTTTTCTTGCCATCATTTCCCAACTGGTCATTATTCCAGTATTCACATTTCCAAGTTATGAGTTAAACACTTGAGCTTGGGGTGTGGGGAAATATTGAATACAATGTAGTTGTAATTGTTCTAGATGCAATGTTGTATTATTGTGCTAACTATTTATTGCAGGAATTTGAAGCGTTTCATTGAAGATTAAGTTAGGTTGATTGACGCCCAATCTGGCTTATGAAAATGCATTAACTTTCAGAGTTAAGGTTTACGTTAAAACAAATGCAGTAAAGTGAGAACAATATTACAGTGCTAAACTATTCATTGCAGGGATTCGAAACGTTACATTGAAGATTAAGTTGGATTAGTCTAGCTTATGAAATGCATTAACTTTCAGAGTTAAGGATAACGGGAGAATAACTGTAGTAATATGTGTAGTCTGTATATGGTTTTTTATCTGGCGATGAAGGTAACACTGGTTGTGCTAGGGCAAGTGACTAATATCACACCTGATTGCATGTGACCAGTGTGCACTGTGGTCGGCCGTCTAGCCAGTGGTTTCACAGTTTTATAAGCATCTTTAAACTACAAACAGCCCTTTTTGTATCTCTTTATTACCTGCACCCTGGTTCTTTTTCTCCAATAGATTTTACAAACACACTCACTCACCATTTGCTAAAACAAGCATCGGTTTAAAATCCTCGAATTCGCCATCTGAAATCATCCCTTAACCGCTTTAAACCCAAAAGACTGAAAAGACTCTTGCATTATTCCTTCTCTGTGGAAACGATATCTGGTATTTACTTACTATTATTACTTGTTACGGGACGACAGTAGTTCAAGGTGTATACTTGCGCTGGTTCTAT